>JAPFFP010000080.1:14600972-14618621 GCA_026153255.1 Solanum medicagineum
ATGAGACTAGCCTAATAAGGAACTAAATATTTACAAGATATATTTATTCCAAAAATAACTACACGATATATTTAACAGTTTTCCTTTCATACAATAGAACAAAAAGATTTATATAATGTACTTAAAATAGTATTGTTAGTACTTTTGCTTTAGATGAATATTTGATGAGCATCTGTGTCAATAGAAAATGCAAAGAACTTTAGAGGTCCGTTGCTAGTTGACTAGAGTTATGCAAGTATTAGTAATGTCAGAATTAATTAGTTACGAGGGAATCTATGTATTGTTTTATGTCAATATTAATTATGCTGAGATCAGCTACTTATGTATTAGTTATTCCATATGTAACTTATCATATATTAGTTATGTGAATTTTTAAACTGCAAATCAAACAATATATAAGTACTAATTTCATAAGTGAACTTACTTTTTCATTAACTAGCTATCAGACATAATTTTACTTATGCAAAGATTTAATAAATCAACTACCAAACAATCCTATAGTGTGGAAAATATAATACTCCCTTCGTCCCATTTTATGTGGCACAATTTTCTTTCTGATCCGTCCCACCCCCCTCCAAGAAAAAAGGTCACTTTACTCTAATTAGAAACAATTAACCTTAAAATTTTCCTACAATATCTTAGAATAATTTTATATCACAAGTTTTAAAAATCTTACTTTTTTTAAAAAAATTGTGTCAAGTCAAATAACATTACATAAAATGGACAGAAGGAGTATCAAATTGAATAAAGATATTTTCTTTTTTCCTTTTTTCAGTGGGTAAGTGGGGACTCCCAAAATAACAATTTTCTTGGAGGTTTTAAGTAGCCACATGGAAAAAATCTATCACAATTATTTCAAAAAAAGGTTGGTGTCACATCCTCCAGCTACAAAACCAACAAAAGTGATTTAGGACACTTGAGCTACCAAAGGCCTTAAAATGTTGAAACTTTTATCTATCCTTTAAGTGAAAGAGCCTTTCATTATTGTTTTTGCTGATTCATCCTTTTTCTTGCTTTCAACTTTCTCTATCATTCATTCATTCTACTTGTCACTTAAGCAAAGTTTAATGTGTTCTTGGCCATTATTAGTCCAAATGAAAAGTGAAAGATCTATTAAGTTAGAGCACATCTTAAGCTCCTTGCTTTCTGATAGTTGCAACAAATTAATTTAAGCAGACAAATTGTAATACTCATTCAAGTTACTATGAGTAGGTATTTATATTACATCATTTAGAAGCTTTATCCTTTCTTCTTGCCGTAATCAAGAGAACAGAAAAAATATACTCCCTCGGTTCATTTTTACTTGTTATTATTTCGCTTTACGAGGTCAACTTGACTAAATTTCAAAGTTAAATTGAAATAGCTAAATTTTAATATTTGAATAAGAAATTTAGATGGTTGAAAACTATACGAAAAATACTATAAGTTGCAACTTTTCTCATATTAATATGATGAATATTACATCTTAAAATGTTGGTCGAAGTTCATACAGTTTGATATCGATAAGTGAAATAATGACAAGTAAAAGTGAACGAAGGGAATAATAGAAAAGGTGCTATATATCATGTATTATCATTAATTATTAATAGTGAAAGCTTCAAACTGCAAAATTGAATTATCATTTTACCCTCATACTAAATTAAAATATTATAAACATCTAATAAGTTAAATATAAAATAGTAATAATATCATATTATTATACAAATACTAAAAGTGGAAAGGTAATTTATCCTCAATAATCACAATTCAAAACAAATAAATAATTAAAGAAATGTGAAAAGTCACTCTTGAAACTCCAAGAATCACTAAACTTTGATATGTATTTAAAAGATAATTATATCATAATATTTATTATAAGTGTTCTTGACATTTTGTAGGTTTAAAACTCTAGACATCAACAATTTAACTTTTAGCTATAATTTGTGTTTTAGAGACCCCAACAGTCTTGGCCGCTAATTAATAATGCAGTAATGAGGGTATTTAATATTCTTCTTCACAAGATAAATATATCTAGATAGTTGTTAATACTATTCATTATAAATAATACAATTTGATAAAAGTAGATTAACAATTTGAGCATAGTTCCTCCTCTCAAACAAAAACAGGTGAATCATATTTTTGAAGTTGTTGAGCTTCTCTTTTAATAATACATATTTGTTTCTCTTCCATATATTCTTGTATGGAATATAAGTCTATCACCACTCCATGTAATTGTGATCTATTTTGAATTCTTTGTTTGCGTTAACTTGATTCGATGTACGATTAAATTTGATTCCTCATCATATATTTTTAAAAAGTACTTACCTTCTACTTTTAATTGCGTGACTTGCAGACATAGCCATAACTATTCAATAAATCTATTATTAGGCACCATATATCAAAAACGTTTAACTAGCGAAACTTTTGAAGATGATTCCTAGGAGGGTCAAGTTTCTATTAAAATTTGTGTCATCCTCTAGCCATTATTAGTTTTGTACATCCCCTTCTTTCATTTGTATCTTTGATTCATCTTAGTTATTTTACTTATGCAAATAAAGGGAATTGTATTGGTATTTCTATTGATGAAAAATAAAGTTGCAAATATTTTTCACTTATTTATAAGTTGGAAAATTACTTACATTTTTGTTGATTGCCTTACAAATAAATGACCATCTTATTTATACTACTCACTAAGGATTAAAGTGTAAATAATATTTACTCTACAAGTCCTCCAATAGTTATAAATTAGTCCCTACTCTAGAAGGCTCTACATATCTGGAGTTTTCAAAGGGTATTTAAGAGTTATTACAATATTCTAGAGTCTTTCGAAAACCTTCCAATGACTCTAGATTCTTCTTGATAGAATGTACATGTCCACTGAGTGTCTAAGGACCAGGTCCCTAGACAGAACAACAAACAGTAAAAACAGTAAGGAAGCATCACAGAATAAAATCACACGAGTTATTTTATGTGGAAACCCCCTTTCTCAAGGGAGGAGAAAATCACGACATGTACACACAGGATTTCAACCTGGCTCTATTCTCATCAAAGGAGAAAAGTGTGTGATTACAAGCTCTTGCACTTAAGGAATTCAACTCTAAATCCCTTTCCCCTTACTGTGATAACTCCACCACAGGCTCAAGCACCAAAGCAACTGCTCATCCATTCATTTAATTGACTAACTCTAGCCAACTTAGACTTCACAAACACACTATAGCTAACTCTAGCTAAATCTCAACAATGAAGGCAAAATCTTGCTGGTTATCAGTTCTTTTTATAGATTAAGAATGGATTTACAAGATGCAAGCACTCAATAAGAATAATGAAATACACAAAGCAAGAGCAACTCTAATCTTCCTAGTGTGCTAGATGAGAGCCTCATCAATGACACGCACTTGATATGTGTAGAAACCCTTAAACTTTCTTCTCAAAAAATATTGAATATATATATCCAACATCAACAATATTTGAAGCATTTTCATTGGCTAGATAACTATTGCACAACAGGCAGACGCGCACCAGTAATAATAGAATTGCCAGTATACTGTTTGTCAGGTGTCACTTTCAAGTTTGCAGCATACATAGAATCAGGTTCCTCATCAGATCCCATGATTTGTTAAATCATCAAAACTTTATAACAACACTTCCCCTTTATGATGATCAAGAGGCGGGTTGTGACATTCTCCCCAACCCGTTGTGATGACGACCACGGTGCACTATTGCTGCAAGAACTCCTGGATCTTGTCTTTAAACTGCTAAAAATTCACATACCACTCCCATGTGGCCTCCTTCGGAGATTGTCTCTTCTAATGAACGAGGAAAATAGCAGTGGCTGGTTGTCCTTGCTTCTGCTTGGCTTGGTAGTCGATGATGGCCTTGATGTCTCGGTCATGAGAGACGGTGATTGTGATAGGCACTCGACTTATTTTCCCTTGGCCCAACAACTAAAGATGTTTAAAGATCAACCACCAAAATTATAACTAGCCCCTTAATCGGATAAAGCTATTTGGTCCCTAACCCCAACATCATCCTTGTCCTTATGGTATGGCTTGAGGACACTGACATGAAAGACATGATGAATCCTGAGATGGTAGCTCTAACTTATATGGATTTTGTCATCTTGGAAACGATCATGAACGGGCCTTCTTACTTTCGTACCAAGTTTTGATGCATGCCTCATAATACCTTGAACTACCTAGGATTGAATTTAACCAAGACCAAGTCTCCAACTTGGTAGTCCGTGGACGACACTTGAGGTTGACAAATTTCTTCATCTTCTTTGTTGCCTTGTCCAAGTAGGACTCGACAGTGTCAAGCTGCTCCTCAAAGACTTTGTCCATATGATAAGCCCTCAGACTCTTTCCCTCAAATGCGGTCGCTAGTGAATGTGGATTTTGTGGTTGTTGGACGGTAGTGAGCAAAGGGAAGATAGTGCCTATCATCATCAATGTCCACTATAGTGTAAAGGGAGGGTTGCGTTCATCCTCATCAATACACTATGTAATGGGTGGGTTGTGCCCATCCTCATCATTGCACACAATACATACATGGTAGTGTAAAGGAAAGGGTGCTCCTATCCTCATCATTACACCATCATTTATATGATTGTGTTTACACACTCATAATACACTCATACTTAAAGTCATATCACATTCACATTCATGTAGAAATCATGTTTATATCACCACCAAATCATGTCATATTAATACTCAAACTCATGTCATGCTCATGTTCATAGTTCATGCTCAATTCATGTGTATATTCATATATTTAAACTCAAATCATGCTCATAATCATCATTTTAATCCAATTCATATTCAAATTCTCATGTAGAATTCTAGCTCATGCATGATCATGTGATGAGAAGTGAGAGTAAAACATAGGGACATGAAATTCAAGTTCAAAACATGATAATTAAATAGATTCATACATAACTCATGTGTAGAAGAGCACTTGAATCATAATTGAAGTTACCCATGCATGGATTCATAGTTCATCAAGACATGTAAGTTCAAATCTCATGAAACCTTATGATTAAATAAAATAATGCATGTTTCATGTTTAAATCATCATTTGAATACAATCCATATCATAATTCCATTAATCTAACGTCAAATCACGAAAACCTTACTTAAACCATGCATAAAAGTAGAAGAAATTAGATGAAGGAGGTTTGCGCTCCATGTTTGGAAGGGAACCATGGATAAATCCCATATACCTAAGCGTAGGATGAAGAATTTGAGAATAAATCAACTTGAACTTGAAGCCCTAATTGAATCCTTAGCTTGAATCTTGAGAGAAAGACTTTGAGAGTGTTTCTGGGAGTTAGAATAGAGAGACTTAGTGTTAGGTTTGCGTGGAATGTCATGAAATACATAGAGGCTGACTTAGGAGTTTAAAGGAGGCATAAAAAGTCTCAAATAACCTTAAAGTTAGGGCAAATTACCAAAAATACCCCACTTAAATGAGGCCCAAAGTTGGATTAGGTGCACTCCACGAGACCCCCCCCCCCTCCTTGGCCGTGGTGGTGCACTTGGAGGAAAAACAAGAGGGCCTTGTGAAGGGTACCCTCCACGAGACATACGATGGCTCGTAGTGTGCACCAGTAGCCGTGGTGGGCACACCTTCAAGGCAACCTCAAGGAAATAAGGAACCAAGGCCAAGGGCCCTTCTACGTGACACTTCATGGCCAATGAAGTGCACTATGGGCCGTGCAAGTGTGCTTGGTGGGGTGCCTTGGTAAAAGATTCTCCAAATCACTTTTTCATGCATCGTTAAGGTCTTATGAAGTTCTGGTCCTTACGTCGTTTAGTTGTAGTTTTGACTAAAGTCAATTTTTCAAGATTTAAAAAAATCACAAAAGACAAAAAATGTATAAAATTTGAATTAACGATCAGACAATTGAATTGTCAATATCAGCAAGTCATAAATGACTTGGGGTCGTTATGGAAAAACTCTAAATGATGAAAAGAATATATTAACATGAAAATAACCCTAAGGATCAATACTAAAAGAGACTTAATTCTGTTAACTATGATTTTTGTAACAACTTTGTAAGACCTATCATAAAGTCTAATAAGTCTAAATTGTTTGAAGATTTCTGCACTTTGACATTATGGGATTAGACATATGTAGGTGTTATTCATTTGTTATATTATTTTTTTATAGACACTTAATTTCTTTTCAATATCTTTTTGATAGAAAAAAGGGTGTTGTCCATCTGAACCTAGAGCTTTAAAAGGCTTCAAAATAGAATATAAAATCCTCGATCTCCTTTTTTGAGGATTCTTTGCATAGATAGCTATGATTCTCTATCTTGATGGTTTTTCCATAACCCATATATCTTTTTGTCACATAAAAAGTTAACCAAATTTGATCAAGTTAATTAAAAAGCTACTTTCACCTAAATTTTTTTTACATTTCAAAACGAAAATATGTCATGACACTTCAAAATAAATTAATTACATAATTTGAGGTAATTTTATAAACCCCTCTCGATATTTTGCTTCATAATAATAATCTTCCTTTTTTAGTTTACTTATTACACTTGCTTTTCCTTTGTTGATTTTTATAACAATTTTAACTCATTACCATTAATTTAAAAATATGATTTGACTATTTTGCTCTTACTAATATATCCATTTGTTTAGTGAATTTAACAAAATACTATTTTTGATTAGAAAAAGATTTGTTACTTAGAAATCAAAAAAGTTATTGAAAAACATAAATTAATGTGCTTGATATGGTTCGTGACTTCAAATTGTTGTTTAAAAAAACAAAAAAGATAAGGAGATGCACATAATTTTGTAAGTCACAAGGAAGACCAATTTTATGAAGAGCTATTTAAGGAAGGTATTGAAATCAATCCATTATAATAATATGTTATATTAGGCCAATTAGTTATTTTAGAGTGGCATGTCATATCTTCGATACAAAATATCAAAATTTGGTCAAATTTAGGTGACCATTTATATTGTTAACTTTATCAAAGTTGGATGATTTTTATAGGACAAAAAAATATTTTTATGGCGTAAATATTAAAATTGAATGACTTCAATTTGATAAAAATAGAAAAGTGATTTTGTACCAATAGATTAGAAAACTAAATGACTTTTAAGTAACAAAAAATTGAAAATTATTTTTTAGATAATAAATATTAAAGAAAATGACCTCACATAAAATTTACCTTATAATTATTAAATGACCTCGGATAAAATTTGCTCCACTAGTCAGTGGTGCTTACAGGGCTGCCTAATTACAACCCCTTATATGTGAAACTTCTCGAAATCTTTTGATAATATTTTTACTCTCGATATTTCTGAAGGGTCAATATAGTGATCCACTCACCCTTTTGTTTGACTTAAATTTCAACTTATCAATTAATGATAGAGATTTTTAATCACTAAGGCATATCTCACTTATCTACGTAAATATAAAATATTTTATGCATAAGGTTTTTTTTTTAAAAGGTGGACCTAGGCCATCTAAAGTGGTATGGTTGGAGTAATTTTCTATTGAATATGATAAGAAGGTGGTAAAACAAGAAATCATTGTATCTATTTAATCATTTTATATGTCAAACCTCACCCTTCAATTAATCTCCTATCCACTAATTTTCTTCTTTGGTGATGTTAACGTTAATCTCTAGCCAATGTTAAGGGCTAATTAAGTGGAGTATATCAAAGAATATAATGTCAAATCTCTTAAGCTTTTTTAAGACTAATTATCATGCTTAGGGGAACACACCACATGATTTTGCTTAAAGTAAAGTATCAAGTTAATTCTTCAAAGAACAATGAAAACAACTTATCTTTCTCTTCTTTTCTTGTTGATTGTAATTTAATCCTCTTTTGATTGCTATATTTAGGTGAGCTATCTCCATGTACATTATGGGAGAACTTCTTGTTTTGATTGTGTTCATTAGTTCTACCTCAAATTATAACCATTTGCTTATATATGTAGTAAGATTTTATTATATGATTCCATCTTTAAAAACGAAAAAGATAATCAAAATTGCTATAATAAAAAAATGAGGGAATTACAATTCAATTTTCAACTCCCCATTAAAAAAATTTAGAGGAATTGACACAATGCCCACTAACCAAAATAATAATCAACGAAATATGTATTTTTTGTATATTAATGTATAATATACATTTGTATACTAGTATATATTTGGTTATCAGAAATAATCTCTCTACCTCCAAGATGGAGGTAAGATTTATGTGCATTCTACCCTGCTCAAATCCTACTTTGTGGAACTACACTGATAATATTGTTATTGTTGTTGGCTAGAGAATATGATTATATTTGATCAACTAGTCAGTGACAAAGTCAAAAATTTCGTTAAGATTGTTAAAGATTTAATAAATACTCATGCGAAAAAAAAATATATATTTTGACCTTTATATTTTATATAATATTTGATATATATAATATGACTTTTTTTGACAAGTGTATTCGACTGACCATCCTTTTATTCATGTGACTAAGCTATTACGACTAGCTAAATTTGTAACTTGTCCCATAAAATAAGGTTTTGAACAATAAAGTATTTTAATTAGAATATTGAGCTACTTATAATTCAATCCAAAAATTAACAGTCTGTTTGGATTGACTTATTTCAAGTGTTTTTATGTCAAAGTAACTTTAAAACATTTTGGGGGTATTTGAATAAATTAAAAAAGCGCTTATAAGTACCGTTTTTAAGTCAAAATGACCAAAATAAGTCAAATGTTATAAGTTAGGTTATAACTTATAACTTTTGACTTATAAGTTAAAAGCAATAATATCATCCAAACAGGCCCTAAGTACTACTTACTAAGCTCCCAAATTTTGTTATTTCTTTAGTAATTACTAATAAGAATAATCTGTTGGAAGATCTGAATTCTGATAACAAGATCATCACTAAAATATTCATTTAAAAATGGGAAAAGAAACGTATATAAAGAAATAAAAACAACGTGAGATGGCAAATTTTTTTTAAATCTATTTCCTTCATCTAAAAATATTTGTCGTTTTCATTTAAAATATTTATCTCATGAAAATACTTGTCATTTTAAAAGATCAAAATGAAATTAATTATTTTTTCTCATTTTACCCCTATAAAGTAAATATTCAAAAAAAAGAGATTATATTTTAAGACATAAATAAAAATAAAATACTTAAATAACTCTCATAGTTAAAATTTTCTCAAGAGTTGCGTAAATGAAAAATATAATAAGTATTTTAAGACAGAGAGAATATATATTTTACTTGGGACTTTTTTCTACATCCCAGAATGATTGATATATTTTTTTACGTTCTCTTATCTTTTTAAAGGCAATTTTTGTTCTGTAGTTTGGAGTTATTTTGGGTAAAATGTTGGAGGTTAGATAGTTAATTGAAAGTTTGAAACCAAACTTTGAGTTTAAATATCACAAATTATAAATTTAATGCACATAATGTTATGTCATGGAATAATTGAATGACATTATTTTATGCTTACACATAATTTTAAATTTTTTTTAAATATTTAAAATATAATGACTAGAAAAGTCATACTACATGTTAAGAAAAAATCGATGAAATATCTTATACAAAACAATTCAAAGCTATAACAAAAACATACATAGACTCTAATGTAATTTTGTAAGTACGATCTAAAAAAGACAATATATGCACAATTTTACTTGTATTCTGTGAAGATAAAAATATTATTTTCACTAAATTTGAAATGAAGTAGTTGTAAATGTGAAAAAAAAGAGTCAATTATTTTGTTTATATTTCTTCATCAGTAAAAAAAAAGACTATAAAAAGTTTTTGATGCTCGATGTATATATTTTTGTAAGTTTTTGGTGCTCGATGTATATATTCACTTTTCACCATTATCTCTTACTTTTTTTTTAACTCTCTTTGTCCATTTTTACTTCGCCCCTATACTATTTTAGAATATCTAAGAATACTTGTCTACTTTATAAAATTAAGAGATAATTTTACACTTAGTTTCTAATTTACCCTTATCATTAATTATAGTCATTTCCCCATTACATTTTTCAAGACATAGTATTTATTATATTCAAAGGATACTTTCGTAAAAATTACTTCATAATTGACTATTTCTTAATCTCGTTACCAAATCAATAGAGGCCAAATAAAATTGACGAGAGAGTAATTATATTGATCGAAGTTTTGCGAACCACATTTTAAGTTACTGTGCACTTTATTATTGGATTTAGAATGTTGATGTTGAATGTTGAATGTTGAATGTCATAAAAAGGGGGAGTTAGTCCTAAAATCAGATAAATAATCCCTTTATTCTAATTTAGTTGTTAGGATTACTAAAAATAATTATTTCAAATAGTGACAGAGCCACATTCTGATTAAGGGGTCCATCCAAACTTCCTTCAATGAAAAATTATGCTATTTATATATGGTAAAAATAATTTTTATGTAGATATAATAGATGTTGAACCTCTTCGCTTAGTTTGTATGTCTACTTCTTAAAATTTTGAACCCCTTAACGAAAATTCTACCTCCGCCACTTGTCTCAAATTAGTTGTCAATTTAAAGATTCAAGAAACAATTAATCACTTTTTTTTTTCAATTCTACCCTTAGTAATTACTACTCTAAAATGTGATGTCACGCCCCGGGAGGGTACTCTAGGCGTGGCTGGCACTCGGAGACTATTGTTAGCCCCTAAGCGGACCCCTATAACTAATGTTTAAGAAGGTACCATGACAGACCATGGGTACTACAATCAAAAGAGATGCTGACATAAAGATAAATAAATAATCATCCTCCAAATGTTGGGGAGGACTCACCACGGACTGTATTCAAAGCTCTAAACCTCAACAATTGGGTTGCTGAAGTCATTTGTCTACAGTATCTGTATCATAAAACGATGCAACGCCAAAGGAGTGTTAGTACGTGGAATATACTGTATGTAAAACGGGCTAAAAAAAAAGGAAACGTTATAAAAATCTCTCATCGATCACTCAACCTCACCTCAGAGTAAGGGACAAGACTCTATCACCTCACTATCCATCAAACATCAAACCATCACATCACATTGGAGTTCTATCCTCATGAAACCTATATGGGAGTTTCTTGGACCTACACCCATCACCTATGAGTCGGTGACGGTACAAAGAAGCGATGTCGGTGCGGCATCCGCTTAGTACCTTGTCGGGGTAAAATGGAGTACATCAGGGGTTTATAATAATAGTAAGTCCTCTTTTGGGACTAAGGAAACATCCGTTCTCACTGTCCAATCCTCTGCTACGCTGGCCACGTAGGTAATGAGTGAGAGTGAGAGTCACTCTTACTCATTTTCGGAGCTCAATACTCCTCCTAGGACTCGACATGCTCATAAGTCTATCAATTCTTCAAGGATTTCCATCCCTCAACCGCTACGGGTAAGACTATATTTTTGAATTCAAGAGAATATATTCATCTGACTCTATCAGTATAATTTTAGCTATCACAGTCATCAGCACATATCACCTCAGGACTCAAACTCAAGCAAACCTCACATTCAGACAATCAAGACTCTAGACATCCCCCTAAGTTCATTATTCAAGTGTTTACAGAGAGAATTTACAAGGGTTAAATCATAGTCACATAGTAATGAAGATATACAGTAAACATTGTACGTGATGATCATCAATTTAGGATGTAAAGTATAGTTTAAAACATAAAATCAAGAAATCGAGATCACATTCAAGAATTACATACTAAAAATCAAGAAACTTTCAAGAATCACCATTTAAAACTTGTTAAGGATCAATTATACATCCTAACTCTATCTTGGACATATGGAAGAGCAATGTCATGCTTTTGGGTAGCGTTTACATACCTAGGAATGAAGATTTCTTCAAGGAATCGAATCTTCTCTGGGAACCCTCACTTGTCTCTCTCCTTCTTCTCTCTGACTTAGCGTAAAAAATAATAGACTTAGGATGGTTTTGGGTTTGAGAACCCTTTTATATGTAATTAGATCTAAAATCGTGTTAGGGATATAAAAATAAATTGGGAAGGATGGAGTTGCCCTTCCCCATAAAAAATAAAAAAAACCCAGCTCCCCATGCACTAGTGCACGACCCCGCACTTGGGTATTTATACACTTTTTTGCGAAATTTCAATTTTCGTCGAATTTTTCGAAAAAATAAACAAGTATGGTTCCATGTCGCGGAAGAGGCGCGAAAATCCTACTGTTTTAAGCATTTTTTGAAAAAAATTAATTCGTGATTTTTAGCAATAAAGTCGAGTTGAGACCGTTTTCTATTTCAGTTTTTCTCACTGCTCGCAAATCTGGTATCGAATTTTCATCAGACCTTGAGAAGACACATTGTGCGCACGATAAAGTTTAAGGGTATTTTCGTAATTTCACGAGGTGTTACATGTGAAAACTCTATTTATTATGGTACAATTATCAAAAAAGTACAATATTTATTAGGATTATCTTAGTCAAATTACATACATTATTAATTTTTCTTAAAAGATGTGTTAATGTTTACCTGACAATCAAATTGGGACGGGGAATAGCCATTTCAAAACATTCGAATCTTTTTTGTCATTTTCTATAAACTTCTCTAACATTTTTTTAAACATAGAAAATTGCATATAAGTACTAATTGCATATTCTTGTTCCTATTTTTGGTAATTTTTTATTTTTGGAGTGTTAGTCTTGATTAATAAAGGGGCGGAGAAATTTTCTATTTATGAGTTGGGTATAGAATTAATGGATGATGTTTGATTATAATTTTGAATCCATTGCTCTAGTTTTATTGTTTTTGTGTTGAAACAATCTTTTCTAATTCATTAGCAATGGTTTTTAGAATTTTTCATTTTCGTGCTTATATTTATTATTGATTTAGTTAGTTTATGCATGGCAAAAAGGAGGCATTGGAAGGATGCTTCATGAAGTGCTTTTTTCAGAATTTAACTTCCGTTTGTTCATGATTTATTTATAATTTTGCAATTCTATATAATACGCCTAATTCTTAAGATTAGAAATCATCAAATTTTTAGTACTTCCTTTTTTAGATTTGTGAGTTTCATTCTTCTCCTCCAATTCATTTACATTTTTATTTCAACTACCAAACAAAATATATGCAAATTCAAACTTAATGCAACTTGAAAATTCTAATTTTTCTTCAATAGCAAAGATCAAAAATAAATTTGAAAACAATTGATGAAATCAACAACAACAAAAAGAGTGACATAAATTGTTCACAAAAAATTACTAGTAATTCAACTAAACATGTATAACAATATAACATTTAACTTTGTCTAAACTTGTATATGAAATGTGTAATAATGTATACTTAATTAAAAAAAGAAAAACAGAAAGAAAAGCAATGTTATATAACAATTACAAAGTTCATTTACACTTAATATAATCATTATACATTTACTATAATTTATACTGAGATATAAAAAAATTGAACTTCGTCTTCAACTTGCTTTTCAAATGGTATGACTTTTAAATTCAAAGTAAAGGATTCTATTTATATTTGTGAAAAATTGGAAAATTATTGAGGATAATTTGGTAAAAACATATTCTTCTTAGAAAAATACTTTTTGTCAAAAGAAAAAAAAACTCCGGTTTTATATTCTTGATGAAGCAAAAACTTTTCTAATAGTGGTATTATTATTTTTTCTGCTGTCTCACAAAAATATTTTTCCTTCTCGCCAAATAACTCAATATATTGTTAACAAAAAAGGAGAGAGAGAGAAAAATATGGTCGGTGAAAAGTTGCCCGTAAGTTTCCCAAAAAGTTGGCCACGCATACTAGTACTAGTTATATTATTATTACTTTACTTTACTATACTATACTAGTAATGGGTCGTTCGGTTGATAACTTGTTATCCCAAAATAAGTTAGTTGGGATAAGTTATCTCACTATTTATTATATTTATTAAGATAAAAATAATGAGATAAATAATCTAAGGATTACCTTATACCTCTAACTAAATATGAGATAAAATTATCTTACATTTTATCCCAGAATTATAATAATTTATGTCTCACACCAAACGACCCCTAATACTACTAACATATAAGAAATTCATTCAGCAACATTCGATCGTAGTTGCTTGCTTAAGCCGCTTTCGATTGTCCTGCTTGCTTTTTCGCTTTATTATGTGAGGTCAATAAAAAGTATTTAGTGGGCTTTTTAATTTAATATTTTCAAGGCAGTTGTGCATTGACATGTCTATTTTAATTGTTTCATAATATTTTTTTAGCTGCTTCAAATATAAATTTTACAATAATTTTTGAAATATAGATAAAAATCTTTCGATGTCACATAAATCGAGACTAAAGAATAATTTATATTGGCTGCTTGCTCGAGCAGCTTCTGGCAAGCCAACAAAAAATAAATTATGGGCTTTTTAATTTAATCTTTTCAAGGCAGCTGTGTATTGGCGTGTCTGCTTCAACGACTTCATCATATTTCTTTAGCTGCTTCAATTATAATTTTATAATATCTTCTAAAATATATAGGAAGAATCTATTGATGTCCCAGAAATCTAGACTAAAAAATCATTTCGAGACCATGTTGGCACGGGCTTTCGGTGACTAGTAATATATATAAGCAACTAAATCAGCAGCTTCCGATTGTCCTACTTGCTACAGCTGCCTGATTTTTCTCCTTTATTATATTGGGCCAATAAAAAATATTTCGCGAGCCGATCGTAATTGCTTGGTTGAGCAGCTTTCGGTTGTTCTATCTGCTTCAATTGTTTGCTTTTTCTCTTTTATTACATGGGGTCAGTAAAAAATATTTCGCGGCTTTTTTAATTTAATCTTTTCAAGGCAATCGTGTGTTGACGTGTCTGTTTCAATTACTTCATAATATTTCTTTGACTGCTTCAATTATAATTTTACAATAATTTCTGAAATATAGATAAAAAATCTGTCAATGTCACATAATTGAGACTAAAAAATAATTTATATTGGCTGCTTACTTGAGCAGCTTCCGGTGAGCCAACAAAAAATAATTTGTGGACTTTTTAATTTAATCTTTTCAAGACAACTGCATATTGACGTGTCTACTTCAACGACTTCATAATATTTCTTTAGTTGCTTCAATTATAATTATACAATATCTTCTAAAATATATAGGAAAAATCTATCGATGCCAGATAAATCGAAACTAGAAAATAATTAAGAAAACTAAGCTTGCACTCCTTTAAAGCAAACTATTTACATTCATATACTCCTTTACATTTTGTACCTCATATTATTAAAATTTTAGCCCCATAATATTAAAATTCGCGCGCTGACATCATACTGACTCAGTACCCGCTTTTATGATATACCAATACGGAATACATATACCAACAGGGTATCACAGATGATTAAACGCAATCCTATATGATACTTATATGGTATAAATATATCGACACAGTATATAACAAATATATATTCTACGTATTTAAAATTTAATAATTTTTTATTTGTTTCTTATTTATTTCTTAAAAAATATTCTATATACCAATCGGGTATCAATATACCGCTAAAGTATCATAAAAGACTGAGCTCATTACATATGATACCGCTATGGTATATATATATACTGTCAGAGTATATTTTATAGTATTAATGTTGATGTCAGCATGATGTCAGAACGCGAAATAAAAAGGTGTAAGTCAGTAGAAAGGTAAATAGTTATGATAATGGGTCCATTGAGAGTAAATAGTTTAGATTGGATCTATTAAGGCTAAATAATTTGAAATTAGGTCTATTTTGTGTACTTTTTCCAAAATAATTTATATTGGGCTCATGCTAGCACGGGCTTTTACCACTAGTAATTAGAAGTAGTCTAACGTCAGATATAACATATAATAATTTTAAAATAAAATAATAGTATTTCTAAATTTTGATTTGAAGTATTAGATGTCATAAGATTATTTATTTTACTATTTTATTTGAGTTATGGAATAAGTTATCTCAAGTGAAATAAGTTATCTTAAGATAATTAAAGGGTGTTTGGATGAGATTAAAAATTGGTCAAACCTGCTTTTAAACTCTTTTTAGATTGTGGAAGTGTTTGGCAAAACCTAAAATATCTTAAAATAAGTTAAAAATAACTTAAAAAATTCAAAAGTTAGAAGTAGTCCCCTTGCTTTGTTCTTTTTAGCTTAAAAGTCATTTATATTTGACCAACATATTTTTCTCCCTTAATGTTTGCTTATAATTTTTATATTATTTTGCTCCTACCTTTTTTCTATTTTTTTCTTTCATTTTTTTTTTAAATTTTGATCTTTATTTGTTTCCCTTGCTCTTTCTTTATTCCATTTTTTTCCTTCTTCCGTTTTTTCTTCTTTTTCTTGCTCTTTCTTTTTTTTTTCTTCTTATTACAAATATAATTTAAAAAATACTCAAATGTTTCACATATTTTGTTAAAATTATATATTTTAAATAGTAAAAATAACTTAGACATATAAATTAACTTATATAATAAATTTATATCGAAGATAAATAATTCTAATTTAATCTGATTTAGGAACAAAAATTTAGAGTAATAATCAATATTTTATAATGTGTAACAATTTAAGGGTATTTCAGATATTTTGATCAAAAAAATGCTTAATAGCACTTTGGTACCAAACACATTAACAACTTTTTTTCAGCTTAAGCGCTTTTATCCAAACACATAACTGCTTATTTTTAAAATAAGTTTCAGTACATTAAAAAGTGTTTTTGAAGAACTTTTTAAAAATCCCCATTTTCAGCTAATCCAAACGGGCTCTTAATCCCAAAATAACTCACTCTCAATCAAATGACCCTGCAGAGTTATAATTACTCCTCCCCGTTCTAAATATCTGTCCTGTTTTGTTTTTTTTTTAGAGAAAATTCATTCTCTTTTGGAAAATATTACTATTTCATTCATTTCATCGTTCGACCTAATATTATATTTAAGAAAAAAGTTAAAATTTATTGTCTAAAATAATTTAGGCATTTGTATTGCCCTAGATCATTTCATTAAGATTAATGAAAAATTTTAAAGTTACATTAATTGACTAAGGGAGAAAGCTTTAAATATCTTTGGTCCATCATCCAAGACAATGGTAATATTGATGTTGATGTCACACAATGTATTCGCGCAACATGAATGAAGTGGAGGCTTGTCTAGATTATTGTGTGATAAAAAGATATCATCAAAACTTAAATGTAAGTTTTATAGAATAGTGGTTAGACTGTCGTTGCTATATGGGTTGGAGTGTTGACCAGTCAAAAACGCTCATATCCGGAAAGTGTAGGCCACGCAGAAAAGGATACTGAGATGGATGTGTGGACATACCAAGGTAATAAGATTAAGAATAGGACCATTCGAGAGAAGTTAACGGTGATCTCTGTGACCATAAGATGAGGGAAACGAGACTTCGATAGTTTGGGTATTTGTAGAGAAGAAGTATGGACAATCCTGTTAGGAGGTGCGAGAGGTTGGATTTAGGGGTGTTAGAACCCGTAACCTAACTAAGACCCGTGATAGCTGCTAATTGTTGGCATTATCGTAATTTGTATAGATATTGAACGTCCGGAAGTTTAAGTTGGGTGAATCTTATGTTGAAGTTAGTTGGCAAGTGTAATTGAGGTATGTGAGGTTTCCTGTCTTATGGCATGAAATAGTAAGTCAAATTGCGATGTGTGTTTGGAAATTTCTCTTCCTTTGCAACTT
>JAPFFP010000080.1:14618721-14635837 GCA_026153255.1 Solanum medicagineum
TTAACACTTTGGCCTTCCCTTTTTGTGTGGAATCCGTGGCAGCACAATCTAATCACATAGATTATTACTATTTTAATACCCACAGTAGTGCAAAAATAATCTTGGCATCACATAATGATTTTTGACTTAATATATACATATTATTTTCATAATAAGGTACTTAAAAATATACAAAAATAACCTCATTTATATAAAATATCTTATTAGGAGTAACTTACCATAAACTTGTTGAAACTCCACGCAATAAATCACCTCCCTAAGACTCTTAAAATATTTCTGAACTATATTCCTTCACGTTACTCTCTTATTATGTCTATGTTTTCCTTGCTCTCTGCCTTTGCTATCTTTCTCTGTGTTTTCAGTTGTGCAAGAATGTTCAACTATTTATAGGCAACAAGTATTCCTAAACAATTGCTCATAATGGAGCATTAAGAAAAGATGTTGCTCATAATAGAGCATTAAGAAAAAGCATGTCTCCTAATGGAGCATTAAGAGATACTGCTCCTAATGGAGCATTAAGATCAGATATTGGGGGTCGTTACACAGCTGTTGGTATTTACATGCTTTTCTGTTATTTTCCGTACTTGATATTCATGTATATTCGAGGGTATGACGGGGCCCTGTCCCGTCTTATGATTCTGTTTGTCTGTATAGAGGTCTGTGGATACATGTGGGTATGGTATACAATGTGTGATTTGATTATGTACGTATGATACTTGTGTTGGGCGGTTTTACCGCAGCGGTGACCTTGTTGGCCCGTAAATGTACGTATAAATGTATATGGATGTTTGTTGTGCTGGGATTTGCTGTTGCAGGGTTTGGGTTGTCAGTAAAATAGAGGAAACTCTGCTGGACTTTCGGTAAATTCCTTGGTTGGTTTAGTTGTGAGTCTGGTTAGTATTGTTTGGGTGCCCAATTGACACCAATCACGACCCCTGGGTTGGGCCGTGACAAGGGGCTATGCCGAAGGATAGAAGTAGACCGATCAAGATATGAAGCAACTTCATCTCAACGAAGACATGACCTTAGATACAAAGGAACAGAGCTAGTGTATTATGGTAGAAGGTTAATAGGCTAGTAGAGGTAGAATCATGTTTAACCTTGTGATATAGTAGATTAGTAGGAATAGTCGTGTCTTTATATCCTGTATTGTTATTATTCATCTTATATTTGTTACTTTTACTGTAAATATATATATTATCGTGTACTTTCATATCTAGTATCTTCTGCTTTTGGGGTTTGATATTTTTGAGACGAGGGTCTTTCAAAAATAACCTGTCTATCTCTATGAGGTAGTGGTAAGGTCTACAAACATTTTACCCTCTGCAGATCTCACTTGTGGGATTCCACTGGGTATGTTGTATTAATTTAATTATAAAATTTCACATAAAATGAGATGAAGAAAGGTATTTAAAAAGTTTTTAAATTATTTTATTTTTATTATATCTATTTGATAAAATAAAAAATTATTTATTTTAAATTTTAAAAATCCCTTGAGGTAATTTAAAACGGGGAGTGAGATTGGTTAGAGGTGATGATATTTAGTTTAAGGTAAGAGCAACATTCATGATAGACAAGATGAAGAAAGTAAGATTAAGATGTTTTGAATATGTAAAGAGGAGATGCGCAAAACATCTTAATTAAAAGGTGAAGGTGTTGATTATAGCAAATACGAGGAAAGATAGAGTAAGCCAATGAAATGATATGACACAACTTCATATAATGAAAAATATGATCATAAATAAGACCGTTGAAAAATAAATATTAAGATAGAAAATTAGTCAATAATAAAGATTATCTTACTTTCAGAGAGCTTAAGCTTATTGTTATTTTGTAGTTATATTTGCTATATTATTTTAATATTTTGATTATAATATCTATCAACATCTATTATTTATTGCATTTTGATTATCACACTACATAAAATTTTTATTATTCTTTATTTTTTTATCATTTTCTCCATGTTTATATTTGAATTAATAATATATCTATATATCTATGAGATATTAATAAGATTTGTGTAACGTTACTTGCATTATATAGATTCCCACCACAATGCTGAGTGACACGCGTGATCTCCATCTTCGTCTTCTTTCTTACTCCTCACCCTCTCTACTTTCCTCTCTTCACTTCTCCCAAAAATCATCTTCTTTCACACATACACCTATACATATACACTGTATATATACACACACAATCACCCACTTACCCCATTCCCATTAATTTCCTCTCATCTTACAATTACCCCTTCACTCTGTGAATATAGCACACACAGAGGAGAGACTTATCTATCTTTTATACACATTTATTTATCTTCTGATGAGGAACACTTGTCTAAACTAGATCTTGGGTAATTGGGTGTGTTTTTAGTGGAGTTATTCAGGTTCAAATGGAGATTTGGAAAGTGGGTTTTGCAGCGATGGTGTTGGGTTTATCTATACTTGTTGCTGAATGTGGGGTTACCGATGTGTATTCGTCAAGATTAGTCCATAGATTCGCCGATGAGGTGAGAAAACTTAGGGTTTCAAGGAATGGGGAGGTTGGTGTTGCTTGGCCTCAACATAGGAGCGTCGAGTATTATGGGAAGTTGATGAACAGTGATTTGCAACGGCAGAAAATGAAGCTAGGCCCTCAATTTCAGCTACTTTTTCCTTCACAGGGTAGCAAAACGATGCCATTGGGAAATGACTTTGGATGGTTCGTTTATCCTTTTGTCATTTGTTTATTCTACCAAATCAAATATTTTTTTGAGCAAAGTTTGATGAATTCAACTTTCTGAGAAGAAGTTGTGATTGTTGTTAAGATTCAAATCAAATATTTTTTTGAGCAAAAGTTTGATGAATTCAACTTTAGAAGAAGTTGTGATTGTTGTTAAGATTCAATTTTAATCAGGTGTGGATAGTTAAGGCTTTCTTGTTTATCTATAGCACGTTTAACAACAACAATAACAACATATCCAGTGGGGTCTCGAGAGGGTAAAATGGAGAGGGTAAAATGTACATCTCACAAGGTAGGGAGGCTGTTTCTTGAGAACTGTTGTCTCAAGCTGGATGATTGGAAATTTATAATAATTTGCTAATTGGAAATTTTAAAATTTTGGTTTTGGAAGCATTAACGAAAAGTGAGTGGGTCATTAAAGAGAATGAGGACAAGTTATCTTCTAATTTATATGGTCTAAATTTGGTGTTTTTGTCATATATGAGGATGTGACACTTTTCTTGTTTGGAAGCTTTGGCATATATTTAATCAAGTGGATGCAAGTTCAATTAGGGATTTGATTGATTTTGGCTTGTGTCTACCTAAGCAATCTATACTTTGTTGTTGAATCGAAACAAATATTTGAGTTCTGGAAGCATTTATGAAAAGTCAATGGCTTTTTAAAGAACATCAAATGTAGATGGTGGCTAAGTACTAAGATAATGGCATGTTATAAATTATCTTGTAATTATCATAAACACAAGCTACTCCGTGACCAAGTTTGCCTTATAATCTATCT
Organism: Solanum medicagineum; assembly: GCA_026153255.1. Classification (NCBI taxonomy): domain Eukaryota; kingdom Viridiplantae; phylum Streptophyta; class Magnoliopsida; order Solanales; family Solanaceae; genus Solanum; species Solanum medicagineum. The sequence goes on from JAPFFP010000080.1 coordinate 14,622,218, forward strand.
ATTGAAATCACTATATTAGCATACGCTGAGTAATAAGGGTGGAGTTATATGGATGACTGATGCATGTACCAATGAACAGAAGGATTCTGGGATTTGATTAATGTATTATTGTTCTCCTTGGGAATGAAATGTAGGATGTTACTGAAAACCTTTCTGAAATTAGCGTTTTCAGCTTGAATTAAATTTTAAAAACATGATTAAGGGTTTACCAAATGAAGGTTAATATTGTATGTGGATTACATTTTTATGATATGTAAGATTTGATGTGAGTTATAAATTGGGGCTTAATTTTTTATTCTTTTTCGTGTTTTTGATTGTAAGAGTTGGCATTCCGGGTTATAGGATGATCCTAATCCAATATCATGCACTTTTCAGGTTACATTACATGTGGGTTGATATAGGAACGCCAAATGTTTCTTTTCTCGTCGCACTGGATGCTGGAAGTGACCTGCTTTGGGTTCCATGTGAATGTGTACAATGCGCTCCTCTTTCAGCCAGTTATTATGGCAGCCTGGTATGCAAAGAATGTTATATCACTATTCTAAATATTTGTTGCTAGCTTCTTGCTGTTGCGATTGCAAATAGGTTAGGCTGATAGATGATATCTGCCTTTGCCCGTTTCAGTTGGGCTGTTTGACATCCAAATCACGCTGTGAAATTGTTCATCAAATAAATATAGCACACAATCTTTATGTCTACCTCTATAGGAAAAAATGTTTACTTTTACAGTTGACACTAAATAATGCTATAGAAGGATAGATATGGTAGTTAGTACGAAGTAGTGAGTTCTGATCCGACTTGCTCCACCATACCTTTCTATTCTCTCATTTGAATATTAACACAGGTAAATTTGGAAGGTTAAAAGTATTTCCCTTATAACATATAAAAGGCCAATTCTTAACCTTCAGTTGTGAGAGATCATGTCCATGAGGTGCTTTGTTGACTTCTGATTGTTTTAGGAATTATATTAGTTACATTCTTCTAACGAGTAGTTAGAGTTTTGTTTGTCTTAGTGTCAATTACATGAAAAGGAAAACAGAATCTTTAGTGTCAATTATGTTAATGTTTAGGAGAGTCGCAAGAACTTGTAGCACTTCACTTATCAGGCAGACAAGGTCATGTACTGCATTCAGAATGTTTCATGTTTATTCAGAATTTCTAACTTTATAGTGGAGTTGGGGTAACTGAAAATTTTGGGCCTTCACTGGTTAAGTACCCCTGTATATAACCATTGCTTTGTGAACTGTTGAAGTCCTGTCCTATTCTTTATTTGGTTTCTGTTTCTACCATTTGTCTTTTAGTATTTTTCTTTTAGTTTTAGTTGATAACTGATCATGATTCCAATGACCATTTTATGCCACTAAACAAGTAGTGTGATACCACTTTGAGGCATCTAAAAATAAGTTCGTTAACCAAACTGAAGTTTTACTTTTTGAGTATAGAATAACAGAAGGGTCCAAGGCCATTTCAGATACATTCAGTATCACCAATTCCATTGGATATGATCCTTATGCTAGTTATAGTTTATGCCTACAGTAGGCAGAGACCATCGGAAGCTGATTATACTAAGATTGTTAACTGGGAGGTTTGGGCAACTTGGAGGGGGTTGAATTGGGGTGAGTGAACCGACGGGCCATGACCCAACCCATCCTATGGTTGTTTTGGTCAAAGATAGTTTGGATCAGTTTGAGTGAAACAATTGGTCAGGACCCCACCTGTCTAGATTGACCTATCAATAGTTTATTCTCAATTGGCCAGGTGACGTTGATATTGGTCTAATTTGACACCCCTATAATTCATTAAGGCATAAGAAACAAGTTAATCTAAAAACTGAAAAATAAAAAGGAAAAAGGTTCCAACAGAATAAGTGTCAAGTAAACGAACCTGTGACTATTTATGTCTTCATGGATTTTTACGTCATCTCATCTTTCTACATTGTAATTGGGTTCTATTCAACTGAAAACAACACGTCGTTCATAACTTCCATTGGAAACTTCAGAAAGTTCTACATTTTATTCAATATCATTTGTGAGCTGTCTTGTCACATCATGGTGAGACTATTTTTCTTGGAGTTGCTAGCTCTCCTAATAAAATTACCATTCTCATTTCTTTTATATAAATATTAGTACTCGATGTAGTTGCGGAGTCTTTGCTAATACTGCCTACAGGTTTAGCACTTATATCAGATGATTGATTGGCAGGTGCTCCCTGGTATTTGGGGCATCTATTATGCAGGATAAAGATCTAAACGAGTACAATCCATCTGGCTCAAGCACAAGTAAGTTCCTGTCGTGCAGCCATCCGTTATGTGAACTGAGTTCAAATTGCAAAAACCCTAAGGAGCCCTGTCCGTACACTGTGAATTATGTATCAGAAGATACATCCACATCGGGAGTGCTCGTGGAAGATATCTTGCACCTTGCATCAGGCAGCCACATGGCAGCCAACGGCACTGCCAGGGCGCTAGTCACTTTTGGGTGTGTGTCATTGAATTGCTGCTTGTATCTCAAGTTCAAATAAGAATTCATGCATTGGGCCATTTTCACATGGTTCTGTTTGCGAAGACTATATTAAACAGGTCTTAATTCTTTTTCATGTCAGATGTGGTAGTAAGCAAACTGGTGGTTATCTTAATGGAGTTGCACCTGATGGCCTGATGGGCTTGGGACCTGGAGAGATCTCAGTTCCCAGTCGTCTTGCCAAAGCTGGATTGGTCCGCAACTCCTTCTCTCTTTGTTTTACGGAAGATGATTCAGGAAGGATTTTCTTTGGAGACCAAGGGCCTGCAGGCCAGCAGACAACTTCTTTTCTGCCTTCAGAAGGACAATTGTATGTCAACTTATGAATTTTAGAGACTTTTATCTCTCCTTATAAAGAAAAACATTTGTGAATTTTAGAGAATTCATTAGTTTGAGTGCTGTATTTGTCTGTTTACTTCTGCTTTTGTCTTGCATGTATGGGTTGTTAAACTATCTGTTGACTCACATTATGCGTGATTCATGGTTCAGTGTTACTTATGTTGTTGGCGTGGAATCATGTTGTTTTGGGAGCTCCTGTATTGAGCAGACAAACTTCAAAGCCATTGTGGATAGTGGGACATCATTTACATTTCTCCCAGATCAAATTTACGATAGAGTTGTTAAAGAGGTAAGCTTACACCTACTTTGTGTTTATTGTACTTTAAAGTGCAGTATTTTAATGTCCTTTCCCTGTTACAGTTTGACAGAAAAGTGAATGCTACCAAAGCTAGCTTTGAAGGATATCCTTGGCAATATTGCTACAAATCAAGGTAATGGCATATAAGATTGAGATATCTACTTTTTTTCTCTGCCTCATCATATGTACTGAATGAGTATTTGAACCTAGACAGTTCTGAAGGTTTACCGAAGATTCCTTCATTTACTCTGAAGTTCATGATGAACAGCAGCTTTATAGTCCAGGATCCTGTATTTGTGATTTATGGCAGTCAAGTAAGTGCTTGAATATACCCACCTGTTTTGCATCTCAGAGATGAACATTCTGGTTCTTTTGATTACAAAATCTGCGAGGCATCCTATGTTTCCTTCTCTTGGCTATTTTATCATGCCATTCACCAGTACTGTATTAAATGCCTGCCGGGTATTTTTATGTTGGAGATGTGTGAATATATTCGATATCATGATGTAGGGTGCTGCTGGATTTTGTTTAGCTGTGGAGCCTTCAGGCGTAGATATTGGAACGATTGGACGTAAGCCTGATCCTCTTCTCCTTATGGTTTCATATCTCTACCCACTGTAAATAACCTTCACCTGCTAAATTAGGGGGTAAAACTGCAAAAAGTTTCTGAATGCAAAAGTGTGTTGCAATTTCCTCTCTCTATTTTTGGAAGTCCTAATAATCATTTTCCTGTACAGAGAACTTCATGACGGGATACCGCATGGTGTTTGACAGAGAGAACCTGAAACTGGGCTGGTCACGCTCTGACTGTGAGTACCAATTTCTGATTACTTATGTCTTGGTCTTATCTGGAATTAGCTATTCTCTCTATGTTGATTTTATTCTTAACTTAAAAGAAGCTTGTTTTCATACTTTACTACTTACAACCTATTCGTGTGAATTGAGAAGTTGAATTGCATTGTTACACCCAATAAGGGTTAATGTGATACATGAAAGCTTCTATTTAAAAACAAAAGTGATACACAATCTTATTTCACAGTTCCAACAAAAGATTATGATATATTTGCATGGCCTAAAAACACAAGTGGGTGGGGGTGGGGGTTGGATTGGGTTATACCTAAGTGACAGACCAAGTTGTTTTATATGTTTCTTATTTGTAGTGTTATGGAATGAAGAAAGCTGAACAGTGACAACACATTTTTTCATGGAAACACCCAGATCACAAGGGTGAAAAAGCCACGACCTACACCCCTACTGGAGTTAACCCAAACTTCACTACAACCGTTAGCCTCAATTCAGATTACAAAAACTTGCAACCTAAGAGACTACTTCCAATCCCTTGCCCTTCCAATCATTGGATTATAGCTAAATTCATATTGCATAACAATTGCAACATAGGAACTAACTTTAATCCCTCTTACAACAATCAAGAAGAAAGTTGGGACTCCTCCAAGTTAGCCTAACTTGAAGCTAAATTTTTCTCGGAAAGAACACCTAAACAATGCTTCTAAGAAAGCTGAAAATAGGAACAACTCAATAACAATCCTACTATAATAAACTTGAATTGAACACACATACATGAAACGCGTTCCTTTGTATCAACCATGCACCTTGAATGGTTGGACAGAAATTTAAGAATGATCTTCATTTTGTGCTTTGATTTCTAATATTTCTCTCAGTACAGGGGTGTGGGTCTCTTCAATAAAGAATCTACATATTATAACAAGTGAAAGCAAGCTAGTTAAATAGAGACACTTTTTAGGCTTAGTGTTACTTGAGAAAAAAGTGTTTGCGTTGGAGCAACCGGCTAGCTTTACGGTTTACGCAGCTAGACTAGTGCAAACAGTTAGGAGTTTCTATTTTGTGCAAAGATTATTCAATATCTTCCCAAAGACTCATATTCTTCTTATCCTTTATTCCTATCCGAGACTCCATTAAAGAGTTTTACTAACAGTCAAACTCTTGAATGGGACCTGAAACTGTTGTCCCTGGTTCATTCAGTTTAACACCTATTCAGTGTTATTTATTTGGTCCAGCTGAACTCCTTGGTCCCAAACCATTTGTCAATCATCAAATCATCCCAAGTTTCTTGAATGGAACATGAAGCTGCTATGCCTGGTATATTTAGTTTAGCACCTCTTCCATGTTATTTATTTGGTCTGGTCCAACTTGTTCAACCCAAATCATTTGTCAATCATCAAAACATTCCCAGTCCAACAGATTATCTGATTATGTTATACATGAACTATGGTCTTCCGGATGCTATTGACTTTATTAGATGAACATTCTCTCTTGTCATGTTGGCCTCTACTTTGTCACTTTCTCCTTCAGTTGGTTCTTGGGCTCATCTTAAATCACTTGTCTCTATACTTCCCATGTCTTTGTAGTCTATTAGTGGTTCTCTTATTGTGTTAGTCCGCATGGTAATTAAAGGAAGTGTTTGCAAGATCTTACTGATTGTCATCCCCTAGTTTGAAGAAACTTTCTTAACTATAAGGAACTACTATTAACAACTCTTTATCTGTCCTCTAGATTTGGATGACAACGGCTTGCAACTAATTTCCTAACAAAACTTACTTTTTTCCCTTCGCTTATTTCCGTTGTTTATTACTTTATCAAAACAACAACAACAACAACATACCCCAGTGCCTCAAAAGGCTCCCGCTCATTGCGGGGTGAGGGGGGGGTCGGATGTACGCAGCCTAACCCCTGTGTTTAAAAACATAAAGCGACTGTTTCCAGATGACCCATGAGGAGCATCGAAAGTTGCATTGACTAGCTGCTACTTCACAAATGAACGAAGCGCAGACAGTTTAAAGAGCCATTTTGCTTTATTCCATCATACTCCAAAGCCAAAAAATAGTCAATCTGAAAAGTGAGAGGGGAAGATATTAGGGTAGCAGAGGCAAGGGGAAGCTTATTTACTTGTGAAATTCTCTTTTACAACCCTTTTCTCATGTACTTTCCTTTAAGCATGACAGATGCTCCTTGGCAACAAATGATTTACCCTGGCCTACTCTGTTTTATAATAAGAGTTTCTGATTGTCAGGTGAAGACCTTACTGATAACAATAGACTGCCATTGGCTCCAACAGATGGTAGCTCATCAAACTCACTGCCAACAGAACAGCAGAATGCCCCTAATAGCTCCGGAGTTGCCCCTGCTGTTGCCGGAAGGACACCATCAAATTCTGCAAGACCAACTAGTCAGGGTCTGCCACTCAAGTTCTGGTTAACAAAGTTGCTGTTTCAGTTGCTGCTTGTATCAAGTAACTTCCGACGGTCCTTGTATACATTTACTTTATAAGCCTGGCCTCATAGGTTCATAGTATTATAGATGTGTAGTTTTCCTTGTATATCATGTCTCGTCTTTGGGAGCCATTTTTGTTTTTCTTATTCCCTTATCCCCGTGTTTATTGCTATGAGATATTAGCCATTGATAGGATGGGTCTGCTAGATGAAGAGCTTGTTTTATGCATCTTCTGACTCTGGATCTTCAATTTGGTGTTACCTTATACATACATAATGCTCACTGTTGAATCCCACTCATATGGTGCTACTGTATTAAATTTGTCAAATATTTTCCTAAGGAAAATGACTTTTCTAAGCCCCTACCTTCCCTTTAATACAAGAAAATAACAGCCTAGTGAAAAGGGCGACGTTTGAACAACTTAAATAATTAATCATCACATGTTGGACTCAAGGACATCTACGATTCAAACTTTAGAAATTATTGTTTGAAGTTGAAATGATAACTGTCCAAATATTATCCAGATAAGAAAAGACTGGATTTTTGAAGTTGATAATTTTTGACCGTGGCTTTCTGATTTGATGTTTTTGAAATTGTAATATTAAAAATTTAGTCCTAAATTCTTATAATCATAATCTACTCATTTAGCACTTTCCGGAAATATATTATAATAGGAAATCGGATGAAAATCGAGTGAGATATGATTTTTGGGAAAAATGATAATTTTTTTTTGAAATACCAATTGCTGTTTTAATTAAATTTGGGCTGTGTTGGTTGATTTTCTTGAATGAAAATAGAACAATATTTCATCTTTAAAGCCCTAAGTGTGATATTTTGTTCTCTACCAGAAATTTGTGATATTTTTTGTCACTTTTTGAATGATATATGCCATAATATTGAATAACAGGAATATGCTCCTGTTACTTCAAGTGGAGTAATCTTAATGGAGGAACAAAAATAAAAAGAACACGACGCAGGAAGATAAGATCACCCGTTGTTCCTGCCCTATTAATTTTCTTGAAGACAGTGAAGAATTTTCTTCCTTCTCTTTTTTCTATTCTCATATTTCTATTTCGATTTTGTTCCGTAGTGAAATCACTTCTGATGACTTTCGATTCTCCTTCACTAAGATACTTCCATTTGGAATAACAGAGGCATATTCTCTTTCAAATATATTTAAAATAGGAATCAGAAATTCAATATTATGACATATACGATTCAAAAAGTGACAATGAATGTCACAAATTTCTGACAGAGAACAAAAATCACACTTGGGCAAATATTGCTCTATTTTCATTCAAGAAAATCAACCAACATAGCCCAAATTTAATAAAACAACAACTGATTTGTTTTTTTAAAAAATCAATAAAAATTGCTATTTTTCCCAAAAATCATATCTCACTCTTCATCCGATTTTCTATTATAATATATTTTCAGAAAACCCTAAACCAACAAATTATGATTATAAAAATTTTGGGCTAAAATTTTGACATTAGAATTTTGAAAACGTCAAAAAACCAGTAGCAATTTTTGGTAAAAAATGCAGTAAAAAACTGCCAAACTTCAAAAATTCATATCTCACTTGTTTTTAATTGATTTTCTATTATAATATATTTCCCGAAAGCTTAAAATGAGTGAGTAGGATATGATTACATACAAATTAGGCCCAAAAAATTATTGAATGAGAGTCAAAACGGACCTAAACTGAATCTGGCTTTTCGAAAAAATCGTCAAAAATCATCAATCATAAAAAATTCATCTTAAAATCATAACTCGATGAATATCAAGACATTTTAATATAGAATCTACAACCAATCCAACCATGCACTAATGCCATTTTTAAGAAAAATTAACGGGACAAAAAATGGGTCATACCTTTTCGTTAAAGCTACAATTGTTGTTATTGCCACTAATAAAATTTGTTCCAGATCTACTTTCATTTCACTAGGTATATGGATCGTTGTCCACAGATTAAATGTCTTGTATGGATTGGCGAATGTAGGATCCGAAATTCTCTTTCTGGTTTTCTCATAATTTTTATTTTCACTCTATAGTTTTCAAAAGATGGACAAATAAATTCTTACTCTTCCACCTTCAATAGGAGTCAACCACTGACCTTAAAATAGGGGAGTGGTCAAGCAGTTACAACTGCTTTCTCCAAGTTAGACGATGACTGTCTATCCTAGTTAGACAATAACTGTCCTCATCTTTTAAGGATAAAGTTGGACAATTATCATATAACTATACCACCTTATTTTTAAACAAAGATTCATGGGTTAAGATTGGATTGGGTCGGTACACATGGGCTACCTGTGATTCTAAAATTCTTACATTTAATAAAGATAATTTGACAAATTACATCTTCTTAATCTCCATATCAATCAATAGTAGACAACTATTATTCAACAACAATATAAATAAGGGTCATTAGTACTGCTGTTGATTCCGGTCATTATAAACATTATAGCCCAAGAAGACAGCTTTTGTTCTTCTTAGGATTATTTTGCAATTAGGTATACAATTGTATAATGTTTTTTAATGTAATAATCCTTAAATTTGGAGCTGGTTCAAGACATACATTATTAACTAATGCAATCAGTGTTGTCAATCAACAAACCATTTCAGTATGTATTGTGTAGTATATTATGTGTACAAACAGGTTGTACTATAGTATTATTTCTCATCCACAACCTTCTTTGACGAAACAACACATATAAGGTCTTTTTTTAAAATTTTTTTTATTCGGTCATTGATATTCGTGTTAGATTCTAAATAAATTGATTTCGCGTAGAAAATTATGTCCCCTATCGAACATAGAGTACTCTCTAATAAAAACAATTATCTATCTGATGTCTTACCTATATGATGTATGGAAAAAATGACTAAAATAATGTTTAAAAATAAAGTTGACAATAATTAAATGTAACGCATTTACTTAGTGTCCTATATGACATCCAATAATGAACTAGCCTAAACATCCGTTATGGTCCATAAATCTCATATAGCGCACGTAAAAGCCCCCATCACTCAACAATAATAGGAAAAAACATGGTAGGAATTTTTTTTTATTAATTTTATACAACATAAATAACAATAATAATATATTAGTGAAATTTCATAAGTGGGATCTGGGAAGGTAAAACGTATACATATCTTATTACTATTTGAGATTGTTTTCAAAATACTCTAATCTAAAAAATATCAAGATACTAGATATGAAAGAACATAATAATTTTGTACTATATAGACTTAAATTAATCGCAATATATGAATATGGATATTGGTAAAAAATTAACCAAAAGAAAAAGTCCAACCAAACATTGTTTCGAGAAACTCTTGATGAGCTGTGAACCACATTATTTATTACTTTCTATTAGTAACCTTGTCTATCTGTACTGAAATATTTGTTTTGTTGTAGCAAAAAATAGTACTCCTAAAATAGACTACCACTCCAAATAATTGCTCTCTATTTTTCTCTCCTAGCAACAAACAAGCTAAGGGTCCTACTTCAGTTTTTAAATATGTTCTAATTTACATAATTCCCAAAAATTGTTTAGAAATTAAACTATTTTGCCATCCTCAGTCATAGAGAGTAGTATTAGATTATCAACACAAGAAAGTACTTGGAATTTTCCTTCTTTAGGATAAAAATTTATAAATGTTGTTAAGTATGAATTTTATTATAGAATATGTTCTTTTTCTTTATTACTTATTTTCTAAATAAATCAGTTCATCCAAAAAATATCTAGTGTAAATATATTTTCGTTGAAATAGAGAAACTTTCCAATTTTTTTTCTATGAAAATATTACTATTTTTTTCCTCACCAATCCAATCAAAATATCCATGGGAATAATATTTTCAGCGAGAAATTGTAATAGGAAAAAAGTAATTTTTTAAATAGTGGTTGTATTTAGATAATGTTTGTTTTGGGGGTCTTATGCAAGACATCTCCATGATCATTACTCATAGAGTAATAGTATTAATTATCAACACAAGAAAGTACTTAGCATTTTCCTTCTTTAGAAAAATAATAATTGTAAGTTGTTTTGTCTTTAATTTTTTTTTTTAATATTAGTTAACTATTACAAGTGTCAAAGGGCTTCATAAATTATTTCCAGGTCGTACTGTCCATACCGATTTTTTAAAATATAAAATTTTGGCTCACACATATTTTATAGCTACGTGTGCATGAACTTTTTAGAAAGGTAAATACAATTACAAAATCTAGCAGCACTTCATTTCATATTATTTCAAACCAATTAAATGGGTGGGTTTGGTAGTCTTTTAAAATATGGAAGAAGACAATGAAGAAAAAAGGGGATGTTTTGTTAAAAATGGAATTATTGGGAGCCATGATTGGCTTTAATTTCCCCTTTATAAATTAGTATAATAACCTAACCTATGATTGCTTTTGGTCTTTTGGCTAGTTTGTCCTTGTTGATCTTCTTTTCCTTTTATGTTCCTAGTACCTACCAAGTCTCTAGGAAACTAGATTGTGTTCAGTTTGGAGTTCCCATCTGCCTAATAAAATAATAAAAGACGGTGAATACTTTAATTTTGCTCATATTTATGTTGGTAAGTATAGTATACTAAATAATATTTCCAAGAGTTTTTAAGTATTGATAAAGATGCTATAATTCAAGTGGTAGGGTCATGAGTTCAATTTTCTACCTCCCATGTCAGACTTCTAGTGTATTAATTAAATTCACGCGAATTTAATAATTTTTTTAAATTTACATTCGTTGTAGTAATCTGGGTTAGGACCAGGCGAAGTGACTCTTAAGACTTTTTGATTGTGATGGGATTACATCAGGGATTAATCCTTAGCTAAAATCAATTTACCCTAGTATATATATGTGTATATATATAAAAAAGTTAGAAGTTTGGAGATAAAGCCCCTAAAGGTTTTTCAGATTAAGTAGGACAAAACAAAGTACGCAAAGTGCAAATTCGTGGCATAGGGCACGAGGCGGAGATGAAAGTGAAGATTGATGCACAAGTCATACAGATGAAAGGAAGTTTCAAGCATCTTGGGTTCATAATTTAAGGGGACTATTATAAGGTTGATGATGATGTCACACATCATATTGGAAGGAGGGATGAGCGAAATAGAGGCTAACATCTTAAGTACTTTGTGATAAAAATGTATCCTATCGCTTAAAAGCAAGTTAAAGTTCTATAAGATAGTGGTTAGATATGTTGACATACTAAAAGCTCTTAACTGAGTGCAATATTATTGTCTAAGTGAATCAGGTTCAGGAGCTTGAATGAGAAAATGATGAATGATATGAAGACATTCCAAACGAAGTGAGCATCATATAGATACTAAGTTTACTAGGCAAAAGCAAATAAAAGTAAAATTGGAAATTAAAAAGAAGAAAATCTTATTTTATGTCAAATGGACTCTTAAATAAGGTAAACAAGGATACTGACCAATAATAGATGTTCTAATACAACTCTGCTAGGTGAAACCATATAAAGAACATTAATACCCTGCAATAGCAGCTTTTGCATTTCTCAAACATTTGCAATCCAAAAGCAAAGGCAAGAAACAATCACTGAGCAACACATTTGAAGAAAGAAGATCTAGAGTTAGGATTTAGAATTTCTCTTTGAAGAAGAATTTTTATTTTGTTTCTTCTACTTAGAATTATTGTTTAAGGACAATTATTATAAGTATGAATGTGTCTTTGAAAGAGTTGTAACAAGAAGTTGGTTTGACTTCTTAAAGAGTAAAGTAAGTGATTCTAGTTAATCATCAGATTTGTGTTAAGAGAAGAGAGTGAGTGATTATTATGATCCTACACACTGTAGGTAGTGGTTGTTTCTCCCTTAAGCAAGGAGTTTTTCCACTATAACTCTTGATGTCGAATTAATGTAGTATATTCTACAGCCTACCAAACAATGACTCGATTCTTATTTGTATTGAGTGACTAAGGTCTTTACAAGATCGATATTATTGTATGTGTAGAGTGTTGTCCAGTCATGAACACAAATATATAGAGATGAATAATGTAGAGATTAGTGTGCTCTTAATCTGCTAATTGTTTAATTAGTTGGTTAGTTAGTTATAAGAGTCACATGGTTAGTTAGTTAGCGTGAATAGTTGGAGTTACTTGAGAATGATACGTATATATACACATTGTATCAGTCAAGAGTTTTTTGAAGCAGTAAGTTCAATTTCCCAATTTTCATCTCTTTCTCTCTTCTGTTATTCCCACTGCATCATCAATAATGAGCAGCCATTGATGCTAGATCAAGGTTTTGACATGGTATCAGAGCCACGTCACTCAATATGAAATCTAGCTACTGCTAAAGGTGGAGGTTGATGATTGTGAGCAGAACTTAGTGAGAGAAGCTGCAATTTAACAGATCCAGATTGAGAATTGAGTTTGTTTGAAGCACAGAAAAGGGATGGAGACTGGAGTGAATCAACAACAACAATCATCTTCTCATTTGAATGCTTCACAGGCTGAGAAATTCACAGACATTCATCTTAGAAGCCTATTGTATCTACATCTATCGGATACTCCAAGTAACATTTTAATTTCGCAACAATTGACTCGAATTGAGAATTACACTGGTTGGAGTAATGCTATGCGAGTTGCATTGTTAGATAAGAACAAAATAGCATTCATAGATGAAACATGTAGAAAGGAACAATATAGAGGAGATCTGGCGCATGAATAGGAAAAATGCAATGCTTTTGTTTTGTGTTGGATTACCAATTCTGTCTCAAAAGAGTTAGCAAATGGCTTAATATTTTCAACTAGTGCTCATAGTGTTTGGAGGGACTTGAAGGAAAGGTTTGATAAGAGAAACTTAACTAGAATATATCAGTTACATAGGGAGATTTGCATCATGAGTCAAGAAGCTCTTACAGTCTCTGAGTACTATTCCAAATTGAGGAATCTGTGGGATGAACATGCCTTATTAGTCCCTCTTCCAGCTTGTGATTGTGATAAGTATAAGGAGTATGCAGATCACATGGAGAACCAGAAACTCATACAGTTTCTGATGGGCCTAAATGAGATATTTGCTTAATCCAAAAGTCAGATCCTGATGACAGTCGCTAGTCCTAGCTTAAATCAAGCCTATAACATGATTATTGTCACACCCCATGCCCCGTTAGGGTGGCTGGCACCCGTTGCCGATAAGGCCCGGGAGAACCAACCTATACTATACGTTTACTATGCGTGTCACATAGAGTTTGT
>JAPFFP010000080.1:14661365-14697053 GCA_026153255.1 Solanum medicagineum
TTGTCAATATCTCCAGCATAATCACTTTTAGGTAACAAAGAGTTCTTCTGGCGAACTTCAAGTGAGTGGAGGTAGGAGCTTCTATGAAGCGACTTACTACTCCAACTGCAAAGATATATATGGTCTAGTACATGTCAAGTACCTTAGACTTCCTACAAGACTTTTGAACAGAGTGGAATCCACCTTTTCTCTATCATCAAATTTTGACAATTTTGTTCCACTTTCCATTGGGGTGTTCGTAGAGTTACAATCGAACATGTTGAACTTCTTTAAAATATCTTTTGTATAGCTTTCTTGAGATATGAAGATGCCTTCCTCTATTTGCTTCACTTCTAGACCAAAGTAATATGACATGAGCCCTATGTCCGTCATTTCAAACTCAAGGGACATAGCTTTCTTGAAAGCTTAAAAAAAAATTGGATTATTACCCGTCAAAATAAGATCATCAACATAAGGACAAACAAGCAGAATATCTCTGCCAGTATGGACTTTAATGTAAAGAGCATATCCACGAAGGCAACCCATTGTATTGAAAGTACTTATCAATGCAACTATTCCATGCACGTGGAGCTTGCTTCAATCCATATAAGACTTTCTTCAACCTCAACACCTTATCTTCAGGATTTTCGACCATAAAGCCTAATGGTTGCTCAAAATAGACTTCTTCTTCAAGATATCCATTCAAGAATGTTGATTTGACATCCAGTTGATGGATTTTTCACTTCATTTGAGTTGCTAAAGAGATTAGCAGACGAATTGTCTCCATGCGGGTGACAGGTGCATAGACTTCCTCATAGTCAATGCCATGCTTTTGCTTGTAACCTTTTGCCATAAGTCTTGCCTTGTATCGGTCCACCTCTCCATGAGCATTTTTCTTCACTTTGTATACCCATTTAACTCCGATTACTCGATGATTCTTGGGAAGAGTTGTTAACTTCCAAGTGTTGTTCTTCTCTATTGATTGGATTTTCTCCTCCATGGCTTGTCTCCACCTTCTATAACAGCTCATCAAAATTCATTGGTTCACTATCAGCAAAAAGACAACACAAAAAATCAAAATTAGTAACTTCATTTGTCATATCATAGAGTTCTTGGATGCTCCTCATCCTATAAGTCTTTTCGCTTGAACTCTCTCAAGTGGATGGAGATGCAACATTTGTTGGTTAAAGAGGTAGGGTTGTATCTTGTGTAGGTGTCAAGATCTCTTGTTCTTCTTCATCTCCAAAGTATGGAAGAAAATCATATGTTCTTTCTTCCTGAGCCTCCCAATTCCATGTTATTTCATCAAATTCAACATCACGACTCACCACCACCTTGTTATGTTTGGATTGTATAACTGTTAGCCTTTTGAACTAGCATCATAGCCAACAAACACATACTTGATACTTCGATCGTCAAGTTTAGCTCCCACTTGATGTGGAACATGAGCATAGGTTATGCTTCCATAGATTTTCAAGTGCTTGACACTTGGCTTTCTTCCACTCCATGTTTCTTGAGGCATTTGATCTCTCACATTTTTTGTTGGAGATTTGTGCTCAAATAAACTATACAAGAAACAGTCTCGGCCCAAAATTCTTTTGGCATACCTTTAGTGTTCAACATACATCTAGCCATATTAAGAATTGTTCTATTCGTTCTTTCTGCAACTCCATTTTATTGAAGCAAGTAAGGTACAAATATAGGGCGACGAATTCCATGAGATTGATAAAAGTCATTAAATTCTTCTGAAGTGAATTTGCCTCCTCTCTCGGACCTTAGTGCTTTAATTTTACAACCACTTTTTTTTTTCTACAAGTGCTTTAAAATTTTTAAAAGCAACAAAAGTTTCAGAGTTTTGCTTCAAGAAGTATACCCAAGTCTTTCTACTAAAATCATCAGTAAAGGGAAAGAAACATTTCCTTTTACCAACAGAAGGTGGATCAATCGGTCCACAAACATCCATGTGAACAAGTTGATGTGGCTTAGCTGTTCTTGATGTGGTCTCCTTCGAAAAACTCCTCCTTGCATGTTTTCTAAGAAGACAAGCTTCACAAAACTGGTTGGGATGGTTAATTGATGGAATTCCATCAACCATGTTCTTGTCTCCCACAATTTGAGTGCTTCAAAATTCAAGTGCCCCAATTGCATGTGCCAACACCATGAGTCTTGCACATTAGCTTTTAAACACTTTGCGTCAATGATCTTAAGATTCAAAGGGAACAACCTATTCTTCGCCATATACACTTTAGCAATTAAGTTATTATTTGAATATCTAAGCCAAAGATGCAGATTTTTCATATGAATATAATATTCTTTTTCAAGAAGTTGACCCAAACTCAAGATATTACTTTTCAATTTTGGCACATAGTAAACCTCATCAATCAATTTATGACCACCATCTTTATAGGATATTAGAATCGTACCTATTCCTTCAATTTGGATCTTTGAGGTATCTCTAAAAGACACATTACCTTTCACCTTCTTCTTTATCTCCACAGATATGCGTTTGTGTCTGTGGGATCCTTATATTTTTTTTTTGCTGCAAGATGCAACCAAATAATGATTATCTATTGTTGCAATTTTCCAGCAATGTTAAAGTAGCTTACCTAAAATTTTTGTATGTCAAAAGTAGGCTAAGTTAGTTTACCTACAACTTTGGATTTTTGCATTTCATTAATGTCATCAACTGGTGTAGATTTTTTCCTACAAATAGAGCACATGTGCTCATTTGTAAAACACACCAAAAATATAGAGAGCCATAGAAAGAAGTGAGTAATTTACAAGCTAATTTTTAGTTTGTGAGAAAAAATAGTGTGAGTAAAATTGTAGTAAGTTGTGTGAAATAAAAGAGCGTGTTTGTTATACAAAGATTAGTTATCTTTTGATACTAATATTGCTATATCACATTTACTCCATTGTAATATTTGTTGTCATCACTCTCTTGTAATTGTTACTTAGCGAATATTATTCTGCACGTTATTGTTATTTTTCCCAACATCGTGGTATCAGAGCCATGACGAATAATAGCCCACTGTCCTTTTAGTACCTCCATCTCACAAGAGAAAATTATGTCTATGAATGAAAGTCATTCTTGATTTTCAAGATGTTTGGGATATTGTAGACAAAGGATATACAAAACCCATAAATAAGGAAACTTTGACCCAAAATAAAAGGAGGTCTTGTTAAAGGCACGAAAGAAAGATCAACAAGCCCTCACTCTCATCGATCAGTGTTTGCACGATGGCATGTTTGAGAAGGTGGCTGATGCAACCACCTCAAAAGAAGCTTGGGAGATTTTACAAAATTCTCTCTAAAGAGTTGATAAAGTAAAGAAGATAAAACTTCAAACTCTAAGGGCTGATTTTGAAGTTTTAAAAATGAAAGATCCGAATCCATTTCGAATTTTTGTTCAAGAGTGATGGTTGTTGTGAATCAACTAAGAAGGTATGGGGAGGAAGTAGATGATGTGCATGTGGTAGAAAAGATAGTTCGCTCTTTAACACCTAAATTTGATTATGTGGTGTGTGCTATGAACTGCAATCATCTGTATCTTCTTCTTTAAGTGCCATTAACAATGTTGATTCATCCTATTCTTTGTTGTCAACAAGGTTAGCTTTCTTTTCAACATTACTACTACATTGCCAAAAGTAATGTCCAAATTTACGACAGTTGTAGCACTCAATTTTAGTTGTCATACCTTATTTTGTTGGTACCTTGATAGGCTCCACGTCCTCTACCTCCTTGTTGTCCACTGCCACGGCCTCTGAATGATTGATGGCTCTTATCCTCATTGTTATATTTGTTAATATAACTTCTTCCTCTTCCATGGCCTCCACGACCACCATGGCCTTGCTATTGTCCATTTCTTCTAGAACTTTTTTCACCTTCAAGATTTTTGAAGGATGTCTGAATCTTAAGAACTTGTTCTAGTGGTTCTTCTTTTCTCCTTTTCATTTTTTCTTCATGAGCTTGTAAAGAACCTTCCTATTGTTCTACCGTCATAGAATCTAAATCTTTAGATTCCTCAATAGCACACACCACATAATCAAATTAAGGTGTTAAAAAGCGAAGTATATTTTCTACCACATGCACATCATCTACTTCCTCCTCGTACCTTCTTACTTGATTTACAACAGTCATCACGTTTGAACAAAAATCCAAATGGATTCAGATTCTTTCATTTTTAAAACTTCAAAATCAACTCTTAGAGTTTGAAGTTTTATCTTCTTTACTTTATCAACTCTTTGGAGAGAATTTTGCAAAATATCCCAAGCTTCTCTTGAGGTGGCTGCATCAACCACCTTTTCGAACATGCTATCATCCAAACACTTATGGATGAGAGTAAGGGGAGTGAGGGTTTGTTGATCTTTCTTTCTTGTCTTTAATAAGACCTCTTTTCATTTTGGGACAAAGTTTCTTCATTAACGGGTTTTGTATACCCTTTGTCTACAATGTCCCAAACATCTTGAGAGCCAAGAATGACTTTCATTCTTAGACACTATTTTTCATAATTTTCTCTTATGAGACGGGGGTATTGAAAGGGCAGTGGGCTATTATTTGCCATGGCTCTGACACCACGTTATTTAAAAAATAATAATAACACCCAGAATAATAATACGCTAAGTAGCAATTACAATAGATTAATGACACCAACTATCACAATGGAGTAAATGTGATATAATAATATTGATGACAACTTGACTGTGTCCAAAGATAACTATTTTTTTTATATAAAAACACACTCTTTTATTTCACATAACTTACTTCAATTTTACTCCCGAACTATTTTTCCCACAAACTGAAAATACCTTGTGGATTACTCTCTCTTCTTTCTATTGCTCTCTATTTTGGTGTGTTTTACAAATGAGCATAGATGCTCTATTTATAGGAAAAATCTACATCAATTGATGTCACTAATGACATCAATGAAATACAAAAATTCAAAGTTGTAGGTAAACTAACTCAACCTACTTTTGACATACAAAAATTTTAAGTGAGCTACTTTAACTTGTTGCAAAATTGCAGCAATTAATGACCATTATTTCGTTGTTTCTTGCAGCAAAAAAAGACACTTAAGGATCCCACAGTTTTATATGATATACTTAGATATGCTACACCAAGAGTTAGCTTGGGATCACTTGTGGTTTCAAGCATCGTGACTCGATTACAATGTAGAGTTGGGTCGTGACACAGGGTAAACCTGAAAATCTTTTACCTTAAAAACCTGCATGAACAAATATTGAGGAGATGTGTTCCACAAGGTTATTTGAAACCTGGAAATCACTCATCAATCTTTCTTTGACTTTCCTGATCTCTGGCTGTATGACATTTCCTGCTTAGAAAATGAAAACACTCCATTTGTATGATGATGTAGGAGCTTTTTCGGAAACTCTCTCTGGCACAGTAATGAAGAGATCAAAACAGTAACTGATCTTCTCTTTTCCATATGTGCAATTAACTTTTGCTTAATTCATCAATTATAAACATAGTATGATAAGCCACTGGACAAATCATGTATAGGAATCATTTAACAATGTTATGTTGGTAGATCCAAAAAAAAAAATATCAGTGTTATCAAAGCCCCCCCCCCCCTCTATATAGGTAAGTCTCGTATGGTAACACATAATAGGGTCATCCAGATTGGAATGGTGGGACTACAAAAGCAAGTGTGACACCATGACATAACAAAACAAGTAACAAAAAAACCTTAATCACAAGGTGGCTTAGGAACTCACTAGTTGTGCTTGAGCTTCAAATCTCTCATCAATCACATTTTCCTGTTTCCCGAGTATATATCAACAAATTTTACGTCATATACAAGTGTTGCATTTCCAGGAATATTGCAGTCTCCTACACAAATAAAAAACATTAAATTTATCAATGTGCAAACAACTGCTATTGAGACAAATGGAATATCTTCTTCTTATTTTCAGAGAAAGATGAGTAACACAATGAAACTGGGCAGAAGAGTCCTTCACAACCTCCAAAGGCCAATAGTAGCTTGAACCATGTGGAAGAGGAATATATATTGATTAGATTACTAAGAGAAATAGCACACCTATTCACATTCATCCTTAGAGCATGTAAATAGAGTTGTCTAAGATGCTACATGCAATTAAGTGTTTTTTTCCAACAAAAAATTCAAGTTTTCTTCTCCAATTGTTTTTATATATTCTGATGTGATCAGTAAAGCAAAGGAGAAAAAAATTTATGACAAATTTCTGCTAGCTTGTTTCAAGAGCAGGAAGATAGAGAATAGGCCTTATCATCTGATGTCGCAAGCTGATATCTGTCTTAAGAAACCAAAGAATATAATGCATTTAGCATATCTCCCAAACACACCTGAAAAGCAGCCAGCTGGTTCTGGTCCATATGCCAAATGTGGAGGAATCTGAAGCTTACGTTTTCCACCTATGTATTAGAACTTCTACAGTGAAGTGTGAACTATACTGGGAATATCAAAAAGAAACAAGCAAAAGATCCACAGGAGGCTCTAATTAGCTGTGAAATCTTACCGACTAGCATTGGCGGTACCCCTTCACCTCCCAAGATTCCTTGATCTAATCCCTTGATCACCTGTCAACAACATGTACTGGTGTTCATAATTGTAGATGACATGCAAAAATTGAACTATATTCTTAAATTAATTTCTCGTTTATGTTTCTTATTCATGTATTCCTTCTATATGAGACAAAAATAGAACTCTTGAATGTCATCTTAATTGCAATTTGAGGTGTAAATAACCTTATAGTAAATGTGTGTGTATATAGCAAGAGATACCATAATAGAAGGAAATGATGCCTCAATAAAAAGAATAGAAAAGGTCTAAAAACCCTTGGACTATTGAAAATCGTACAAAAATACCTTTCATCCACCTATTGGGCCTAAAATGCCCGTGTCATCCACCTTTGGATCCAAAAATGCCTTTCATTCATCTTTTTTACTCAGTTATATCATTGAAACTAACAATACTCTTTTTTTCCTTTTTAAATATTTCATATCCATATTCATATTCATATTATAAATAGGATTGTATATACCATTCTTCTTCCTATTCCTATTCTAACAATAAGTATGGACAAGATATTGGTAGCAAAAATTGTGAATGGAGAGCACAGAGGAATTGGAAAGACGCTAATAGAGTGTAAGACTAGCCTAATAAAGCCTAGAAGTCAAGCGAAGTTGGACAATGGTAGTGTTTTACAGAGACTCACTCCTGTAAAGTAAGATATTGTATCAAAATCATAACTACTTTCAACTTCCAAAATTTAAGGAAGTCAAGAAAACAGTGAAAATGAAAATAATCCGTGGATGATAATCCACTAGCAGTTGCTAAATCCAAAGTTGCTCGGACTCTTAAAAAATGTTGCCACACCCGTGTCATATCCTTCAAAAATACACTATTTTTGGAGGATCTGACACACACCCGTTGATATTTTTGAAGAGTCCGAGCAACATAAGCTAAATCCAATGACAGTGTCTTTTAAATTGTTCTCTTCAAATTGCTAGCATATCTAGTTTTGTAAGTACATAGATATTCCCCCACCTGACACATTTTTTATGATCTTTTGATATATACAGAGTATAGAACCATAGATATATGAAAACCTTTTCAACAGTCTGTCCGATAATTTAATAATCTGGGACAGACAAATAATGCAGAAGATAATACAAGATTACACTCTATACTACCAGTTGCAATAACTTACATCTGACCCTGAAATGATAAAAGCCATACCTTGCCCATGCCGAGACGCATGGTCAGGGCTCTACCACGTTTATAGCTGCTGTCAAAAACTATACCATCCGCAAACCTTGCAGTATAGTGAATCTGGATGAACAGGATGTGTAACAAACCTCAACAACAACAACAACAACATACCCAGTGAAATCCCACAAGTGGAGATGTAACAAACCTCAAAATCAAGAATAATTAAAGGAGATAACTAGATAGTCATGACTCTAAATTTTCTTTTCCTGTATGTCTTCGTGGGGAAAAATAAAAAACAAACAATGACCGTTACTTCCATCTTCACTCAATATGGTCTTTAAGCACAAAATACTAAAGATGCAATACCCTAATAACAATTTTTGTCCGTTAAATTCAGTGGCGGATTCAAGATTTTAGGCTTGTGGGTGCTCAAATTTTTTAATAGAAATTACCATAAATCACATAGTCAAAAAAAGAAAAAAGCAACTTTCAGTTTTTGAAGAAAAAGATTTTGCTTGAAGGATTTCTTAACCAAATATATAGTCAAAATTTTTCAAGAAAAATAAACAAAAGTGATTGAACATGACTTTTTAATTTTGTGATGTCACAAGAAATTCAAAAAAAAAAAAAAACCTGGTGCACTAAAGCTCCAGCTATGCACAGGGTCCGAGGAAGGGCCTGACCACAGGGGTCTATTGTACGTAGTCTTAACTAGCACCGTAATAGAAATTACTAAGACTAAAAGTTAAGTAGGGAAGGACCTGACCACAAAGTGTCTATTGTATGTAGTTTTAACTTGCACCGTAACAGAAATTACTAAGACTAGAAGTTAAGTATATAAATAAAGCAAAAAAAGAAGAACATGTGAGTTAAGTATATAAATAAAGTAAAAAAAGAAGAACACGTGAGAGAGAAAAAAATAGAAAATGTGTAAATCATTATTTGTGAGAATTGAACCTTTGACTTCACCAAAAAAGGGCCTTAAAATTAAGCTCTAAACATTTAATATTAAGTTGAGGTTAATGAATGCTCGAACACGGATCCACCTTTGTTAATAAATTAATCAAAAAAGTTAACACTTCTAGTCTCCATAAAATATTTACCAAACTCTTCCTGTTAGTTTGACGAAACTACTGTGAAAAAAAGATTTAACTATAAACTCCAAGAAACCCCCTTAACCATAAGATATGCAACGCAAAAACTACATTGGGCACTATTTTTTTTTTTTTAAAAAAAAAGCATAAATTACACCTCAAAAGCTACACCTTAATGTGAGATTCTTCTGATTCTTTCTTTTGCCTTTTTTTTTTTTTAAATGATAGTTTCCATTTAATCTAAAAAGCATAGTTCCATAAACATTTGTTGGATACTGAAAATTGTTAACTTTTGATAAACTTAAGGGACTAAAACTATTAAGTCCATACTTAAAAGAACTCTTTTTAACGTCCCTCAAACACAAGGGGCTATTTTCGTCATTTTTCCATCAAGATACAGAAACAGTCTCTCGTAGAGGCAAGCTCTATGTATATTTTATCATTCCAGATCCCACTTGTGTATATGTTGTTTTTCATCAAGATACCAAGACTACAATCTCTGCATTACTGAACTCCTGAAAGCAAAATGCCTATTTTAAATAGGGACTATGACAATAAACGAACTTTAGGAGAAATTGTACAATAATTCCAATAATATTGTCAAATTAGGCCAATTCACACCCTTAAAGTTAGCTAGCTCAAAGAGATGAAGGAGTATTGTTCAAGCCTTACAACGAGCACATAGTTCTCATTCCAGTTCAATGTGCGATCATTCACATCAACGCAAACACTCGAAAATGCTCTTATTTCAGGTTCAATAAATGAAAAGAGCAGAAATACAAGCTTACATCAATGAGCTTATTATGTGGAGCCTCTTGACCCGACCCAACATCAATGTCACAATACCCAAGTCCAGAGCGAACAAAATTGAACTCACAAGTGGGCTCAGCAGTAGTGGCATAGTATTCAATTCTGGTAGCATCAGCATTTAAAGGTGCTGAAGCCACTATTGAAGCAGCCAAAATTCCAACACCCACTTGGAAAATTTGCTTCTTGTTGTTACAAGGAGTTGATTGGTGGGAAGAAGAAGGCTTAAGAGTGGCTGCAATGGTGGGTTTTGGAGTGAAAGTTTGAAGGTTAGGTGATGTAAAGGATAGTGAAGAGACTGCCATTTCTTGATTTTGGTATTTTTTGATTTGCTATCTGATAACTTGTGGGCTGTATTTGGATATATGTCCTATGGGCAATGGTAGCTTTTTTAGAAGAGGTGAACATATTTGGGGCCCATTTTGGCTGAACATGCCCTTTCTTTCTAAAAAAAAATTTATATCTATAAAATGGACATAATTATGAAATTATTAATTAAAAATGGACTCAATCCAAACTATTCATCCACTTACCTCATTTTCTTATTTCGTGCATGACGCCATTATCACTATTCTATTATTCTCCGTTAGTATATGATACCATAGTTGTAACTAGTATTATATAGATTGAGTTTAATCCTTTGTGAAATTTCATTAGTATATTGATACCCTATAGGTATCATGTAGGTTTGAGCTATTTTTTTAAGAAATAATTAAGACTCCTTTGGTATATGATATCACTAGCATCATATGTTACTGAGTTTAATCTCATATGATACTCTATATTAGTATATTGATACTCTATTGATATCATATAGGTGTGGCTCTTTTTTTAAGAAATAATTAAGACTCCTTTGGTATATGATATCACTAGCATCATATATGACTGAGTTTAATCTCATTTGATACTCTATATTAGCATATTGATACCTTATTGATATCATATAGGTTTGAGCTCTTTTTAAGAAATAATTAACACTCCGTCGGTATATGAGTTTAATCTATGTAATACTCTGATAGTATATTGATACTCTATTGGTATATCATATTGGATTGGTCTTTTTTTAAAAATAAAAAGAATTATTAAAATTACAATCTTATTTATTAAAGTCACAATCTTACTTATTTGTCACGAGCCAAGCCTAGGGCATAGACGTGACATGATGCATGGGGAACCCGAAGGGACTCAAAGCAAGCCTATTAACATATCGTTACACATCCTTGGTTGGGGAAGCAATAAAATACAACAAGAGATAGTAAATAGGGACAACGAGGCTAAGGGACAACTTCCATATCATAAACATCAAGAGTCAAGAGAGAGTCAAAGCTCATTGCATAATACAAAACATGTCCAACAACACCTCTAAAACTTAGATACTTAGCAGGTGACAAGACAAACTACCGGGCTCACCCTCATAGTCAATATATATATAAACAAGATAGTCTTAGAACATAGTATGAGATCATAAACATCGTCCTCGAAATGGAGGACTCACCAAAGAGCTTGAGAGAAGTCTACTAGCCACGTGGAGGAGGATGGTCAAGTGGGGCTCCGGTTCCTACATTGTGACATCATGTAGGCATAAAGTATGCGTTAGTACGTTTGAATGTACTAAGTATGTAGGATGCAATGCAACAAGTAGTAAGTACTATAAGCAAAATGCATAACCTAGGCAATGGGTAAACATATAGCAATATGACATGTTTGAATGATGCTTGAAGTAAAACCATGCTTATATAGAACATCATACATGTATAAGGAAAGATCATTATTAGTGCATATCCAAGGCCTACCACTCCCTTGGAGAGGCGAATGAGGTAGAATGAGGTACGAACCCCTCAATAGGTTGATGAGGAACAAATCTCCAACATGGTTGATGAGGTACAAACCCCCTAACATGGTTGATGGAGTACAAAACCCCCAACGTGGTTATCAAGGTACAAATCCCTGACATGGTTGCACAGGCCTACTACCTCCCAAGCGAGGGAATCGAGGTACGAAACCCTCAACAAGGTTACCGGGCCTACAACCCCCCGAGTGAGGCTTGGTCAATTCCCAACACTATAGAGATAATATCATATACATATATTCCTTTCATCATCATAAAGTCATTCAACTCATAAGACATGTATTAGACCTTTAATACTTCAAGAAATCATAACCCGGACATTTTATCAAACACTTGGTGGGTGTGTAGTGCTTGTGTAAAAACATGTCATTCAAGAGTAGATTATGCTAGAAAATTCAATGTAAAACCAACAATAGATACTTTGTAATGCCCTCAAGCAATATACATCAAAATCTTCATCAAATCCCACAACAAATCTTAGATTCATGGATCAGAACATGCTAAAACAGTCACAATTTCATAGAACTCAGTGTGTAGTGAAATTCATGATAGGTAAGACTCATGAGTAAATCAACTTTAAATCATGCAATTTTAGGTAAAAGAAAGCTTAGGCATCATGGGGGAAAGGGACCCATGAAAGAAACCCACATACCTTGACTTTGGAGAATCTTTGAAGAAGATTGGAGATGGAGACTTGAAGCTTGAATGAGAACCTTAAGATCCGGATGAGTTTTAAGACTTGAAATTTGGAGATAAAATATTGTCTAAGTGTTTGAGAGAGTATTTAGGAATGTCTTGAATGATATGAGGGTGAAATAAAGCTAAGTATTGACATTTTCACGCATGGGAACGCTTAGGCCCAAAATCCAAAGGACTTGGTCCAGACAAGAAAAATAGTGCACAAAATACACTGTAGCGCACCCTTGGCGCCTTGCGCCAGGGTCGCAGATCGTCACTAGAAATCGCATTTTTGTGATTTTCAAATTTTGCTACAGTTGCTCTTAAATCAGGGTTAGAACCATCTTTTACTCAATTTGATGACCTGAACAAGAATATGAAGTCGGATTTTTGATATCACACATGGATTTTGAGATGTATAGAAATTACAATTCCAGGCACTTTCGAGGCACATTTTCAGGCACTTTTTGGGGTCGTTTCAATATCTCCCCCTTGGGAATATTCATCCCCGAATGTCAAAGAGACGTACATGAGAAGAGTATTCATAAAGAGATCATCCCTAACAAGAATGCATCAACACACTCAAAACACCATTTTAAAATCTCAATATAAGTATAAAATCATCACAAACTTGACAATATAAACATGAATGTATGCAAATGACTTAGGGGTTGGAACATGAGACATGAAATCACATAGAAGACTTAGAATTAGTACCTTAGGCTTGAGTAGAATGGAAGAGATAAGGATATTATTTTTATATGTCCGCTTTGGCCTCCATGTAGCACTTTCGACTTGTTGATTCCTCCAAATGACATTAACAGAAGCAACATCCTTGTTCCTCAACCTCTTCACTTGTCTATCCAAGATCTCTACTGGAACTTCTTCATATGTCAAGTTGTCTTCAACTACCCCCACAACATGAAGAGGCACAATAGCATTAGGATCACCCACACACTTCCTCAAATAGACACATAAAAGACCGGATGAACCAATTCCATTTCTCTAGGCAAATCAAACTCGTAGGCCACCTTATCAATCCTTCTCATCACCCTATAAGGACCCTTATATCTAGGCTTAACTTGTCATTCTTACCAAAACGGAGCACACCCTTTATGGGCGACACCTTCAAATAAACCCAATCACCAACCTTGAATTCAAGATCCCTTCTCCTCACATCGGCATTAGACTTTTAGCAACTTTAGGTTGTTTTCAACCTTTCTCTAATCATCCTTACCTTCTCCATAGCATCCATAACTAGATCCGGACCCAATAAAGCCACCTCTCCAACCTCAAACCACCCAAGCAGTAATCTACAATGTCTACCATAGAGAGCCTCAAAAGGAGTCATACCAATACTAGAATGGTAGCTATTGTTATATGCAAACTAAATCAATGGAAGATGATCATCCAAACTACCCTTAAGCTCCAATACACAAGCCCTAAGCATGTACTCAAGTGTTTGGATAGTTCTTTCGGCTTGGCCATCCATTTGAGGGTGAAATGCCGTACTAACCTTGTTTGCAAGACCTCTTTGGAAGGACCTCCAAAAGTGTGAAGTTAATAGTGCACCATGATCCGATATGATGGACAAAGGAACACCATGCAACCCCACCAAGTCATGAATGTATAACCTAGCATAATCTTTAGTCCAATATTTAGTATTAACCGGTAGAAAGTGAGCCGATTTTTTCATCCTATCAACCACAACCCATATGGAATCAAAACCCTTTTTAGTCTTGGGCAACCCAACCATAAAATCCATATTAATCTCTGCGCACTTTCAAGTAGGAATCACTATATCTTGGCTTAAGCCACCCGACCTTTGATGTTCGGCTTTGACTTGTTAGCAACTATGACAACCAAATACAAATTTATCAATGTCCCTCTTCATGCCTCCCCACCAATGCACCTCTGTCAAATCCTTATACATCTTAGTAAACCCGAGGTGAATAGAGTAAGAAAAACCATGAGCCTTATCAAGAATCTTTTCCTTCAAGCTATAAACACAAGACACACACAACCATCCTTGGTACCTAAGGGCACCATCTCCCCCTTGGAAGAAAACCTCTACCTTGCCCCCTTTCACCAAGGTCTTCAATTCTAGCAAGGAGGGGTCAAGATCTTGCTTAGCTTTCACCTCCTCAACCAATGGAGATTTAGAATCATCATCAACAACAACAACACCATTATCAATCTCTTCTAACCTAACTCCCAATATAGCTAACCGATGGACCTCCTTAGCCACCTCTATGCCACCATCATCAATATGAGCTAGGCTACCCATAGTCATCCTTTTCAAAGCATCCGCCAAAACATTAGCCTTACCGGGATGATAATGCACACTCATATCATAATCCTTAAGAAGTTCTAACCACCTTCTTTGCCTCAAGTTAAGATCTTTTTAGGCGAAGACATATTGGAGGCTCTTATGATCGGTGAACACATCAACATGCACCCTAGACAAGTAGTGACGCCAAATTTTCAAAGCAAAAACCACTGCGGCTAAGTCAAGATCATGGGTAGGATAGTTCTTTTCATGCACTTTGAGTTACCTAGAAGCATAGGCTATGATCTTACCATTTTGCATTAGAACACAACCCAAACTAACTCTAGAAGCATCACAATACACCACAAACCCCTTTAGCCCTTCTGGCAGTGACAATTTAGGAGAAAACACAAGCTTATCCTTCAAGTTTTGCTCTTTTACACTCATCGGTCCACACAAACTTAGCCTTCTTTTGGGTCAATTTCGTGATGGGAGAAGCAATAGAAAAGAACTCATTCACAAACCTTCGGTAGTAACCTGCTAAGCCTAAGAAGCTCCTAATATCTGACAAGGTCAATGCTCTAGGCCAATTTCTAATCACACCGTCTTTTTAGGATCCACCTTAATACCATTCCCCGACACCACATGACCTAGAAAGGCAACTTCTTTCAACCAAAATTCACACTTCTCATATTTAGCATACAATTTCTCTTCCCTCAATCTTTGCAACACTACCCTCAAATGACCCATATGCTACTCCTCACTATGTGAATAGATCAAAATATCCTTAATGAAGACCACAACAAACAAATCAAGGTAGGGTTTGAAGACCCTATTCATAAAATCCATGAAGATAACAGGTGCATTGGTCAACTCAAAGGATATCACAACAAACTCAAAATGCCGTTACCTAGTCCAGAAGGCCGTCTTAGGAATATCACACTCCCTCAGCTTCACTTGATGATACCTGGATCAAAGATTAATCTTAGAGAAGTGGCTAGCCCCTTGCAATTAGTCAAACAAATTGTCAATCCTTGGAAGAAGACACCTATTCTTGATGGTGACCCTATTAAGTTGTTGGTAGTCAACACACATTCTAAAGAGACCCATCCTTCTTCTTCATTAACAACACCGGTGCACCCCAAGTGATTGACTAGGCCTAATAAAACTCTTTTCCAACAAATCCCCTAATTGCTCCTTCAACTTCTTTAACTCCACCGGGCCCATACAGTAAGGGGGAATAGAAATGGGTTGAGTATCGGGGAGGAGGTCTATACCAAAATCTATCTCCATTTCGGGAGGAACACCAGGGAGGTCATTTGGAAAGACATCAAGAAACTCATTTAGAACCGGAACCGACACTACAGGAATGACCTTGGACTCTACATCCCTAACCCTCACAAGATGGTAAAGACACCCCTTAGAAATCAACTTACGGGCTTTAATGCAAGAGATGAACCTACGGTTGATCACCACATCATGACTCTCCTACTCAAGGATGGGTTCATTTGAGAATTGTAATGTTACCCTACGAGTTCAACAATCAATAGAGGCATAGTATGCATGCAACCAATCCATCCCAAGAATGACATCAAAATCAACCATGTCCAACTCAACAAGATCACTAGGCAATATTTTATGCAAGATGCAAATGAGATAATTTCTGTAGACCTTTTTAGCAACAATTTCAATAGGAGTAGACACCTCATATGACTCACACAACAAATCGAGCTCAACATGAAACTTTTTGGCAGTAAAGGGGGTAATAAAAGAAAGAGCGGCACCCGGATCAATCAATGCATACACATCAAAATCAAAGACTTTTAACATACTGGTGATAACGTCGGGTACCTCATAAACCCCTTGCATCCAATGTAAAGCATAAAACCAATTGTGCCTTGGGGAACCATCTTGTCAGCCACCTCTCCCCAAAGGAACCGCATTAGCACCTTTGGAAGAACCTCCTTACCCTTGTTATGGTTTCGGGGGCAATCCAACATCTTATGCCTAACTTCCCCACACCCATAACATGCATTAGTATCCCTCAAGAACGGGCCACAATGACCCTTACCACATTTTGGACACCCACCATTAGGAACCACACACCTAACACCTGGGGCCCTTGAAAAATCATTGGCAACCCTCTTATGAAATGCATGAGAAGACCCTTGCCCTTGATGGAACCGGCCACCCTTTCGACTATGAAACTTTCCCTCAAAATGAGCCATCTTGGCCTCATGACTCCTTCTCTTCCTCAACTTTTCCTCCTCCATTTGTTCCGCATAGGTCATTAAACGGGACAAATCCATGTCACTAATCAACATAGCGGACCGGCACTCCTCAATCACCAAGTCGGAAACACCCATCACAAATTTATTCATCCTAGACCTTGAGTCGGCCACCAAGTATGGGGCATATTTTGGAAGTTGGTTGAACTTGAGGGCATTCTCCCTGACGCTCGTAGACCCTGTCTTAAATTCATAAATTCTACCAATTTGGCTTTCCTAAGCTCAAAAGGGAAGAACCGATTAAGGAAAGCCGCCTGAAACTCCTCCTAAAGTACCACATTATTGACCCCCTTCTCATCCTTCCATTGATTGTACCGTATTTGTTCTACCCCCTTGAGTTGGTAGGCCGCCAACTCCACCTTATCCTCCGACCTCATACCCATGATAGCCAAAATCTTGTAAACCTCATCAATGAATTCTTGAAGGTCCTCATTCACCTTTGACCCATAGAATTTCGAGGGATTCATCTTCATGAAATCTCTCACCCGAGATGCTGGTTTAGGAGCATGAAGGGCTTGGGCCCCTTGGTTGGCTTGGTTAGCCACAACTTCAACAAGCAAAGTGAGAGCATCCCGAAGCTCACCATGAGCCAATTGTTCCTCGGGTGGGCTCTTCTTCCTCTTGTGTTAGGCCTGATCTAGCATAGAAAATGACAATCATTAGGGGGAAAGCCTTACTCAACTTCCATAGCATGACATAGAGTAAGAATAAGGGAAACATTTCCTAAACACCTCATAGCCTCTAGCTCATAGTTGTGGTGCACCACACTACTATGAACAATACTTTAATCGACTCGATGTGTTGGACGCCGAGGATCTAACAACCTAGTGCTCTGATACCAAGTTTGTCACGACCCAAGCCTAGAGCCTAGACGTGACACGGTGCATGGGGAACCCGAAGGGACCCTAAGCAAGCCTCATAACATATCACTATACATCCTTGGTCGCGAAAGCAATAAAATACAACAAAAGATGGTAAATAGGGACAATGGGGCTAAGGGCCAACTTTCATATCACAATCATCAAGAGTCAAGAGAGAGTCAAAGCTCATTGCATAATACAAAATATACATAAAGAGGATAGTCTTAGAATATAGTATGAGATCATAAACATCGTCCCCGAAATAGAGGACTCACCAAAGAGCTTGAGAGAAGTCGTACTAGCCACGTGGAGGAGGATGGTCAAGTGGGGCTCCTGTTCCTACATGGTGACGTCATATAGGCATAGACTATACGTTAGTATGTTTGAATGTACTAAGTATGTAGGATGCAATGCAATAAGTGGGTAAGCACCATAAGCAAAATGCATAACATAGGCAATGGGTAAGCGTATAGCAATATGGCATATTTGAATGATGCTTAAAGTAAAAACATGCTTATATAGAACATAATACATGTGTAAGGAAAGACCATTATTAGTGTAGATCCAAGGCCTACCACCCCCTTGGAGAGGCGAATGAGGTACGAAACCCTCAATAGGTTGATGAGGTACAAACCCCCGACATGGTTGATGGAGTACAAATCCCCCAACATGGTTATAGAGGTACAAACCCCTCGACATGGTTGCACGGGCCTACCACCTCCCGAGCGAGATGATCGAGGTACAAACCCCTCAACAAGGTTACCCAAGCCTAACCCCCCGAGTGAGGCTTGGTTAATTCCCAACACTGTAGAGATATTATCATATACATACATTCCTTTCATCATCATAAAGTCATTCAACTCATAAGATATGCATTAGACCTTCAATTCTTCAAGAAATCATAACCCGAATATTTTATCAAACACTTAGCGGGTGTGTAGTGCTAGTGTAAAACCATGCAATTTAAGAGTGCATTCATGCTAGAAAATTCAATGTAAAACTATTAATATATACTTGGTAACAACCTCAAGCAATATACATCAAAATCCTTCATCAAATACCACAATAAATCATAGATTCATGGCCCAGAACATGCTAAAATAGTCACAATTTCATAAAACTCCAACATAGCATATAGTGAAATTTATGATAGATAAGACCCATAATCAACTTTAAATCATGCAATTTTAGGTAAAAGAAAGCATGGGCATCATGGGTGAAAGGGACCCATGAAAGAAACCCACACACCTTGACTTTGGAGAATCCTTGAAGAAGATTGGAGATGGAGATTTGAAGCTTGAACGAGAACCTTAAGATTTGGATGAGTTTTGTGACTTGAAAATTTAGAGATGAAATATCGTCTAAGTGTTTGAGAGAGTATTTGGGAATGTCTTGAATGATATGAGGGTGAAATAAATCTAAGTATAGAATTTTTCACGCATGGAATACTTAAGCGCAAGACCCAAAGGCCTTGGACCGGACAAGAAAAATAGTGCATAAAATACACTGCAGCGTGCCCTTGGCGCGTCGCGCTAGGGGTGTGAATCGTCATGAAAATCACGTTTTTGTGATTCTTAAATTTTGCTACAGTTTCTCTTAAATCGGGGTTAGGACCATTTTCCATTCAATTTAACTCCCTGAACAAGAATATGAAGTCACATTTTTTATATCACGCATGGATTTTGAGATATATGAAAATTACGATTCTGGGCACTTCCGAGACACATTTTCGAGCACTTTTTAGGTGTCGTGTCATTGTTAAACTCTCAACTTTTACGGTATCTATATACACACCTTCTACCTCCACGTGGCATTGATCTGCCAGGCAAACCATGAAAGTAACTCCATCTCCTATGATTGATACCATCATGTATATTATACTTTGATAGGATCAAACAGTTTCATTAAAACATTGGCTCTTTCTTCTTGATACCATCATAGTATATATATGCTTTCTTGCTATCGAACGCATGAGAATAATCAAAAATATGGTGTATGAAAATAAGTGGATAACCATTTGTAAATAGTTTTCCTTTTTGGGTCACAAGTGTTATTGTTTTTTCTTTTTTCTTAATTGAGAAAAAAGGTTTGATATATCTTTAACTTTTCAATTTATAGTTGATTACCTTCATCTTGTAAAGTGGTTTTGTTTAACATTATAAAGATAGTCTAGACAGACTCTTATACTTGGATCATTTGTACAATAATAAGGATATATGTGATCCACTTTTATAATGTAGTATAGAGGTGTACATGGACCAAGATGGTTTGATTTTTTTAATACCATATCAAATCATTTATGTCAAAGTTTTAAATCTATAAAACAAATCAAACTAGTAAAACTCAAGTCTTTTTCGAATATTTTTAGGTTTCTCAGTTTTTTGAATTTTTTTGATCTATCGTTGCTGTTTCATGAGACTTTTGGTGAGCCCAAAATGGCTTTTGGGATCTTCCGCAGTCTCGTTCTGTCTAGTTGGTTGTCTTTATATCAGGCACTAGCCTATGTATATAGTTTTGGTTTGTCTTTGTATTTGTACTATTCGAGGTCTATATATATTTATTTTGGTCTATAATAGCTCTGCATAATTGACTTCTAAGTTTTAGAATAGGCTATCTTTGGCTTATATTGTTGTTGCAAGCTATAGTCATATATAGGTTGCTAGACAGGTCACGTTGGCTTGCTTGTAGATGGGATATAACAGGCGTGATCATGACCTGCAGTGTCGGGTCCTGACAAGTTGGTATTAGAACAAATTAAAGTATTTATATAAAAATATAGTTAATTCGTACTTTGAATTTTTTTTGGTCCTACTAAAATACAAATATTTAATTAATTTTTTATATTAACTTACAACGGTTAGAAAGAGCTCCTGATCAGTTGTCCCTTTTGAAAACATGACTGGTGACTCGAGATTTTTCGGCGACCACTTTCGCCTTCTCCGGCGAAATCAAAATGTTTCATTGAAAGGAGAAAATCCTCCTCCTCCTCCTCCTCCTCCTCCTCCCCCTCCTTCTCCCCGTCCTCCTTCTTCTTCATATTCAGTGAGGAGTTTCTCAAGAACTCTCTCACTTTCCTTCTCTGACGAGTTTTCCATTCATTCCTTCGATTCCTTTCTAACGAGAAAAAAATTTTGGCGAGAAAATTTCTTGGTTGTTGAGTCGATCAGTTTGTTAAATGGGTTAGAAGTTTTGAGATCATCTTCTCCGGCTAGAAAAAGTTGAGGAAGTTCATAGATTCAAAAAGCAAAAAAGCAAATTTCGACGACTGGTTGTTCAACCAAAATCCTCCAAATAAGATCTGTCAAGATTTGTCGGTGATGACTTCCAGTAGATTCTAACAACGTCAAGAAAATCTAGTGAGCTACATTATTTTTCGATGATGTCCAGTCATCTTTGCAACTACAAGGGTTTTCAGGCCACGTCGTTGTTCTAGATTCCAGTCAGATATTCTACTCATAATTTTTCGGTGTGAATTTTTCGACGAGAAACAAATTCTGGTGACGTCTATAGTTTAATTTCTAGTATTTTTTGGCGACACTCAAAAACTTTTCGACCAGAATTCCAAGTGATATCTTCTATATTCTTTTCTATATTCCTTTCTATTTAATATTGTAATCAATTTTCTTTACTTACCTTTTATATCTTACCTTTTACATAGTGTATTGTGGTTCCTTGCCTATTTTATTGTCTTTTACCATTTATTTCTAGATTTATCATACATTTCTATATTTACCATTTTGTATATTATGTGAGCTTACATATCATATTGTGTTACCTTTTACTATGGATTTCTATAGTTTACAATCCTGTTTATTCGTTTTGATGTTTGTATCTGATTGTTTGATTATTGTACAATATACTTTATATTTTACTATTCCATATTATTGTGTGGTATAGTTTTTCATAGATTGTATCTTCTAGATCAGTGGGTTATTAATTAGTCCTTAGTTTTAGTGGCATTGGAATCTGATGATGGACTAGGGTCATGTCATCGGTTGGGGTTGGAGGCTAGAGGAAGAGGCTTACTCAAGTTAAGGGTAAGGTCAAGGAATATAGAATCACTTATAGGGAAGTCCACAGAGCTAGTGAAGTATCTTATGAGGAGACAAATTAACATAGCGTGTGTTCAAGAGACCAGATGGGTAGGTACCAAAAGCACTGACCATAGACGGGTTTAAATTATGATATTAGATGGTTCTAAGAATAGAAATGAAGTAGGTATCCTAGTAGATGAGGACCTTAGGGAGCATGTGGTTGAGGTCAGGAGGATTAATGATAGGATGATATCTATTAACCTCGTGGTCAGTAGTCATGTAGTCAGCGCCTATCCTCAAGTGGACCTAGATGAATAAGTCAAAAAGCTCTTTTGGGAAGATTCAGATGAGGTTTTGAGAGGTATTCTGGATACAAAAAATCTTCATTGGGGAAGATTTTAATGGGCATATTGGTCTAACTTCTAGCGAGTTTGAAGATGTTCACGGAGGGTTTGGTTTTAGGAGAGGAATGGAGGTGGGACATCTCTCTTGGATTTTACCAAAGCCTTTGAGTTAGTTATTGCTAACTCATATTTCCCGAAAAGAAAAAATCACTTGATTACCTTTCACAGTACAATAGCTAAGACTCAAATTGATTACTTATTTCTCCAGAAGGGTGATAGAAGCCTTTGTAAGAACTGCAAAGTTGCTTCGAGTGAAAAAACTTTCCATTCCATATAGGCTTCTAATGATGGATTTAGAGATTAAGAGAGAGAAGATGAAAAAGGTTATTTATGCCTATCCGAAGATTAGATGGGAATGCTTGACTCCTTCCCTTTCTCGAGAGATGGGAGAAATCTTATATATAAGATCGTGATTGGATCCACATATGTTTGGTAAAGAGAATAATCTTATCCTTTGTGAATAATAGAAAATGGACAGTGTTCAATTGGAATATTCAAAGGTGACTAAATTGGTTCGAGTTACTCTTTGGGGCGGAGTGGAAGAAGGGGGGGATTCTCGAACACGAAAAAGGATCCAATGAATTCTAGTTTAGGGGCTTGGAGCAGTAATGTAGATGTGAACACTATTTGGGACTCTACTGCTGGCTACATTAGAAAAGTAGCTACCAAGGTTCTAAGGGTTTCGAGAGGGATCTTAGGTGGATATCAAGGTAATTGGTGGTAGAATGGAGAAGTTCAAAGAAAAGTGAGAGCTAAGAAGATTGCTTATACAAGTGGATGGAGTGTAGGATGCAAATGAAAAGCAAAGGCTTAAGGATATCTATAAGATGGCAAAGACAGGAGCGAAGACGGTGGTGACAAGTGGAAAGATAACAACATTTAAGTTCCTGTATATGGAGCTAAATAATAAAGCGGAGACAAGAGATTGTATAGGCTTACAGAAGAGAGAGAGAGAGAGAGAGAGAGAGAGACAGAGAGAGAGAGAGAGAGAGAGAGAGAGAGAGGAAAGCTCATAACTTGGATCAAGTGAAGTGCGTCAAGGATGAGGAGGGTAAGGTGTTGGTGGATGATACTTCCATTAAGCTAAGGTGACAAGCTTACTTTCATAAACTCTTAAACAAAAAAGGAGATAGAGATATTGAGCTAGATGAGTTGGAACACTCTGATAGTCATCGAGTTTTTGATTATTGTAGGCGTCTCAGAGTTGAGAAGGTTAGACATGCAATTAGTATGATAAAGAGAGGGATGACGATCAGACCTGATGAGATTTCGGTGGGTTTTTGGAAGAGTATGGTCAAGGATGGTATAGAGTGGTTGACTAGACTGTTCAATGCTATTATGAAGAATGCTAAAATTCACGATGAATGGAGGAGGAGTACAATGGTTCCATTGTACAAGAACAAGGGTGATGTTCAAAACACTATAACATTACAGAGGTATCAAGTTGTTAAGCCATACTATGATGGTCTGGGAGAGAGCGGTGGAAATAAGGGTGAGAAAAGGAGTGTCTATTTCAGAGAATTAGTTAGGATTCATACCAGGGCGGTTGACTACTGAAGTAATTCATCTTGTTAGGAGACTAGTGAAGAAATATAGGGAAAGAAAGAAGGACCTTCATATGGTGTTCATTTATCTCAAAAAGACCTATGACAAAGTTCCGAGGGATGTACTATGAAGGTGTTTAAAGGTTAAAGGTGTTCCAAAGGTGTATATTAGGATGATAAAGGACATGTATGATAGAGCCAAAACTCTGATAAGAATGGTGGGAGGAGACTTAGAGTATTTTCGTGTTGAGATGTGACTTCATCAAGGATCTAGGTTAAGCCCCTTTTTTTGCCTTAGTAATGGATGATTGACATGGTCCATTCAAGATCGGAGGAGGTTCCATGATGTATGTTGTTTGTGGATGACATAGTACTGATTAATGAGATTCGGACTAAAGTTAATAATAGATTGGAGGTTTGGAGACATGCATTAAAATACAAAGGGTTCAAACTGAGCAGGACCAAAACAGAATACTTGGAGGAAAAATTCAGTGTTGTGAGGAATGAAGTAAACATTGATATGAAGCTTGCCCCTCATTCTATTCCCAAGAATAAACGTTAAGTATCTTGGGTCCATTTAGAATATTGGCGATATCGATAATGATGTCACACATTGTATTGAGGTAGCATGGACGAAATGAAGGTTGGCCTCTGGAGTATTGTGTGATAAGAAGATATCACCTAAACCTACGGGTAAGTTTTGTAGAATGATGGTTAGACCATATTTGCTGTATGGGGTGAAGTGCTGGCCAATCAAAAACTCACATGTTTAGAAATGTAGGTTGTGGAGATGAGGATACTGAGATGGATGTGCAAACATACTAGGAGTGATAAGATTAGGAATAAAACTATTCGGGAGAAGTTATTAGAGGTGGCCCCTGTAGCTGATAAGATGAGGAAAGCGAGACCGCGATGATTTGAACATGTACAGAGAAGAAGTATCGATGCTCCCGTTAGGAGGTGCGAAAGGTTAGATTTAGGGGTTACACGGAGGAGTAGATGTAGATCGAAGAAGTATTATGGGGAGGTGATCAGACAAGATATGGCGAAATCTTATCTCACTGAGGACATGATCGTAGATAGAAATGCGTGGAGACCGCGTATTAATTAGGTTAGTAGGCTAATACGCTAGTAGGGGTAGGTTGATTTCTGGCCTTGTGATATAGTAGGTTAGTAGGACTATTGTATCTTTATATCCTATGTTGTCATTATCCGTCTTATATTTGTTAATTTGTAAATTTTATTGTATTTACATACTATCATTTACTATTCGTTATTAGTCGTTCTTTCTTTGTTTCTTTTACTTTCCCTTTTATCCATATCTACTATATTCTGCTTATGGGGGCTTGATTTTTGAGACGAGGGTTTCCCAAAAATAGCCTCTCTACCTCTATGAGGTAGTGGTAAGGTCTACGTACAAAAATTAAAATTAGTGACGAATTTCATCAATAAATTACTAGTCGTCCATAATTTATTTAATAATTCTTAGTTAATTCATTGTGAATTAGGATAAGAGACGAAACTATCTAACTACAAAATTTGTGCATTGCTAACTCATATTTTTAGCAATGCTTAATCTCACAATAGTTATGCAGTGCATGACCCCTGTTTGGGTCCTGAGGCATTTTATTTTGTTTATTTTGAATTCTCGAAGCTACCTTATTGCTTATCCTTAATTTGATACGATCACATTAATAAATGTGGCTCAAGAAAATACATATTAAGATGATTAAAATATGTGATTTGTCTAATGTAGCTTTCTTAGTTAGTATGAACAAGAAAAAAGAAATAACAAATACATAATTGAAATGAAATTATAAGTTAAATGAATAGAATGAGCCTGAACTCTAGCATTAATAGGCGGTAGTTGTTACTAATTTTTATTTTGTGGACTCACATATTAATATATTTATATATAGATATGCTAAGTAATCCTTTTGATCTAACAAAGTATTATATATATTTAGTCATAAAATGAAAATATTTATTGACCTGTTACACGCTAAGATCATATATCCTCTTAATTATTATTTTTTTTGAACATGGTTAATATATTAACGTTTTTTTGTTAGGTCCAAATCTTATTGTGAAAGATCATAATTAATTAACAAGATGTCTACCTACTCATTTTGGAAGTGTTTAGCTCAGGAGTTTTGTTTCTTTAGCAAACACCTGTAGTTTTTTAGTTTAAGTTTTGTTCATTGTTTCCGGTTAGGACAAATCCTACCAACTTTTTGTTGGAAGATAATAGCTCCATCATTTAATAATGCTCTCGTGGTTTTAATAATACCCTATACACCCCACCCCCACCCCACACACCATCATCACCTAAAACCTCCTTTAAACAAAAATAAAATAAAAAACAAGAGGTGTATATATCATTATTTTCTCACTAAAAGTCTTTAGTGAAATATGTTGAGTTGCTATTTCCATAGATATTTTGGTCAAATCGGTAACAAAAGAAAACATAGTATATTTTCATGCAAAAAAAATTAGAAAGTTTTTCATGATTCATGTAAAAATTTATTTGCAACTAAGTTGATTTGCAGAGGAAAAAAACCTATATTTCTAATGGTGTATTATTTCTGAGAACTTATAAAGATTCAAACTGTAAAACGTAAACAATCTGACATGAAATTTGATCAATATATAATCAGGATTTTGGAACTACCTAATTTTCATATCAAATCCACAACTATTGTAATTTACTCGAGAATAACATACCCGAGTTAGTCATAGTTTTTCTTCTTTTTTAAAATTAAGAAAGATTTGTTCTTCTTTTCGTATGAAAGCAATTTTGGTTTACTTTCTCTCTCTTTAACTTGTGTATATTCAAAATGTTGTAGATAGAGTACTGCAATGACCCTGAAGGATATTACGGCATTTTTTTGCTAAAATCATCATTTTTTTCTTTTTAAAAAGTTGCTTTGAGTCATTTCTGATTGACAAGTTGAGTGGAAAAGTCGGATTTTGAAAACATTGTGAAAAGTTGAAATTTCGCTAAAGAAAGAGTTTTTCGGAAAAAGGAATGATCCGTCGGGGTCGGCTTAAAGTTTGAAATTTTGAGCTTTGAGGTCATCTTGAGTTTTGGGTGTCGGAATGTAATTCCGCAAAGTCGATTAACTCTGAAAAATGAGGAATTTGGTCTAGGAGAACAGATAGAATTGAATTTGGAGTTGAAACGGAAATTTTGGATCCAAAGTTACATTTTTAGTTGAATTTGAATCATCGTTTGACTTCGTTCAACATTTGAAGTTTAGAGGCTCTAATCAAAATTCTGACAGTTTCAGTAGTTCCAGATGATGAAACTAATGCTAGAAATAGTCTCGTTATAATTTTTAGAGTTTTTGAGGTCATTTTGGGTATTTAACTTTTTGATTAGTTGTAATGAGCTTTATCTGGTTCTAAGTCAAAGAGACCTCAGAATCAAATTCTGATAATTTCACCGAGATTGGAGCATCGTTTCTAGTAGAGTTGCATATCTGGTTTGTGTGTATCTGGTCCGAATGAATCGAGGGGGTCCGTTTTGAGTTTTTGAATTTCTAAAGATGACCTCAAAACTCAAAATTTCTCTAATTTAAGCCTTTAAAAACTATTTCTTTAGCAAAACTCCAACTTTTTACAAGATCTTTCAAATTTGACTTTTCATCAACTCAACCAAAAAATGACCTAAAGCAACTTCCAGAAAGAGCAAAACAATTATTTAGTTGAAATTTCCAAAAATAATCTTCAAGGTCATTACGCTATTTTATTTATATCATTACATGTGAACTGTTCTCAGTTCTCTCTATATTTATCTATTTGTTATTGGTGAAATGAGGAAACAACGTCTCAATTTATCTATTTGTACATATACAATTAATTTACAAACAAATACAAGATTTGAACCAACATTATTGAATTCAGTCGAAAACATAATCAGTGAGCTAGCTGCGTCTCCGAATATATGCAAACTTAATTCTTTAAAATTTATGTCGTAAGACATTATTGTTTGGGATAAAACATTTTCTAAGCAATTTAAGAAGTGTAGCTCAATATTGAATTAATTATATCACCAGGCAAAATGTCCGGTTTTTTATTAACATAAAAATTCTCCATCGATATAAGTTCAAGCAAAAGAAGCTA
Organism: Solanum medicagineum; assembly: GCA_026153255.1. NCBI lineage: Eukaryota > Viridiplantae > Streptophyta > Magnoliopsida > Solanales > Solanaceae > Solanum > Solanum medicagineum. Next base: position 14,689,008 of record JAPFFP010000080.1, read on the forward strand.
TAGTTAGTACTTTTTCCCATAAAAATTCTCCATGGGTATAATTAATACTTATTCCCATTATATGCTTGCGTATAGACTTTTTATAGTACTTAACTATAATTTTATTAAATCACTTAACCACAACAATTTGAATTAATCTGATACTTTATTTAAAAAGGTAGTACATCTTAAAGGAATTAGAAATTGAGTATTTTTCAATTATCTCTGAAATACATTTTCAACAGAAATAAACTAAGTTATGTTTCAGCACTTGAATAGCTCAACTCCTAATAAAGTGTTTCAATAGACAATTTCTATCCAAATTTCAGAAAAACTTATGCTTATGTTTTAATTTGTTGTTAGGTGGTTAAGTAATATATATAAAATATATCATTGTTTTTAATTATATGCATCAACCTCAAGTAGAAAGTGTCTAGACTTTTATGACTTATTGAGATAAAGTTGTATAATTTAACGAGATAACATATTTTATGTGGTTAATTTAACAACCTAATTAAAAGAATGACAATACACACAAAAAAGAAAAATAATAATAAAAATTTGAATTAAATCTATCTAATTGAAACATTTTATTAAGAGTTGAGTGTTGGAAATTAACTTGCTATGTACTAGTTATAGTAGAACTCTATTTTGTATTTTACTCTTGTACTTATCTTTTATGCAGATATATGTTGTAACTTCCCTTATAAATATTAGCATATTGGACAAGCAAGACTCACGATTTACCTTTCGCTTTATCTCTTTCATCTTGGTATCAAGATCCTAAACGATCGTTTCCATGGATCCACAAAATTCCTCATCTCAAGCCACTTCCTCTGCTTAAACCTCCTTGAATCAGTCTGCCTCGAGTTCACACCCTAGACGTGGCCGGCACCGAAAATCACTTCTGATCCCAGGCGGAAGACTTAAATACTAAATGACAGGCTTAGATATAATAAGTTAACGATACTGCAAAAATCTGATCGAACAAACTGTATAATTGAAATATCCCAAAATTGAAAATAAGAACTGAACTCCTGTCATCCAGTCTATGGAACGTCTAACTAAAATAATCTAAGACAACTACTATGACAGGCCCACGGTAACCACAACTGAAAAGAAATATTGAAACATGAATAAAGATCTAAAGCCTCTGACTGGTAATTAAGAGGCCTCACTGATGGCTTAATGAACTGCTAGTCCTTAACGGAGCATCTACATCATAAAATGATGCAAATCTAAAGGACGCTAGTACTTAAAATGTATATCATACAACACATAAAAACATATCAATCTGACTTACAAGGTTTTACAAGCAAGATTACTACTTGCTATACAAAAAGCATATGAAGAATACAAATACATGAAAGACACATAACACACATAGAAAAATTGTTTTACACTCAATCTATATCCCAAACTTAACCAAGTAGGATTAAGATATAATTTCAAGGAACTTGCATTCTTCTTTATCTTATATTTATAACTCAAAAATTTTGCTTAGTACTAATGTTATGTAATTTTTAAAAATTATGTGCTCAATTAAAATTGGGTACACGTGCAAGGTACGTGCCAAGAAACAAATAATTAAAAAAACATATGAAAGAATTGAAGTACACACAACACAACGACATATATAATATACAACACATCAATTTGACCTACAAGGTTTCACAAGCAAGATAACTACTTGCTATACAACAAGCATTCGAAGAACACAAATACATGAAAGACACGTAACACACATAGAAAGTTGTTTTACAGATCAATTTATATTACAAACTTAAACAAGCAGGATTAAGATATTACTTCACTAACTTGCATTCTCCTCTATTTTATAATTTATAACTCAAAGATATTGCTTAATACTAATGTTATGTAATTTTTAAAAATTATATGCTCAGAAATCAAGCATACGTGCAAGGCAAGTACCCAGAAGCCACTAATTAAAAAAGCATATGAAAGAATTGAAGTATACAAAACACAACGATATATATATTATACAACACATTCGAAGAACACAAATATATGAAAGAGTACATAACATACATAGAAAGATGTTATAATATGAGTTGCTACAAACTACTTGGCATGCAAATAGTATAGCTACCATATTTACAACCAAATTTATTTTCTGAAAATAAAAACACACATAAACACTCGAAACATCAAAGTTATTATTTATTGGTTTCTTTTCCTCGCCCTGCATCATTATGGGTTTTCTTTTGCATTGTCATTGGCATTGTTGGGATTGTCGGGATTGTCATTGGCGTCCGCGGTTGCATTGGCGCTGTCAATTATGGTGTTGATACTGTCATTGTCATTGTCATTTTCATTGGTGTTGGCACTACCATTAGCATTATTGGCGTTGGCCCTGGCGGCCGCACGCCTACGGTGGCATTTGCATTTGCAATGTCTGTCAACAGTGCTGAAAACAAAAAAAATATCATATAAGCATAAGTAATTAAATCAAATTTGATAATAGAAGACTATTAAGAAAATGAAATAAGCAAATACTGAGATTTGAATTCGAACCCTGTCATCCTTTGAGCAGCACGTAGCTCCATTCTAATTTCAACTGTCTCACGACGCATTGACTATGAAGTTGAAAAATGAAAAGTTGATGAATTATTTGTGTAACTAATTGTAAAAATTATTGAAATAAGATAATTACCTCAACCCTGGAGCGGAATCGAGGCATATATAAGTTGGAACATGATTAAAAAAATAAATTATTAGTATAAGATTTAATATGACTAAAATGACATGATAAAGGAAATTGAATCAATATCATTACAAAAATCTAAAAACAAAAGAGAGTGAAAGAGAATGAACCAAGCGAGCTTTGCAACTCGATACATATGAGCATAGTGTGACATCAATCGTAAAAGTGCCTGTTCATGTTTTGTATAAGATATAATAGAAATTAGATACAAAAAATAGATAAATTAAAAAATGTATACATAAAAATATAAATATATACAAAAGATATCCGCGATCATTTTTTTCGCAAATAAAACCATTAACGTCAAAAATGAGAAAATTCTGATTTTCTAAAAAGATAATTCCATGGAAAAATATTATTTTTAGATCGTGTCTATAAGATTAAAATTAACAAAGTTTAAAACAATGATTTTCAAGTCTTTTAAGATCCATTTTTGGTTTCAAACTTTTAGGTTTTAAGTGATAACATTTCCAAACTGTAAGTCTTTTAAGTGAAAGCTAAGAATTCACTAGTTTTTAGAAAAAACATCATATGCATAAAAGTAGTAACATAAACTTGCCTTGTAGGTGAATTTGAATGTATATATGAGTTAAATATTGTCATGTTTCAAAAAAAAAAAATAACAAATTTAATTTAACATGTTAAATTTTATTAAAAAAAATATGTGTCTATTTTTTTCTTCAATATAAACAAAAAAATTAGTTGAAATTAACTAGTGAAGTAATAGATTTCAACCAGTCTGCGACGTGTCTCAGTGGCATGCTCAAGGTTGATCCTGTTGATGCTACAATAAGGAATGAAAGCAAATACAAATTGTTAATCTACAAAATCAAATAAAATTTAGTTCTTTTACACACACATCTATACACACATACATAGGAAAATTTGTTACGTCAGATATATACATACACATGACTCATTTTATTTTTAAAACGTATATAAAAATAACATAAATCACGAAAACATTGTCTGAACTACTCCATTTATATCTCCTCTCAACTAACATTTCACTAAATTAAATAGTAAGAATTTGTTTTGGGATAAAAACAATAAATGATTTCTCATTTCTTTTAAACCAACAAACATTTAAAAGTAAATTCAGTTTGTCAAAAACTTTATACTTTCAAAAGAATAATAAATTCAGATGAAGATTTTTGAAAAAGAAAACCATAATTTGTTTTATAGATCCAGGAAGTTCTATAGATCCTTTTGCATAGCTTTTTAAAACTTGTATTTTTTTATCTTCTCACCGCCATCTAACAAAAAAAAAAAAAAAAACCAAAAAGACAAATTAAAGAAACATGAAATGGTGTGTTTGACATAAAGGAAAAAAAATCTAGAAAACAACTCACTTTTTAGTAATCAAACACACAAAAATATCAGAAGGGGAAAAACAACTTTCTACTAATTAAGGACTCTTATATATAGTGAGATATAAATAACTCTGATTTTTTTTCGCCGTACCAACGACAAACCAAGTGAAAAATTAAATAAAAACATCTACTACAAAAAGAAAAAATGTTTTTTGGCGACCAAGCATTGGAAAATGTTAAAAGGGGAAAAAACCTTTTTAAAATTTTACAATATATTTACTATTGAGAATAGAGTGTACATAGATCTTACACAGATAGGACAGAATGTATGTAGATCTTATCCCTACCCGTGAAGGTAGACTAGTTGTCAGCAAGACACATTCGACTCAAGTAACACAAGACATAAAAGAAAAACATGTAGAAAAAATTTCTTGTAGCTCACCATGACTCAACAAAGGTAGTGCTAGTGGAGTCACCATCAGAGAAAGCACCATTCTCAGCCATTGCACCAAAAACTACAAAGTGTAACACCTCTTTTGCTTATAGAATTGCTTTGATGGATGAAATGCTATAGAAATGAGGTTGTTTATATAGGAGGATTTTTTGTACTGATGCTATGTTAATTTTTTTTTTTTTTGCTATTAGTTTCAGCAAATTTGGCTCTAACTTAAAGTGAGTGACGTTTGGCTTACTGTTTGAGCTTTTTCTTTCGTTCTTGCATGATTTTAACAAGTGTTGTTAGCAATTTGGCACCGTGTCGGTATAATGCATGATCACATGAAAATGCCTCTCACTATTTTCTTTTATACCTTTTCCCCTTGTTTCACTTTTAAAAAGAAAGAAAATAAGGGTTTGAGGACAAAATGTCACTATATTTTTTGGTCTCTAGTATCATTAACTCTCCAAATCCGACAATTAAGCAGCGTGAACATACAAGTAAAGTTTATGATGGTATGAATAGAATCTCTTCACTTTTTATCAGAGGTAATGAGTAGGAAAAAAAAATCGTTTTAAAGAGAGTTACGTTTTCTTATTAGTATCACACTTCTCAACAAGGATAAGTGGTTTGATTGTATATCAATACTGTGTGTGATGAAATGTGTCAAAGAAATTTGATGATTAAGTTCTGATTATAAAAAAAATTGTCTTAGAAAGCACTTTTCTCTATAAATGAGCCTGACACAAAATAAATCAAAATTAATCAGAGTCCCATTACAAATATCAAACGGATAGAAAATAAAAACAAAAGTGGTTGGAGAAAAGTTTGGCTTTCTTAGTTATAGAGTTTGTGAATTGAATACAAACAATTTAAGGCGTTTCATTTCATGAAAAAAGAAAGAAATGGTGGAGAGGTCCACCGACTGCTAGCATTTTTATTTGGAATATTTCATTTATCAAATATGTTCCAAAGTCATATTTCTGTTACTAAATTAAAATGATAGGTACAATATGCATGGTATCTGTCTGTTAAATTAAAATGATAGGTCCAAGCATGAAATTTTTCTTCAAATTTTCACAACACTAGGTGAAAAAAAATGTTTTAAAAAGAGACATCAGTTCCAAAATTTTAAATTTTTGCTTTAATTCGTGTCTTATTATTTTTTTTATACTACGTCCTTATTCCTTAGTACTTTTCGAGTCTATGTTTAAAATTTCAATTAATTTAGAGTTGAGAAGAAAATTTTACTATTAAAGAAGGTTGAAGTCTTGAAACTTTGAAGAAAAATTTCAAGTGTGCCTTGTTGAGTTAGTTGAATTTGAGCTCAAAAAATATTGAGTTTTAGTATCTAGCTCGGAGGAATGCTACTCTTGAAATTTGGGGTAATTTTGTGAATATTTGAAGAAGTTGAAAGTCTGAGAGTTCTTGGTGTTCTTCATGTGTTATTGACATTCTTGAAGAAGAATGACCAAAAAATTACATTTGATCCAAAACTCTAATTTAAAAGGGTTTAACGTTGTTTAAGTGGTTTTGTAAAATCGGAGTTAAAAAATAATGATATGGTTAAGCCTTTTCTCAAACAGTAATGGCATAAATGAGCCAAACTTTTAACAAATGTCATAAATGAGCCTTTTCTCAAAGTTTGATTGCATATTTGAGCCTTTTCCCTAAAAAATAAATCTTCTTAGAGAGCGCTTTTCTCTATAAATGAGTCTGACATAAAAGTAAATCAAAATTAATCAGAATCCCAATACAAATATCAAATGGATAGAGAATAAAAACAGAAGTGGTTGGGAGAATAGATTGCCTTTCTTAGGGAAAGAGTTTGTGAATTGAATACAAACAATTTAAGGCGTTTCATTTCATGAAAAAAAGAAATGGTGGAGAGGTCCGCCTACCACTAGCATTTTTATTTGGAATAATTCATTTATCAAATTTGAAATAATTTATTTATCAATTAAAGTGTTTGAGTAAATTTAAAAAAGTTAGAAATTCTAAGTTACAAGTCAAAAGCAATAAATCCCTCTAAATAGACTCATAATGTTGAACATTTAATGAAGAAAAATTTCAAGTGGGTCTTGTTGAGTTAGGTTGACTCCGAGCTCAAAGGATATTGAGTTTTGGTATCTAACTAGGAGGAACGCTACTCTTGAAATTTGGGGTAATTTCGTGAATATTTGAAGAAGTTGAAAATTTGGGAGTTCTTGGTGTTCTTGATGTGTTCTTGGCATTTTTGAAGAAGAATGACTAAAAAGACTACATTTGATCCAAAATTCAAATTTAAAAGTGTTTAAAGTTATCTAAGTGGTTTTGTAAACTCAAAGTTAAAAAATAATGGCATGCATGAGCCTTTTCTCAAATGGTAAGGACATAAATGGGCCTTTCTCAAAGTTCGATGACATATTTGAGCATTTTTCCTTTATTTAATTTTATTTTACCCCTCTCTGGAAGCTCTCATCCTTTTTACTTCCTTAGTGTTTCGAATTCACAATCTTCAAGTTGGAAGTGAGGGGTGTTTACCACCTGAGCAACTCTCTCTTGCCACATTTTTATCAATTGAGTTAGTGAAATATTGAAATTTACATTCATCAATTTCAACAACATGAATTTTGTTTTCTCATTTTTTTTATTGTTCAAAACACAAATTCCAATAATTTATGTGTTTCTTCAAGTAAAATTTTATTTAACATATTTTTATGAAATATATATGCAACGCACGTGTGTACCAAGTAGATACTTATAATTTATTATAAGTGAATCATTAAGGTATAAAAAACTAAAGAGTTAAAAATTTATATTCAACTTGCGGACAATGCACAACTTTTTGATATTGTTTTTTGTTTACTTCAGTTTGTCGCGTACAATGATTGTTCACATGTGCCTTAACTAACATGCATATTTTTGTAATAGGCATATATGTATTCAAGAGATATAAACAACTGCCATGCGTACAACAATAGTTATACATGTGTGCCCTAATTTGTAACACCGTCTAATTCATTCTATGTAGTCCTAGTAGATGCCTAGAGAAAATTGAGAAGAATGATTCAGAAAAGTCACTGGAAGAAGACCACGAAGGCCGTCTATGGGTCATACCCATAGAGTGATATATGGCTCGTAGATGAGGCCTCGTATGTGCCCATGTAACTTAGTGAAATTTTTCGAAGTCTCAGGCCCATGTACTAATTTTTATGTGTGTAAAATGATAAGTGTTTCTAGCCAACTTGTATTTGAAAGATCTCAACAACGGTGGTTCTAACGCGAAAAGAAACTTCATAATTAGGGTTTAAATTAAGAATGTGTAAAAGTCGAGGTATAACAAATTAAAAGAAACAACAACATATCTAGTAAAATCCCACAAGTGGGTCCGAGGAGGGTAGAATGTACGCAGACCTTACCACTACCTCATTGAGGTAGAGAGGCTATTTTCTGGGAACCCTCGTTTCAAAAATCCATAAGCAGAATAAACTAGATATGAAAAAAAGAAAAGGAAAAGAAAAGGAAACAAAAAGAGGGGCTAATATCGAAAATTACATGATAGTATGTAAGTTCGATAAATTAACACATATGCGACAGATAATTAAAACAGA
>JAPFFP010000080.1:14697153-14713888 GCA_026153255.1 Solanum medicagineum
CTTGTTATCACTGTTTATCTGCTCAAGGCATGTTAAATGTAGAAACCCCTCATAATACGTATAGTAAGCGCATAAGTACAGGTTGGTTCTCCCGGGCCTTATCGGCAACGGCTGCCAGTTCACCCTAACGGGACTTGTGGCGTGACTGTAGAACCAATCTTCATAAACTGAATGCTGAGTATGTCAAATTTCTTGAAATGGAGGAATCTATTTTGAACCGAAAATCATATTTAAAATAGTTTAAGGAAGAGGATGCTAATACTAAATATTTTCATGCTCTTTTGAGAGGAAAAAGAAGAAAGTTGTTTATACATCAGGTGCAAGATGAATATGGGGAGTGGATTCAAGGGGATGACAGGATTGTTGATGCTGCTTGTAGACATTTCCAAAACATCTTCACTGGTGAGAACACCAACATTCAGGAGGAAGCTCTCACTTGCATTCCTACCATGATCAATCAAAATTAGAATGAATTGCTTCATAGGATTCCTAATTTAGAGGAGGTAAAACAAGCAGTGTTCTCACTTAGTCCAGATTCTGCCTCTAGGTCTGATGGAATGAATGGGAGATTCTTCCAAGCCTGCTGGAATATTTTCAACAAGGATCTGTTAGAAGTGGTCCATGCTTTCTTTTATGGTCAGGTTCTTCCAAAGTATTTTGCTCATGTCTGTCTTTTGTTGCTTCCTAAAACTAATAATCCCAACAGTTTTGCTGAGTTTAGACCCATCAGTTTGAGTAATTTTGTCAACGAAATTATCTCTAAACTGTTGTGCCTAAGACTTGCACCTATCCTTCCAGATTTGATCTCTTTGAATCAATCAAGTTTTGTGAAAGGCAGAAGTATCTCTGAAAATATTATTCTCACTCTGGAAATTATCATTAGATCAAGAAGCCTGTCATAGGAAGTAATGTTATTCTTAAGCATGATATGGTAAAGGTCTATGACAGGGTGTCTTGGCCTTACATTTGTTTGGTTATGAGGAGAATGGGTTTTGGAGAAATGTTCATTGATATGGTTTGGAGAATTATGTCTAACAATTGGTATTCCATTATCATTAATTGAACCAGACATGGATTCTTTCACTCCACTAGAGGCTTAAAAAGCAAGGTGACCCCCTTTCTCCTGCATTGTTTATTATTGGTGTTGAGGTTTTATCCAGATTGTTGAATGGGCTGCATCAAAATTCTTACTTTCATGGTTTCTTCATGGAAAAGAGAGGACCCCAAGTTAATTACCTGACTTTTGCAGATGACATTATCATCTTTACTTCTGGGAGGAGTAGGTATTTTGAGTTGATCATGCAAGTGTTGTCTTCTTATGAGAGTGTTTCTGGGCAACTTGTCAACAAAAATAAGAGCTATTTCATCATTTCTCCTAATGCATTTAGAACAATAGGGGACAGGGTAAAAAGGGTAACAGGTTTTATTCAGGAAAAGGATCCCTTCACTTATTTGGGACGCCATATCTATATTGGGAGGCAAAAGGTGATCTATTTTTCTGATCTTGTCTCTAAACTTGTGGCTAGAATTGTTAGATGACAGTCAAAGATGCTTAGTTTTGGTGGTAAAGCTACTTTGATCAAACATGTTCTGCAATCCTTACCCATCCATTTGTTGTCTGCTATTCCTCCCTCCCCCCCCCCCTCCCGCCTCTACTACCACCAAATAAACTCAGTACCTTCTGGCTGATTTTTTCTGGGGATGGTTTGAAGGGAAAAAGAAATATCATTGGTCCTCCTGGAAGAAGCTAAGACTTTCTTATGATGAGAGAGGCATAGGGGTGAGAATGGTTGAAGATGCTTTCAAGGCATTCCAATATAAGCATTGGTGGACTTTCAGAACAAAGAACACATTGTGGGGGTCTTTTTTGAAAGTAAAGTGTTGCCAGAGATCGAATCATGTCTGTGAAAAATGGGATACTGGGGAATCTATTGCTTGGAAGCATATGATGAAGAACAAGCACAAAGTTGAACCTCATATACATTGGCAAATCAATTCTGGAACCTGTTGCTTTTGGTGGGATGACTGGTTAGGAGTTGGACCCCTTGCTAACTTTAGTGATGTTAGTAATAGGTTTAATAACTGTACTGACGCTCAGTTTACTCATGATGGTGATTGGGATGTGGAATTGGTTACTAATCTGGCCCCTTCTCAATTTGTGCACTCTATTCCAGCTATACAGTTATAGGTACATAATAATATTCCAGACAAGCCTGTGCGGAAGTTGAATCCTGATGGTAAATTTTCACTTTCATCTGCCTGGAACATTATTAGGGATCAAAGAACTCACACAAAGCTGAATAAGTGGACTTGGCATTGGAGTATTCCTTTCAAGAGTTCCTTTTTTTCTTTAGAAAGCACTTAGAGGAAAACATCCTACCAATGAGAAGATTATTAGCTTTGGATAGGAACCCCATGAGTGTTATTGCTGCTATAGTCCAAGTTTGGATTCCATAGACCATGTTTTTGTTAATAGGCACTTTGCAGTTAATGTCTAGAAATTATTTGTTACTGCTTGTGGTGTTGATCAGTCCAACCTTCCCTCCCCCATATATTAGGAGATAGTGGAGTTTCAAGTACAAAAATGAGGCCCACAAACTGCTTCTTCATTTGATTCCTATTTTTGTGTGTTGGAACTTATGGAAGAATAGATGTGGATGCAAGTATGGTGGGAAGAACTCCAACCTGGAAAGAGTAAAGTATTTGGTGATCAAAGATGTATGGCTTATCCTTAGAACTGTCTTCCCTAATGTTCAATGGACTAGTAATTGGAAGAATATTGTTAGTCTTTGTGAAAAATGTGTTCATGATATTACAGTGGTCCTTGCACAGTGGTGTAAACCACCTAGACAGTGCATTAAGGTGAACTCTGATGACAGTTCTCTTTATAACCCAGGGTCTATTGGTGGTGGGGGTATTAACCGAAATGATAGGGGTGATTTCTTGCTTGCATATGCTATCCCACTTGGGGAGGTAACTAATAATCAAGCTGGAGTTGAAGCTGCTCTCTTTTGTATTGCTTGGTGCCCACAATTGGGATATAATAGAGTGGTTCTAGAAGTTGATTATGAATTGCTTTACAAGTGGATTTTTGAAAAGTCCACTCCCCCTTGGTAGGTTGCACACACTATTAATAGGATGCTTGTTTATATAGCACAATTCCAAGAATTCAAGTGTAAACACACTTATATTGAGGCAAACTATGTTGCTGATTCTCTAGCCAAATCCAGTCATCTTCTCAATGCTCCACAAGTTTATTTTGAGCTCCAGCAGATTCATAGAGAGGCTAGAGCTTATTTTCAGCTAGACAAAATGAGTATGGTCCTTTTCAGGAGGAAAAGATTGAAAAAAACTGAAAGAACCCCCTTAAGTTGATCTTCTGTTTGTTGCTTGTTTTTCCCAGGATGTCTCTCTGCTCTTGTTTAGTTGTTGTCATGTTTTCTTCTTTTTCTACGTTATTTAGGTTGTGTTTGGATTTGCTCTTCTCTTATTTTATAAGGGGAGAGTCTCCCTTATTTATGCACTTTCTTGGATATATTGTATTGGGAAGAGTCTTCCCTATAGGATGTTATGTAGTCTTATTTTCTCTCGATACGGGGATGAATTGGACGACCTTAGTAGGTTGGTCGGTTGATGAACCACCATAGGTTGGAGGTATGGTTTATGCACGCCTCCTTGTATCTTGCTTTTGACCATCTATAATAAGGCTTGGGGGTGTTCGGCTCAGCCCCTGACCGTCAAAGGGGTGGAGACCCTTTGGCATAGGTTTGTTCCCCATAAAAAAATTTAAAAAAACTTTGAGTAATAAGGTAAGTTCTGAATTAGCAAAAAGTGCATGAATCTAGTAAAATAAGCTCACATTCACATGGCACAACATACATTGAGACTCACAGATCATGCTTCATATCTCAAACTACCCTCACTTATCAGAACAAATATTTCCAAACACTTAATCATGCATGGTTGCCATCTAACTGCTAATAAAAAATTTTTGTGGGTACCATTTTTCAAACAAAACACAAAAAAATGGTATCGGCCACAAGTGTTAGTATTATATGCTACACATATTATATAAACATCATAAACATGCCGATTCAACAAAAATTAACTATCCACGAGGAAAACGAGTACAGGCAAGAAAATCTCATGATAAAAAATTGGGGTAGTTATGGACCATAAGCTACTCAGACTTCACTGAGGCCCATAACTACCCACACCCCATCGAAAAAGATGTGCATTGTCCCTACTGCACAAAATCAAGCAAAAATAGAATATATAGGGGTCAGAAACTTACTTGGGCACCTAGCGCCGGTATCGGGCTGAGTCTGGCCATCCTCTTCTTGTGGGGTAGTCTCCTTAGCTATAGTACTCTATCTAGAGGGGCCAATACCCCTCAATCTATCATGCTCACTAGCTAGCCTCATCTCATCCTCGTGGCTCGATGTCCTCAATGCAAGCTCGAACTCCTCATCCTCTGAGAGCTTTACACATACATTCATCTCCTCTACCACATCACCCTCCATAAGGGATCTCTTCCCATGGGAAGTTTGTGTAGGCTCCTCAAATAAATCAAACAGTGGCGCTGGAGATGTCGTCTCTGGTAATATGAGTGTTGCCGCTAGGGATGTTGTCATATCAGCCCGGAGCTGCTGGATCTCTGACTCTAGGACTAATAAATCTAAAGGTCAGGCCTCGGCTAATATCTTCTGAACCCGTTTCTCAAAGGCATCGAAGTGGGCATCCACTACAGAAACACGCTTTTGAGGAGTAGCAATAGTAAATGCTTGGCTCCAACCTTCTGAGTCTATAAGAGCCTACCAGACCCATGGCCTAATCTATTGAATAAGTTGAGTCAACTATGATTCAGCACGTGATAATCTCTGCGTCATGGCCTGAATAAAACTGGCGTATACATAAACCATACCCACTGTAAAAGGTTGTGAAGTGGTGGCCTCTAGGGCAGCAGCAGTAGTAGTGGGACCCCTCTCAATGATTGCTTTGGGCTACGAGGGTCTCTTCTCTGTAGTTGCAGCATCACTAGTAGTAGGGGCAGTCTCCAAACCCTTAGGTGGTTGCAACAGGGTGAACATCTCTGGCGGAGGAGGAGGTTGTGCGCGCCGGAGTGCTACCAGGTTCTCATCAGCCTTTATGATGCTAGGCTACGGTCTCAACTAACCAGTCCAGCTAGTGCAAAATCTCCACCCTAGACTCAACACAGAGCCTGTAGATCAGAACTAGAAATGGGATGGAGGTGGCCCTATTCAGTGTTGCCTTATGTATCTGCTTTGGTATGAGGCGGGCCTAATCAATGTTGTAGCCAGCCAAGATGCTGGCAACCAAAATCGCATGCTCTAGGATAAGTGTATTATTAGCCAAGTTCAGTTGGATACATGATCTAACAGTGGCCCACCAAAATTTAGCGGGGAAGCCGAGAAAAGCCTTCACGATCAGCTCCATATAGGTGGTGACCCAAGCAGGCTTCGTACCCTGCTCTACAATATGACTGGCTACCTATCCCAATAGTGTGGTCCAATGCTCAGGATCCTTTATAATCAATGAGTTCCTGGCCTGCCCCAACAGGTAATCAAACTCCGCTGTAGATCTGGGGGCACGATACTCAGGACTAAAAAGCATACAGCGGATGGTCTCCTCTAAAATCTCGACCCGCCGACCTCTCACTCATGTCTCAGTAAGCCTAGGCTGAGTAAGAGGCTTCTTCCCTTTGGGAAGAGATAGTTGAATAGTGGTTGCGTACAAAGCGTAGAACTCCCTCACCAAAATCGGGAGTTCCATCCAAGTGGCTCTGTCAACCACATGAGCCCATGACGTATCATCGTGTCTTGTAGACCAGGGACACGACTAAGTCTATTTGAAATCACCTAGGGCTCCTCATTTTTAGAGCGGGCAGGCTTGCCCCGCTGCTTGGACTATATGCCCTCTCTAAAAATCTCGTCCATACCCTCGATGCACCACCGGTTAGCATGGCATCCGGTGATGACAAAGAAGATGGTGCGATGGAGGACTCAACATCTCCTTTGTCCTCGGAGCCCTCCTTTAAACTAGACTCCTATCCTGATCATGTCATCTAGGGCATGCTACTCCTACTCTCTTTACTACCTTTCTCTTCATACTGTTGGAAGGATTATCAACCTGGGCCTAAGTATGCCCAGCTCTGGCTACGGCTGCTCTGGTTTGTGGTATCTCAGCCTCGAGATCTGGTGAGACATTGAAGATCTCTAGTGATCCACTCATCTGAGGGGTCTGCTCATCATCAGTAGGTTCATTCCTGAGCTTCCTTCTAATGGCCTCAATCTTTGAATGATTTCCTTTCGGGGCCATAGTACCTGAAACATAGATGTAAAGACACCATGGTTAGCCCCAAGAATCAAGAAATAAAATGCAAAAAGTTATTTGAATCAATTGTAGAAGGGTTCTACGAAAGCCCCTTTACGAGTAATAGTGAGCACTATGAATTGTAAAGTGCTCTCGTAGACCAGTGCTTCAAAACAATAATGGTCACTGAAAAATTCTATGTTACTAAGGTACGACTCGTAAAGTTGTTTACCAGTCGTAGACTGGGATCATATAAAGTTCCATAGAGTAATTAAAAACAGGCAGGGATCTACAAGACCTATCTATGAGTCGTAAAGTGATCTACGACTCGTAGAAGGTCTCGTCTGAGGGATGCTTAGAAACATAGTTTCTAGAATTTCCAACTAGGGGAAATTACGACTCATAGATTGCTCTATTGGTCATAAAAGATACTCGTGAACCAAAAATCTCAGTTTCTAAGTCCATCACACGGACCCCAAAGAATATTTCAAACACTAATTCTACCATTATCGAAGCAAGAATACTTGCACCACATGTTTAGCACACAATAACCATTACCCATAACAATTTTCACATATATTCACCCTATCGAAATGATCTACCATCAAATATCCTTCAATTCCAACTATCTCGATTTGACTCAAACAATATCATGCTCCTATGTTATCAATAACCAATTTACAATCATAAACTATTCAATACCACTCAATCAAACATCGTCGATGATCCCATAGGCACAACAATTTTCAATTCCAAAGCCAAATATACCCAATTTTTGGAATCTATTAAGCAATTCAGTCAAGGGAAACCCTATTTTCACATTCACAATTCAAATTCAATAAGAAATTCATGCTTAAATACCAAACCCATCACAATCATCACATCAAACAATTAAAACAACAAAAATTTAGATATTAGCATTAAACCAGGAAATTTACCAAGAATAGTGATTAACTTGTAGGAGAGAGAGAAGGTGAATAACCCTAGTTGTCGAAAATATTGCTGAAAAATGCTCAACAGTGGCCGAAAATTAGAGGGGAAGGGAAAGTTTGGGTTATTTGAAGTCAATTAGGTCAAATGTGGGGTCAAAATAATTTGACCCCTCTTTTATACCTTTACCGAGTCGGATATTAAAATTACTGGGCTTGGGTCTATGAAACCCCGACTACAAGTCGTAGATGGATTTACGACTCGTAAGTCACGGTTTTGTAGAACCCTCAATACTTAGCAAAATTTTAGAAACTTACTTGAGATCTACGAACCCCATCCATGACTCGTAGTTTAATCTACGAGTCGTAAAGTTGGCTCGTGAATTGGAGTGCATAATTTTCCTACTTACTAGAAATTTCTAAGAGATGGGGTACGAGTCGTAAACTGCTCTATGACTCGTACACCCAATTTTGGAAATTGAATCTAATGCTCTTCTCAGCCAAATCTACTGACTTAGTCCTGTACTTGCATACTCTTCATAAAATTTACTTTTACCCTATATGCAACCAGCCCAATGATAAAAATTTCAATCAAAACAAAACAAAATAACTAATATGAATCCAAAAACTGAAAATAAACCTATAACTTGACGGATGTCAAAGACAACTTCTTCGTCATTCAATCTAAACCTAAGTTAACCAGTTTCCATATCCACTAGAGCTCGTTTGGTGGCTAAGAATGGTCTTCCCAAGATAATCGGAACTTCAAAATCAACTTCGCAATCAAGGATCACAAAATTTGCAGGGAATATAACTTTTTCAACTTTACCAACACATCATAGAGTATCCGCATAGATTTTTTCACTATTTTATCTGCCATCAACAACCGTGTGTTAGTTAGAGTAAGGGCACCCAAACCAAGGTTTTTGTAGACCGCAAGAGGCATCAATTTGATTCTAGCACCTAAATCACATAATTCCCTCGCGAACTCTACATCTCCTATAGTGCAAGGTATGGTGAAAGCACCTGGGTTTTCAAGCTTTTGAACCAAGGACTTAGTAGTGATAGCACTGCAATGTTGAAGCTCTTGAGAAAGCTCTTGACTCACAGTGCACTTTTTGGTAACCAAATCCTTCCTTTATTTTGTATAACCTGACATCTTCTCCAGAGCTTCAACAAGTGGGATGTTGATAGATAATTTCTTAAGCATAGAGAGGAAGTGCTTGAACTTACCTTCCTTCTCTCTCTTTTTGAGTCTTTGAGGAAAAGGGGGAGGAGGCCTTGGGATAGGCCTATACCTTTATAGCACTTGAGCTGCTTCACTTACCCTATCCTTGATACAATCATCTCCCTCAACCACATCTTTATCTGCAACTATCTCCTCACGACCATCTTCTACATCAACCGGCATAAGAGTATCAATTGTGCTCTTGCCACCCCTAGTAGTAACCACCATACATTGCCCTTCATTCTTTGGATTTTGCACTGTATTGCTAGGTAATGTACCCTTCTGACGTTGATTCAATTAAGTTGAAACTTGACCAAACTGTTGTTTAAGTTGTTTAATAGCCACAGAATGAGGCTCTATTTCTGATTTATGCTTGAAATATCTGATGTCATGCCCCTTGGAGTTTCATCTTGTGTTTTGACCTTCTTCAACAAGAGGTCAAACATCTCCTCAATTCTGGAATTGCTTGTACCCATGTCATAGTTGTGTAGTGGCAAATAAGAACCACTTCTAAAGCCTTCTCTGCGACCCCAATCTATATCTGGACCCCTGTTCCTATCATAATAACTACCTCGGTTGTCTCTATAAGCTCCATCTCTACCATAGTTCTGACGTTGGTTTCCTTGACCTTGGCACCAATAGTCCTGATTGGACCCTTAAACTAATTCTGGAAACCCACCGTCTGATCATTGACCAGATAAGCATCCTCCTCAAAATAAGGCTCCTCGTACATAGGTGCACGTGAAGGTTAATGAACCACCGCATTTACTTTTTCTTGGTTCTTCATGATCACCACATCCATGCTTGCGAGAAGCTGAGAAAGTTGTTGCATAATCTTATATTAATGTTTCTTTGCTCTGAACCAACATTAACAGCATATGAACCCTTTGTAGAAGCTCTATCACATTGCCTCCATGCATGATTCGTCTTGACCACTTCCTCCATATGCTCTACAATCCTTGCAAATGGTTGACCTAAAAACATGCCCCCCATAATAGTGTCAGCACAAGCCTGACTATTCTCATCAAGGGCATGGAAAAAGATCTCCATGAAGGCATCATCAACTATCTTGTGGTTAGGGATGCTCCTCAAAACACTTAGTAAACCGCTCCCATGTAGTGCTAATTGAATCACTAGAAAGTTGCTCAAAGTTGTTGATCTGGTCCTTCAATTTGAGCTTCTTTGGTCTAGGGAAGTACCTCTCCAAAAAGGCCTTCTGCAAATCTGTCCAACTAGTGATTGAAACTCTGCGGGAGCTCAGATTATGCAGCATTGCCTGTAAGAGACAATGGGAAGACACGAAGTCCCACAGCACCTATAGATAGATTCTGTGTTCCCATCACACTCTTGCAAACAAATGCAACATTATATAAATGGATATGTGGATCCTCTGATGGTAATCCCACAAATAACCCACGGTTTTGCAGAATCTGAAATAACCCACTAGAGACTGTGAACTTTGTGTCTGCCGGTAGTGGTTGCAACACAATAGCTCCTGTCACATCCATAGTCATAGGACTCAACCTATACTGATTCCACCAGTAAGCATTGTCATTGAAATATCGAGGCTGTGGAAATTTCTCCAAAGGAGGTGGGTTTTAATTACCATCATCATCATTGTTGTTCCAATTCAAAGCTGCATTGGCCACTGTTGGCATTTTCTCAGGCCATTCTCCTTACAATTCGTTGGATCTTTGGATCAAATGGAGTTAAGGAATTGCCTTAACTCCTAGTGCTAGGCATAACCTACTAGTATACCCTGCAAAGAAATAAAAACAAAAACAAAAGTAAAATACAAGGACTAAGGATTAACACTCGAATTATATTACTAGTGAATTCAACTAAGTCTAGCATTATTCCTTGGCAAACGGCGCCAAAATCTGTGATCACACCCAAGTTACACCTCCTTTTTAGAGGATAAAGTGGTCATTGTCAAAATATAAAACATAACCTAGGTTAGAGTCAAGTCCACAGAGAATATGTAAACTCAGGAGAATTCACAAATAAACAATCCAAGTAATCAACCAACTCAATTCCCCGAAGGAGGGATTTGCAATAATTAATAAGAAAGTAAACTAAACTAACTATTACGGGAAAAAATAAATAATAGAGAGTAACTAGGGTATTGTGTTCCCTATGATTCACCAACTTTGCATCACCGGATAACCCAATTCTTGACTAGAATATAGCATGTAGGATAGTAATTTAAGTTCCCCAAACCCTTTGGTCAAAGGTGAGAGGCGAATTTGACTATGTGACTTGGACCATCTCCATAGTGTACAATACTAACTATTATCTATAAGTCCTAGTCAACCTCTCCTTGGCCCAGTTTGATTGATTAAATGAGAATACATCATTGAATCTTGTTAATGAATCTCTTCTCCTATTGATTACTACCTTAGTCCAGTAAGCAACACTAGGCAAGTTCTAATGTTGGCCACCACTAGAAAACATGAAAAACGAAGAGAATTTATTAATACATGCAAATACCTATTCCAAAAATTGCAAATTATGTAAGTTTACTTTATTAGATCTTCACGGTTCCTACAACGCTAGTTGTGGATTTAGCTACTCATGCTATGGGTAGATGAAGAAATTATGAATTGAGAAAACATAATTAATCACTTTCCCAATTGAATGGAGAATCAAGTAAATTCAAAATTGATTGAGAATCATAATATTTGAAGATCAAATTAAGTCACAACTGTATTCTCTCAATTTTCTCTCTATGTATTGTATTCTAACCCTAATTACAATCGAACTGACGGTTCTCCCTCAAAAATGACCTAAAAGTACTATTTAATCAACTTTTGGGATTTTGGACTTATCTTCCACAAACCATCTTCACAACTTGTAAATTGATTTACGACTCGTACTTCAAACTCATAGGCTTCAACTACTTCAAATGCTTCAAATTATCCCTCTCTGGGATTCTTCACGAAACCTGTCTATACGACTTGTAGAATGTTCTATGACTCCTATAGAGGTCTTGTATAGCTAATCTTTAGATACCATCCTTCATTGAAATTTGTGACGAAACTACCTCTACGACTCATAAAATGCTCTACGACTCGTAAAGGGTCTCGTAAATCACCCAAAATCAGAAAACTCTGTAATTTTTTCCCAAGTCATAACCAACCTGCTTTCCTGCAAAACTAAACATAAAAACACATAAAAATCATAAACGTGGCATTAAGAACAAACAATATCCTAAGTTTTAAGCATCAAAAGTGTTGTATTTTGATAGCACATCAAATTACAGTCAACTCATGTCTACATTGAAGCAAACATATAAACAATTAAAGCCCTCACACTAGCTTCACAATAAGAATTCTCAAACTAACTCATAATACAGTCTCATCCCATAGATTATAACATAAGCATATTCAATAACTCAACCCCAATCTCGAAGAAGGATAGCCAAACCTACCTCAATGCTGGAACCGTATAAATGGTATTTATATAGTCACTGGTCATGAAATTCTCCCCTACAACACCACTCCAAATTTTCTTTCTCCTTAATGCCTTACTACTAAAATCAAAATATTTAAGGGGAAAAGAAAGTGGTGACAAGTCAGAGTGCACTTTCTTGCATAATTGAGAGACAAGATGTAATGTTTACTTTTTTTTTTAATCTTCTTTTAAGAAATGGACAAAGGACCATACTATGCAGCAATACATTGTACCTTTGAATAAAAAAAGTTAGGGATGACTCGACAATTTAAAATGTTTTACCAGAAAATAAAGTATAATATCTTATAATATTAAGCAAAAAGTTCCTCTGTCAAGAATGAAATATACACGTCGCAGGGAGTCCAAAGATACCCATTTAGAATTTACGAGAAGAATATTTGATAAAATAAGAAGTCATGTAAATGACCTAACGAGTCATTACATTTAATAATAAGAAGTATTAATGCATACAGTATTACCAACATACAATTTTTTTAATATTCATAGCTTCTTACTATTGTTCACGTTAACATATATAGATAATCCAACATACATTATGATCTCTTGCACACACTGAAATAAGTTACAACACCAGAAGTTTGTAATCTTCCAAATGAACCAAAGATAATGGAACTAGAGAAGCAAGAGATTATTATTTATCATTAGTTGATCAGTCCAAACTTTTAAACTCTTCTCCATTGAAAATTTCATTGACAAAATCATCATCCAATTGCCATGCATCATTGTCATATGATTTTTCAGCAAACTATTCATTGTTTCCCATATTGATATCTTCCTGATCATTGTGACAAAATATTTTAAGTGAGCATTTATGTTAATAATATAATGAAAAACAAATAAAGTTGGTTACTCAATTATACAATAATAAAGATTTGAACTAACCTCCATGGAATAGTTAAATCCACTAGCAGTAGGAGCTATTGCATCACTTAGAACTAAAGAATGATCATTATTTTGAATGATCTAGTTGTTGTTGTGTTATTGCTATTATTGTTGTTGTTATCATTGATGCTATTAGTCCAAGCTGAAGGGGTATACTCCAACCCCAACTGGGAGGGATTGTTCAATTCTATGTCCGTAATCGTGAGTGGACTCGAGTTAGGGTTGAGACAGAAAAAAGAGAATCATAAACAAGAATAATACTAATTGTGTATGATACTATTGCCATTTTAGTAGTCTCCTTTATAATAATAGTTTGATCATGTACAGTGTGTAAAATCATTTATCATTATAATTATTTTTTCATCATTTTTTTAAACAAATAAAATATTATCTTGCAAATATAATTAAAAGCATGAATATTGAAAGAAACCTCATAGAATTGTACATATTGTACTAGAAGTCCTTGATAGAGTTGTCATTACTTTCACCAAAAGTAATTTGTGCCTGCAAAATATATGACTTCATTAGTTTAGTACAAGAGGTGGGGTATGACATAACATGGAACAATATTTAATTTTAAGAATATTAATGTACTTGTGATTGTCCAAATGTTTGTTCTTAATTCTGCTGGACCTCCACTATCTGAGATTGTCCAAATGTTTGTGCTTGATTCCGCTAGGTATCTACAACCATATCTAAGAAGATCTTAGCTACTGCATTTTCAAAAATGTTACCTGCAATGGGATATAAGGTGACAAATTTTGGATTGGAGGATATGATACATTCCCAAACTGTGAAGAACTTGCAAAGGAAGGAGTATATGTATAACTGTTAGAACTGGTTGCTACTCCCTTTCCTTTGTCCATCCAATGACCTTGAGATATGCTTCCCTGGAGACTTGAATTGTAATAATAATGAAATAATGAAACTAAAAGGCAATTTTTTATTTTTTGTAAAGAAATATCATGTGAAAAAAAATTAATGACCTATATGGATTAATCCAACTATTAGTATCAAACTGTTGAGGAGTTATCTGTTGTGCGGTAAATTAAGCATTCATCTTTTCTTGTTTGTCTAGTTCCATCTGATCAAAATTCATTTGACATTAATTAGAATATTATATTATTTCTAAGAAAAATAATCACCGTGTTGAAATAGTGACTTTGCGTTATTCTTCCATGATAAATCTAAGAAGATGAATCGGTGGAAAAATAAACTTTTCTAGCCATGACTTTTTGGAGAGATAGTTGCAAGTTTCTCTCACACCAAATGAGTTGATGAAGAGAAGGCACTTAGTCTTGTGCTAGTTCATAATCCCTGCATAATCATGTTGTTAGGCAGAATATATCAACAACTTCTTATTTTATTATATTTAGACAATTGAAATAAACTATAATTTAAAATGTCAAAAATTTAGGTGACGTCAATCTATTCAACCATGTTGTTATAATTCAAATTAATAATAAAGGAAAAATCTTGTAATATTAGATCAAGTGACCTTAAGTTAGCATTAGCAATCTGCAGTTCTAATGTGCTCTTCTTAATTTGTAGCTCCAAATTCTGCACCAAAACATTTCAAGTTAAAATACCTTTAACTTTCCTCATTGGCTCTAGAATGATTAATTAAGGTTTATTTATTAAGATTATTCTTAATAACACACTACTAATTAGAACAGAAAGGGTAGATTGAAAAAAGAAAAACAATTTATAAGAGAGACATTAAATTTAGTTGGGCTCACCTCAATCCTGTAGAAATTAATACATGCACTAGCAACAGGTTGAAACATCCAAAGGAAACCATCATGAGAGAGTTTAATTCACTAGTGAGAGTCAGTTTCACTTAATAAGAGATAGTTAATAACATTTTGATAAATCAAAATAGTGCAATGCTTATATAATGTCACAAGTGTGAGCTTGCTTATATTGCTTATTTCAACCTTGGATAATGGAGGAGAATTATCGATGATCAATTTGAAATATTTTTTCTATTCATAATAATAGGAGTAAAGTTGTGTACATTTTATTCTCTGAAATGCTACTTGTTGAATTACATTGAATTTGTTATTGTTGTTGCTAGTAATAGTGTAACGCTTAAAATTTGTGCTCTTCCAAGTAAGTATGTTATTTTGGTTTTTAAAGTTAATGAAATTGTAAATTATTAAATGATTACAAGCCAAAGCTAATTCAGTGTTATGAGAATACTTAAAAACTAAGAAAGGACTTATGTGACACTAAACTTAAGTACTAAGTTACCTATATTTTCTCTCTAGTCAAAATAGATTTTGTTAATTACACTTTGGATATAAAGAATTTTTTCTTAACAAACATACGGATATAGAGAGTATTTATTTTTCTTTAGTAAGCATAAAACACAAAGTACTATCATAATATAAGATATGATTATTTAAAGCTAAGCATATATAAGTAAAAATCTATCAAAAGTAATAAGTTGTCACTCATATCAATTTATAGATTTTTATTTTATAAACAACTTTGATTTGATTGAATATTTTTTTCAGTTTGTCATAATATCTTTTCTAGTTCTCAAAATAGTTTTTTTAAAAATAGAGCTCGTAACTATCTCTTCATTCTATTTTCGTGGTTCGTTAATGTCATAATTCATTTACTTTTTAAATTGAATGATAATTTTAGTAAATAACATTGAACAAAATATAATTAAAGAGAGACTATAAATTAATCAAAGAAAGAGAGAGATCTATACATTTTATCAAGAAATTGTAGTTTGTGAACATCTCCCTTGATGTGGTTCAATTGCCTCAGCTTTTCCACCTTTTCCTTCATTTATATACCAAAATAAATTGTTAATAAGTAGTGAGTAAAATTGATCTCACTAATTAACTTTTATCAAAAACTTTATCAATTATACACTTTTTGACTTAAGTCATACTTTTTGTCTTTAACAAATTAAAAGAAGTTAAAAATCGCTTAGTATTTCATTAATTTTGACCATGTCATTTTGAGAATCTTTTAGTTATTACTCGCTCAATTTTAATCTCTATGTCTTGATTTTTCTTGACAATATTTGATAATAAAAGTAAAGAAATACTTCCGAATCTCATGATTAAATTAAAGCTATTTAAAATATATTAAAATGTTATTTAATTTTGGAATCATAAATATGTCAGTTTAAAATTAAAATAAAAGAATTGTCAAAAAAGAATAAAAATATTTTTGACGATGAAATTGAATGTCTAATATCGATGAATAAATATAATCTTGATCTCTACATAAGACTAGGTAATCCTTCTCTTATTGAACTATCTTTGGGATGCCATTTAAATTGAAAATTTGATTAATTTGACAAAATATCAAAATCAATCCTAATATGGGCCAAAGTAAAGGGGATAGTTGCATGACTGGAAATGAAAATACCTTCGATCCGTATCTGTGGGTGGGGGTAGGGTGATAAATCGAATTTTGGATAAAGAATGTATAATTGTTCAGATCTATGGGTGGTGGTAGGGTGATAAATCTAATTTTGTATAAAGAATGTATGATTTTTCATATCTAAGGGTGGTGGTGCAAGTAATAAAAGAAATTCCAAATAAAGAATGTTCAGATTTGGGTGTGAGGGTTGTGAGGGATAATATTTACAACGCTTGACCAATTCTTTTTCATTTTTGGGCTAAATTTTGATGTATGAGTTAAACTTATGACCTAATTTGATACAATTTTTTTTAACAATAGATTTGATAAAAGAAAAATCACAAACAGATTTTAATGGAGTGAGTATAAATTTTCATTTCAAACTTTTATTCAATTTTTACTCATTTAAAGATTAAACAAATTGCTAATGAAAAAACAAATGATAGTATGTAAATATAGAAAAAATAACAAAAAAATTAACAAATATAAGACGAATAATGGT
>JAPFFP010000080.1:14727876-14752420 GCA_026153255.1 Solanum medicagineum
GCTTGAAATGTCTATGGTTTGATAATGGGTTAAGTGTCTAGTCGGCACAAGTCATGGCTCGGGGTTGGGCTGTGACATAAATAAAATGCATAACATAAGCAATGAATAAGCTTATAGCAATATAACATATAGAACATAATACAAGTGTAAGGAGTGACCATTCTTAGTGTAATCCAAGGCCTACCACCTCCTTGGAGAGGTGCATGAGGTACAAACCCCTTCATAAGGTTGATGGAGTATAAACCCCCCAACAAGGTTGATGGAGTACAAACCACCCAACAAGGTTGATGCGTACGAACCTCCAACAAGGTTGAGTGGTACTAACCCCCAACAAGGTTGCACAGGCTTGCCACCTCCCGAGCAAGGCAACCGAGGTACAAACCCCAACAATAAGGTTACCTAGGCCTACAACCTCCCAAGTGAGGCTTGGTCATCCCCATCACTATAAAGATAATATCATATACATACATTCCTCTCATCATCATATAGATACATTACTCTTAACATAATTTCATCACCATATAGTCATTCAACTCATAAGACATGTATTGGACCTTCAGTTCCTTAAGAAACCATAACCGGACATTTTATCAAACACTTAGAGGGTGTGTAGTGCTACTGTAAAGCCATGCAATTCAAGAGTGAAATCATGCTATAAAATTCAATGTAAAATCTTCAATGGATACTTGGTAAAACCCTTAAGCAATATACCTCAAAACCCTTCATTAAAGCTTACAATAGATCTTAGATTCATAGCTTAAAACATGCTAAAACAATCACAATTTCATAAACCCGAACATAGTATGCAGTGAATTTCATAATAAGTAAGACCCATTTGTAAATCAACTTTAAATCATGCAATTTTAAGTAAAAAGGAATCTTGGCATCATAGGTGAAAGGAACCCATGAAAGAAACCCACATACCTTAGCTTTGGGAAATAACTTGATGAAGATTGGACATGGAGACTTGAAGCTTGGTTAAATTCCTTAAGATCCGGAGTGGGTTTTGGCACTTGAATTTTGAAAGAAATATAAGATTGTGTGTTTGAGTGAGTATTGGGGAATGTCTTATATAATATGAAGGCAAAATATAGCTAAGTACAGGTAATGTATTATATAATATGAAGGCAAAATATAACTAAGTATATGTATTTTCTCGTGTGGTAACACTTAGGCCCAAGACTCAAAAGCCTTGGACCAAACTAAAAACTGGGCAGCAAAATACACTAAGGCGCGTCGCACCATTGACGCGCCTGGACACTATTTCCATCAAACTTTTAAATTTCTAAATTCACTACAGTTACTCTAAAATTGGGGTTATACCCATCTCCTACTCAATTTGACCCCCCGATCAAGAATATGAAGTTGGATTTCCGATATCACGCATGAATTTTGAGATATAAAGAAATTACGATTCCAGACACTTTTGAGGCATATTTTTGGGATTTTGGGGTTATTTCAGTCTTGTTCTCTGCTCCATTCCAAATTAGAGGTGTTGTTGGATATTATGACGTATTTATGCTTATGAGCTTGACTCTTCGTATGACTTCTATGTTTATGAAAAAAATATTCCCTTACTCCTGCTACCCTTTTTATTATATCTCTTTTTGTTGTTTATTTTGATTCCGCAACCAAGGATGTGTGTATGTTACGAGCAAGAGGATTTATTGGATTGTCTACGGACTTCTCATTCGTCGTGTCACGTCTAGGCCTAAGGCTTGGGTCCTGACACATTGGTTCGGTGCAAGTATCGTCCTTAAGGCAACTGAAATTAAGGGGTTTTAATGTCCAGTTATCTTTTAAAATAAGCATTTTTTTGTTTTGATCAACATGACACAATATTAATTCCAAATTTTTTATGTTAGAGGATTTCAATCAATTCATCATATTTTTAGAGTAACTATATTTCACAAGTGAAGTTCATATTTCTGGTTGAGCCTTTATTATTTATAGTATTTCATAATTATAAGTAGTTGCTCAGTTGTTTTTTAATTTTCTTAGATTGTATTTATTAAGTACATTTATTTTGATATGATTGGATAAGTTACAACCCAACTTGAGAAATTCGAATCCCAAGAAATTCTAAGTAGGAGGAAAATGGAAAACTTTGCTAAATTATGAACTAGCACATTCCATATTCGAGGAACATTTAAAAAATATTATGAAGTAATACATGAAGTTGTTTACATAAAAAAGAAGAAGAAAGACAATGAAATCAAATGCCTTGGTGAAGAAGGAACAGATGTTTGAAAGCACGTCACTAAACGACAATCAACATTGGCTTTACCTTTTATTTATATTTCATATACAAAAAATTATTTTAATAATATTAATATCATTATAAAATTAAATATTACATAGCTTGGCATACACGTGCGACACTATGTTAAAAAATTAGTATATTTTAAAAGTGGATAATTTTTCACATTGAAGGATTGCGATTTTTTTGAAGGTTGTAACTTTTTCGAAAGGTTTTTACTTTTACAATGAGTTGGATCTTTTTTCTTCGAAACGTTGTGAATTTTGAAAGAGTTATGATATTTTTGAAAGATTATGAGTTTTTGGAAGGGTTGTGACATTTTTGAAGAATTATGACTTTTTCGAAGGGTTTTTCAAAAGCTTGTGACTTTTTCAAAGAGTTGTAACATTTTCAAAAAGTTGTGACGTTTTTTGAAGGGTTATGACTTTTTTGAAGGGTTTTGACTTTTTCGAAGGATTGTGGTTTTTTGAAGGGTTGTCACTTTTGCGAAAGGTTGTTCCTTTTTGCAATGGTTGGAACATTTTTGAAGGATTTTGACATCTTCGAAGGGTTTTTCAAAAGGTTGTAACTTTTTCAAAGAGTCGTAACTTTTTGGAAAAGTTGTGAATTTTTTTTAAGGGTTATGACTCTTTTGAAGAGTCTTGGCTTTTTGAAGGATTGTGACTTTTGTGAATGGTTATTACTTATCCGAATGTTTATGACTTTTTCGAATGAATGAGACATTTTTGGAAGATTGGGACTTTTTCAAAAGATTGTGACTTTTTCGAAAAGTTGTGACTTTTTTTAAGGGTCATGACTTTTTTGAAGGGTTGTGATGGGTTGTAACTTTTGCGAATGACTATTACTTTTCTAAATGGTTATGACTTTTTCAAATGGTTGGAACAGCCGAAAGTACTATTTAATCATAAATGATGCCTTTTGAGTTTTGTTAACATCTACTGGGTTGTTTAATTGATTTTAAAATATTGAATTATCTTAAAAAATAAATAAAAATTATGTGAGAGTACCATGTAGGCGGGCCTAACATTTTCGTCGCGACCCAAGCATAGGGCCTAGATGTGACATGGCACATGGGGAAACCAAAGGAACCCCAAACAAGCCTCTTAACATATCATTACACATCCTTGGTCGCGGAAGCAACAAAATGCAACAAGAGATAGTAAATAGGGACAAACGGGGCTAAGGGACAACTTTTATATCATAAACATCAATAGTCAAGAGAGAGTGAAAGCTCATAGCATAGTAAAAAACATGTCCAATAGCACCTCTAAATCTTAGATACTTAGCGGGGGCCAAGACAAGCTACCGGGCTCACCCTTATAGTCAACATATATATAAAAGAGATATAGTCGTAGAACATAGTATGAGATCATAAACATTATTCCCGACTTGGAGGACTCACCAAAGAGCTTGAGAGAAGTCGTACTAGCCATGTGGAGGAGGATAATCAAGTGGGGCTCCGATTTCTACATGGTGACATCATGTACACATAGAGTATGCGTTAGTACTTCTGAATGTACTAAGTATGTAGGATGAAATGAAACAACTAATAAGCACCAGAAGCAAAATATATAACATAGGTAATGGATGAGCATATAGCAATATTACATGTATGAATGATGCTTGAAGTAAAAGCATGCTTCTTTACAGAACATAATACTTGTGTAAGGAGAGACCATTATTAGTGCAAATCCAAGGCCTAGCACCCCCTTGGAGAGGCAAATGAGGTACAAACCCCTCAATAGGTTAATGAGGTACAAACCCCTCAACATGGTTGATGAGCTATGAATCCCCCAACATGGTTGATGTAGTAAAACCCCCAAACATGGTTATCAAGGTAAAAATCCCTCGACATGGTTGGCGGGCCTGTCACCTCCGGAGTGAGGCGATCGAGGTACAAACCCCTCAACAAGGTTACTCGGGCCAACAACCCCCCGAGTGAGGCTTGGCCATTTCTCAATACTATAGAGATAATATCATATACATACATTTCTCTCATCATCATATAGCCATTCAACTCATAAGACATGCATTGGACCTTCAATTCCTCAAGAAACTCATAATCGGACATTTTATCAAACACTTGGTAGGTGTATAGTTCTAGTGTAAAACCATGCAATTCAAGAGTGTAATCATGCTATAAAATACAATATAAAACCATTGAAAAAATACTTCGTAATGCCCTCAAGAAATATACATCAAAATCCTTCATTAATCTCACAATAGATCTTAGATTCGTAGCTCAAAAACATGATAAAACAATCATAATTTCATGAAACCCCAATAGAGTGTGCAGAATTTCATAATAAGTAAGACCTATGAGTAAATCAACTTTAAATCATGTAATTTTAAGTAAAAGGAATCTTGGGCATTATGGGTGAAAGGAACCCATGAAAGAAACCCACATACCTTGACTTTGGAGAATCCATGATGAAGATTGGAAATGAAGACTTGAAGCTTGATTGAGAACCTGAAGATCCGGATGAGTTTTGAGACTTGAAATTTGGATATAAAATATTGTCTAAGTGTTTGAGAGAGTATTTGGCAATGTCTTGAATGATGTGAGGGTGAAATAAGAATAAGTATAGGTATTTTCACGCTTGGAAACACTTAGGCCCAAGACCTAAAAGCCTTGGACCGAACTCAAAAAAATTGCACGAAATAACATACTGGCGCGTCATGCCAGCATCGCGCCTGCACACTGGAATTTGCAAAACTTGGTATTTTCGAATTTTGCTATGGTTGCTCTAAAATCAGATTTAAACCCATATCCCAGTCAATTTTTCCCCATGATCAAGAATATAAAGTCAGATTTTTGAAATAACAGACGAATTTTGAGATATATAGAAATTAAGATTCCAGGCACCTCCAAGGCACATTGTCGGGCACTTTTTGGGGTCGTTTCAATATCTCCCCCTTGGGAATATTTGCCCCCGAATTTCAAAGAAAAGTACATAAGAAGAGTAATCATGAAGGAATTAGCCCCAACAAGAATGCAACAACACATTTAAAATATCATTTGCAAAATCTCATCATGAGTGTGAAACTTACCCTGAACTTGTTGACAAAAACATTAATGCATGTGAATAACATAGAGGCTGAAACATAAGATTTGGAATCATAAAAGAAAAGGACTTGATGCATTATCATAAGGTTTAATAGAGTGAAAGAGGTTCGGATATTGCTTCTCGATGTCTGCTCCGACTCCTCGAGAGAAACCATCGACTAGACGATTCTTCCAAGGTGCCTTGACGAACACCCCATCCTTATTAGTCAACTCTTCCCATCCATCCATCCAATATCTCCACAGGGATCCCCTCCAAAGACAACTTATCCTCAACAACACCCACAACCTCAAAAATTCTATAGCACTTGCGTCAACAACACGTCTACTCAACCTGGATGCCCAAAGAGTCGGGCGAACCGTATCCCTACTCATAGGCAACTCCAATTCATATGCAACCGTACCAATCACCAAACTTAAATTCAAGGTCTCTCCTCTTTACATCAGCATAGGAT
Source organism: Solanum medicagineum (assembly GCA_026153255.1). Lineage (NCBI taxonomy): Eukaryota > Viridiplantae > Streptophyta > Magnoliopsida > Solanales > Solanaceae > Solanum > Solanum medicagineum. The sequence continues at coordinate 14,733,656 of JAPFFP010000080.1, forward strand.
TTTTGATGACTTGGGCTATTTCCAACCTTCCTTTGATCATTCTTACCTTCTCAAAAGCCTCCATAACCAGATCCGGACTCATCAAAGTCACCTTTCCTACATCAAACCACCCAATCGTTGATCTACAACTCAACCAAAGATAGCCTTAAAAAGAGCCATACCAATACTAGAATTATAGCTATTGTAATATGCAAACTCAATCAATGGAAGATGATCATCGCAACAACCCTTAAGGTCCAATACACAAGCCCTAAGCATGTCCTCAAGTGTTTGGATAGTTCTTTCGGCCTGACTATCTGTTTGGGGGTGAAAGGTCATACTAAGTTTTACGTTGGTTCCAAGACCTCCTTGGAAGAACCTCCAAAAGTGTGAGGTCAATTGTGCACCAAGATCTGATGTGATGGACAAAGGAACCCCATTCAGGCTCACCAAGTCATGAATGTACAACGTAGCATAATCTTCAGCCCTATATGTAGTCTTAACTGATAGAAAGTGAGCCAATTTTGTCATCCTATCAACCACAACCCAAATGGAATCGAAACCCCTTTCAAGTTTTGGGCAACCCAACCAAAAAATCAATATTAATATCTTCCCACTTCCAAATAGGAATCTCTATATCTTGGGTTAGGCCACCTGACCTTTGATGTTCGGTTTTGACTTGTTGGCAACTATGACAACCAGATACAAATCTGACAATATCTCTCTTTATACCTCCCCACCAATACACCTCTCTCGAATCTCTATATATGTTAGTAGAACTGGGGTGAATGGAATAGGAAGACCATGAGCCTCATCAAGAATCTTTCCTCTCAAGCCATCAACACAAGACACACATAACCTACCTTGGTATCTAAGGGTACCATCTCCCCCTTGGGAGAAAACCTCTACTTTACCACCCTTTACCGATGCCTTCATTCCAACAAAGCGGGGTCAAGATCTTGTTTAGCTTTCATCTCCTCAACCAATGAAGATCTAGAACCACCACCAACAACAACACCGCCATTATCAACCTCTTCTAGCCTATATCCCAATCTAGCCAACCGATGGACCTCTCTAGCCACCTCTTTGCCATCATCATCAACATGAGCTAGGCTACCCATAGACACCCTACTCAAAGCAACTGTCACCACATTAGCCTTACCAGGATCATAATGCACATTCATATCATAGTCCCTTAAGAATTCCTAACCACCTTCCTTGCCTTATATTAAGATCTTTTGAATGAACACACATTGACGACTCTTATGATCAGTGAACACATCAACATGCACCCTATATATATAGTGAAGCCAAATTTTCAAAGCAAAGACCATGGGTAGGATAGTTCTTTCCAAGCATCTTAAGTTGTTTAGAAGCATAGGCCATCACCCTACGATTTAGCATCAAAACACTATCCAACTAATTCTTGAGGAATAACAATACACAACAAATCCCTCTAGCCCTTCCGGTAGAGCCAAGATAGGAGCGGACACAAGCTTAACCTTCAAGGTTTGGAAACTCCACTCACACTCATTAGTCCACTCAAATTAGCCTTACTTGGGGTCAACTATGTCATAGGAGAAGCAATAGAAGAAAACCCATCTAGAAACCTCCGATAATAACTGGCTAAACCCAGGAAACTTCTAATGTCCGATGGGGTCAATGGTTTAGGCCAATTTCTAATCACATCCATCTTTTTAGGATCCACCTTAATACTACACTCCGACACCACATGACCTAGGAAACTACCTCCTTTAACCAAATTCACACTTCTCATATTTAGCACACAACTCCTCTTTCCCCAAGATTTGCAACACTACCCCCAAATGATTCACAAACTCTAAATACATCAATACTTCATCACTAGAGTCCACCACAACATAACAAGGTAGGGATTAAAGAACTTATTCACGAGACCTACAGACATAACCGGTGCATAAGTCTAACCAAAAGACACCATCCCAAATTCAAAATATTGGAAGGGACATTCACTAACTCATTGATCACTGAAAACAACTCAATGGAAATAACTTTGGTTCAACACCCCTAGCTCTTACGAGATGATAATTGCAACCCTTAGAGATTAATTGTACCTTACAACAAGAAACAGACTTACCCCTTTACAACCACCTTACATGTGCCCACTCAAAGATTGGTTCATTAGGGAATTGCAATCTAACTCTATGGGCCCTACAATCAAAGGAGACACCACAACTCACACAACTAATCCACTCTTAGTATGGCATCAAAATCCACCACATCAACCTAACAATTCACAAGGCAAGACCTAATGCAATATGAACACGTAACAACATCTATGAACTTTCTAGAAATAATACTACACAAAATGGTAGACACCAAAGGTTCACATAACAACTGGGGGCACACTTGAAGCCCACTAGCAACAAGAAAGAATAATGAAAGAGATAGTGGCACCCGGGCCCATCAAGGCATATATATCAAAGCCAAAGGAAATTTCAACATACCGGTAGCAATGTCGGGTACCTCATCCCCTCCTTGAGCCCCTTGATCAACATGACCACCTTACCCTTGTGGTCGACCATCCTTAACTTTGTTGTGAGCATGTGGACATTTCAGAATTTTGTGGTCCATCTCACCACACCCGTGTTCCTCCAACATGCACCACTATGATTCCTCCTACATTTTGGGCATCCAAGACGAGTCACCCCATCATTACCCCTTTATTCTTATTGCATTTACGAGGATAATCCCTCCTCTTATGCCCTTCTTCACCGCAATGAAGCAAACATTGGTGCCCCTCAAACATGGCCCTCTATGCACCTTACCATATATTGGACACATAACATCACCTCTATGTTTGAGACTTTGGAACTTTCCTTTAAAATGGTCCCTCTTGGCCTCACTAGCCCTTCTTATACCATTTGAAGGCTCAGGAGCACGCACTTATTGATTGAGTTTAGTCGTCAATTTTGTCACCGCTTTGGCCAACACCCATAGAGCATTATGAACCTCCGCATTTGATATATCGCTATCCTAAGCAGCTTAAGACATATACAAAAATGTAACGGTTAGGGTTTAGCAATAATACCTAGGGGACCTAACACTATCGTATGACATAGATCATGAAGAAGTGAAACATTTCCTAGAACATCTCATAGCCCTATTCATAGTGTGGCACATTTCACAACCATGAATAAGACTCCAATTGACGTGGTGTGTTGGACGCCAAGGACCTAACAACCTAGGGATCTGATACATAGTTTTTCATGACCAAAGCCTAGGGCGTAGAAGTGACACGGCGCATCGGGAACCCGAAGGGACCCCAAGCAAGCCTCTTAATATATCATTACACATCCTTGGTTGCAGAAGCAATAAAATACAATAAGAGATAGTGAACAGGGACAAACAGGGCTAAGTGACAACTTTTATATCATAAACAACAAGAGCCAAGAGAGAGAGTCAAAGCTCATAGCATAATACAAAACATGTCGAACAACACCTCTAAAACTTAGATACTAGCGGGGGCCAAGAGAAGCTACCGGGTTTACCCACATAGTCAACATATAAATAAAAGAGAGATAGTCTTAGAATATGATATGAGATCATAAACATCATCCCCGAAATAGAAAATTTACCAAAGAGCTTGAGAGAAGTCATACTAACCACGTGGAGGAGGATAATTAAGTGGGGCTCCAGTTCCTACATGGTGACATCATGTAGGCATAAAGTATGCGTTAGTATGTTTGAATGTACTAAGTATGTAGGATGTGATGCAACAAGTTATAAGCACCATAAGCAAAATGTATAACATATGCAATGGATGAGCATATAACTATATGGCATGTATGAATGATGCTTGAAGTAAAACCATGCTTATATAGAAGATAATATTTGTGTTAAGAGAGACCATTATTTGTGCAAATCCAAGGCCTACCACCCCCTTGGAGAGGCAAATGAGGTACAAACTCCTCAATAAGTTGATGAGGTACGAACTCCTCAATAAGTTGATGAGGTACAAACCCCTCAACATGGTTGATGAGGTACGAACCCCTTAACATGGTTGAGTGACTACAAATACCCCAACATGGTTAGCAAGGTAGAAACCCTTACATGGTTGCACGGGCCAACCACCTCCCGAGTGATGCGATCGAGATACAAACCCCTCAACAAGGTTACCTAGGCCTACAACCCCCCGAGTGAGGCTTGGTCAATTCCCACCACTATAGAGAAATATTATGTACATACATTTCACTCATTATCATATAGCCATTAAACTCATAAGACAAGTATTGGACCTTCAGTTCCTCAAGAAACTCATAACTGGACATTTTATCAAAGACTTGACGGGTGTGTAGTGCTTGTGTAAATCCATGCAATTCAAGAGTGTAATGATGCTAGAAAACTCGCTATAAAACCACCTATAGATACTTGATGATACCCTCAAGCAATATACATCAAAACCCTTCATCAGATCTCATAATAACTCTTAGATTCGTAGTTCAAAACATGCTAAAACAATCATAATTTCATGAAACCCCAACATAATGTGCAGTGACTTTCATAATAAGTAAGACCCATGAGTAAATCAACTATAAATCATGCAGTTTTAAGTAAAAGGAAGCTTGAACATCATGGGTGAAAGGAACCCACGAAAGAAACCCACATACCTTGACTTTGGAGAATCCTTGATGAAGATTGGAAATGGAGACCTGAAGCTTGATTGTGAACCTTAAGATCTGGATGAGTTTTGAGACATGAAGTTTGGAGATGAGATAATGTCTAAGTGTTTTAGAGAGTATTTGGGAATGTCTTGAGTGATATAAGGGTGAACTAAGGCTAAGTATAGGTACTTTCATGCATGGGAACACTTAGGCCCAAGACCCAAAAGCCTTGGACTGAACTCAAAAAAACTGTACGAAATAACACACTGGTGCATCGCGCCAGCATCAGGCCTGGACACTGGAATTTGCAAAACTTGGGACTTTCAAGTTTTGCTACGATTGCTCTAAAATCGGGGTTAAGACCCATTTCCCACTCAATGTTGCCCCTGGTCAAGAATATGAAGTTGAATTTCTAAAATAACGCACAAATTTTGAGATATATAGAAATTACAATTTTGGGCACCTCTGAGGCACATTTATCGGACACTTTTTGGACTTGTTTCCATCCTGTTATATATATTAAGGGGTTGTGAAAATTAAGGGGTCATTTGAGTAAATTGAAGAAAATAATGCATGCATTAGCTTTCTGTGTTACTAATATCATGAATTTCTATGTATTAATAATAAAATGGATCCTAACATATGCATTTTCCGCATGGTTAAAGATACAATTGTCCTTCAAAGCCTTTTCCGCATCATTTTCACCATACTTGTTAAGGGTACTTTTATAAACAAATATTTTTCTTTAAAAATAATTCGATATATGTTATTTTAATTTGAGGAATATTCAAAATCTTCAGAGAATTGGTGCATTATTACGAAAGATAGATTCAAGATATAAATTTGATCTATTTTGACTTTTAGGTCTTATCATTGAACCCTTCAACTTTCTAACCATAATTCAAGAAGTGCACATAATTATCAGCACAATATGGGATACTCTAATGTGGGCTCATGTATCTATATTTAAGTATTTTTTTTTGAAAAGATATAACATTAATATATGTGATTTAGAAGAAAAAGCATTGGTTCACATGCACCCAGTGAAGCATCCCTCTTATATTGGACAAAAAAAGGGAGGAGGAAGGAAAATTCAAACACTTTCGCTCCATGTTGAAACAACTCTCCATCAACATCCCTCTCATTGAGGCATTAAAGAAGATGCCAGGATATGCTAAGTATATGAAGGACTTAGTCACTAAAAAGCACACTGTGAGTCAGGAGCTCTCCTAAGTGCTTCAGTATTGCAGTGCTATTGCTACAAGGTCCTTGGTTCAGAAGTGAGAAGATCCAGGTGCTTTTACCATACCTTGCACCTTTGGAGATGTGGAGTTCATAATAGCACTATGTGATCTAGGTGCCAGCATTAATCTGATGCCCTTTGCGGTCTACAAAAAGCTTGGATTAGGAGCCCCTAGTCTGACGAGCATGCGGTTATTGATGGCGGATCATACAATGAAGAAGCCTATGGGGATACTATATGATGTGTTGTTTGAAGTTGAGAAGTTTATATTCCTTGTAGACATTGTGATCGTAGATTGCAAGGTTGATTTTGACATCCCAATCATCTTCGGAACACCGTTCCTAGCCACCGGACGAGCACTAGTGGATATGGAAGCCGGTTAACTCAGGTTAGATTGAACAAGGAAGAGGTCATTTTCAATATCTATCAGTCCACGAAGTGTCCACTGACTTGAAGAGTGAAGTTTGGGCAATTGGTGAAGTTTGAGTAACCAATTTTTCCAAGTCGTGCCGCGACAATAAATGAGGCTCTACTTGAGAGGTAACCCAAGGTTTTGAATGTAATAGTGTAGTTATAGGTTTATTTTCAGTTTTCAGATTCATAAATAGACTATTTTCTTATATTTTGATTGTAATTTTTGACATTGGGCTGGTTGCATATAGGGTAACAGTGTGTTTTATGAGGAATTTGCAGGTATAGGGATAAATCAACAATTTTTGGCTGAGAAGTGCATTAGGAAGTATCTTTATGACTAGGTTTACAGGTCGTAAAATACTTTACGACCCATACCCTATCTCGTAGAGATTTCTAGTAAGTAAAGAAATTGTGTACTCCGATCCATGAGCCAACTTTATGACCCATAGATAAATCTGTGGGTCGTAAATGGGGCTCATGGACACTAGGTAAGTTTCCTAAAATTTTGCTAAATGTTAAAATCTCTACGACCAACTCTATGAGCTATAAATCACTTTATGACTCGTAGACTGGTTTGTGAAAGCCAGTCCTAAAATTTTAGGCTTTGGATGTCCTATAAAATAATGGTTTATGGGCCACAAAATACTATATGACCCGTAATCGTTTCATAGAGTCCAGGCCCATTGACTTTTCGTTGACCTGATCGAGGTATAAATAATTAGGTCAAATTATTTTGACCCCATTCTTAACCTAATTTACAAAAACAACCCAGCCAACCCCTCCCCCTTATTAATCCGACCACCAATAACAACAATGATCTCGTTTTTCGGTGATTTTATAGCAACCTAGTGAAACAAGCCCAAAAGTGCCTGAAAATATTCTTCGGAATACTTTGGATTATAAATTACATATATCTCAAATTTTGTGCATGATATCAAAAATCAGACTTCATATTCTCGTTCAGGGGGTCAAAATTAGGGGGAGAAGGGTCTAACCCCAATTTAAGAGCAAATTACTAGCAATTTCATTTTTCGTAAATTTTCTTATCAAGAATCCATCTGCGACAATGCCGTGATGCACAAATGTCGAACATGTGTTAATTTGGCCTCTGTGGCAGGACCAGACGCGGGCCTTTGTATTTTGTTGCCAGTGGTTTTTTTTATATCGGTCCAAGGCTTTTGGTTCTTGGGCCTAAGTGTTCCCAAATGTATTTTTATCTGTACTTAGCCATATTTCACCCTCATATCATCCTAAACATTCCCCAATACTCACTCAAACACTTAGCATATTTTTAGTCCCAAATTCAAGTCTCAAACCCTCATCCAGAACTAAGGATTTCCTTCAAGGTTCTTTCTTCAAGCTTCAAGTCTCCATCTCCAATCTTCACCAAGTTCATCTCCAAGCTAAGACATGTGAGTTTCTTTCATGGGTTCCTTTTATCCATGATACCCAAGTCTCATTTTACTCAAATTGCATGATTTAAAGTTGATTTACAAATGAGTCTTGCTTTTGTGAAATTCACTACACACTATGTTAAAGCTATGAGAAATTGTGACTGTTTTGCTATCTTTTGAACTACAAATCTTTGATCTATTATAAGATTTGAGGAGGGGTTTTGATGTATGTTGCTAGAGGGTGTTGCAAGGTATTGATTGATGTTTTTAAAATGGATTTTCTGGCATGACTTCATTTCTATATTTCATAGTTTATACTAACATTGCAAACCCTTTAAGTGTTTGATAAAATGTTCGGATGTGGTTTCTTGAGGAGTTGAAGGTCCAAAGCATGAGATATAATATGATTGACCATATGATGATGAAACGAGATTATGTATATGATATACTTGATATAAAGTGTGGCATTAGACCATGCCCGATCTGGGGGGACAAGAGCCCGTGTAACCTAGGTGGGGTTTTTTACTACTCATCAACTGAGGTGGGGGTTTGTACTTATCAAAAATGTGAGGGGTTTATACTTCCCCATCATGGTGATAAGGTGTGATTATCATCAACCATGTGAGGGGATTGTACGAAACCAGCAGGCTGATGGGGTGAAACCATCATTAACCAACCAAGGCATTTGTACCTTGAAAATCTAGCTTAGTCTCTTCTACACATATGATATCCAGTATGAGCATGAGTTACTTAAGCGTGTTTTTTGTATTGATCATACATGCCATGTTATTATATTATACCTATTGTCTATTGTTACGCATTTTGACTATGATATCTAATTCGTGTTGCATTGCATCCTACATACTTAGTACATTCAAACGTACTAACGCTTACTTTTGCCTACATGATATCACCATGTAGGAACCGGTGCCCAAGTTGATCCTCCTTCTCCTCCATGTGGCTAGTTCGATATTACTCAAGCTAGTTGGTGAGTGCTCCACTTTGGAGACCTTAGTCTATGTTGCTCTTATTATGTATTGAGACATTCTTTATGTTCTATTTTGACTATGAGGGTGAGCCCAATTGCTTTGTCTTGGCTCCTGCTCTTATCTATGTATTAGAGATGTTTGTTAGACATATCATGTATCTATACTAAGAGCCTTGACTCTATTGTTCTTGATGTCTTTGACATGAAAGTGCTTTCCCTTAGCCCCGATTGTCCTACTGTATTATCTCTTGATGCTTGTTTTATTGCTTACTCGACAAAGGATGTATAATGATGTTCTAAGAGGCTTGCTTGGGGTCCCTTCGGGCTCCCATTTCACCATGTCACGTCTAGGCCCTAGGCTTGGGTCGTGAAAAACTTGGTATCAAAGCACTAGTTTAATAGATCTTCGGAGTCCAACACACCACGTCGATTAGAGTCCTATTCATGGTGTTAAAGTGCGCCATGACTATGAATAGGAGCCTATGAGATGTTTTAGGAAAAGTTTTCCTTCTTCATGTTCCAAGTCATTTCATAGAGTCGTGGTAAGTTTTTCCCTAATGATTGCTCTTTGCTATGCTAGATCACGCCAAACACTCGAGGAAGAAGGGCCCAGACTCCCTAGGAACAACTACTAATAGTGAGCTCTGGGATGCTTTCTCTATGCTTGCCCAAGTGGTGGCCAACCAAGTAAATCAAGGGGCCCAAGCCCCTCATGCTACTACTCCGGGGGCTAGAGTAAGGGACTTCATGTGGATGAATCCTCCGGTGTTCTATGGGTCAAAGGTGGATGAAGATCCACAAGAGTTCGTTGATGAGGTCTACAAGATCTTGAATACCATAGGTGTTGGGCCGAATGAAAAGGCGGAGTTGGCGGCATACCAACTCAAAAGGGTAGCCCTAATATGGTATGATCAATGGAAGGGTGAGAAGGAATTGGTAATGTGGTGCTTTGGGAGGAATTCAAATTGGCTTTCCTTAATCGATTTTCCCTTCTTGAGCTTAGGAAAGCTAAGATGGTAGAGCTCATGAACTTGAAACAAGGTGATATGAGTACGAGGGAGTACACCCTCAAGTTTAATCAAACCTTCAAAGTATGCTCCTCATTGGGTGGCCAATCCTAGATCTAGGATGAATAAGTTCGTGATGGGGGTCTACGACTTGGTAAGTGAAAAATGCCAATCTGCCATGCTAATTATTGACATGGACTTGTCTTGGTTGATGACCTATGCCGAGAAAATGGAGGAGGAGAAATTGAGAGAGAGAAGGGGGCATAAGGCCAAGAGGGCTCTATTTGAGGGTAAATTCCAAAAGTGTGCTAATCCTCATCAAGGCCAAGGGTCTTCGTATGCTACTAATAGGGGGTTTGCTAATGACTTCCCTAGGCTTCAAGGTGTTGGTGGGGTGCTCCTATTGATGTGTGCCCTAAATATGGAAGGAGCCATAGAGGCCTATGTTTGAAAGGTTCTAATGCATGCTTTAAATGTGGGTAATTTGGTCACAACAAGGTGGATTGTCCAAGAAATCGTGGCAAAGGCCGGGGTACAAATAGGGTCCCATTGGGTAGAGGTGGTCCTCAAGGTAGTGCCCCAAGGCACAACAAGTATTATGCACTACATGGGAGATAAGGGGTTGGTAAGGCACCAGATGTTGTTATCAGTATGTTGAAAATCTTTGACTTTGATATATATACTATGATTGATCCGGGTACCACTCTTTCCTTGTTACCCTTTTTGTTGCTAAAAAGTTCCATGGTGACCCCGAGTTGTTGCATGAGTCATATGAAGCATCTACTCCTATTGGTGCCTCTATTGTTGCTAGGAAAGTTTATTTTGAAGTTGTCTTATTTGCATTTTGCATAAGTTGTTGCCTTGTGATCTTGTTGAATTAGACATGGTTGATTTTGATATCATTCTTGGGATGGATTAGTTGTATGCCTACTATGCTTCTATTGATTGTAGAACCCGTACGGTCATGTTTCAATTTTCTAATGAAACCGTCCTTGAGTGGGAAAGTTAAGATGTGGTGGTCAAGGGTACATTCATTTCATGCATTAAAGCCCGTAGTTGATCTCTAAGGGGTGTCTTTATCATCTTGTGAGGGTTAGAGATGTGGAATCTAAAGCCCCTTCCATAGAGTCAGTTCCGATTGTAAATGAGTTTCTTGATGTCTTCCCAAATGACCTTCTCGGTGTTCCTCCCAAAAGGAAAATACGTTTTTGTATAGACCTCCTCCCCGATACTCAACATATCTCTATTCCCCCTTACCGTATGGCCTCGACGGAGTTAAAGGAGTTAATCAAAAAGTTGAAAGATTTGTTGGAGAAGGGATTTATTAGACCTAGCCAATCTCCTTGGGGTGCTCCGGTGTTGTTTGTGAAACAAAAAGATGGATCCCTTCTCATGTGCATTGACTTCCAGCAACTCAATAGTGTCACCATCAAGAAAATGTATCCTCTTCCAAGGATTGATGATTTGTTTGACCAATTGCAAGGGGCTAGCTTCTTCTCTAAGATTGATCATCGGTCCAGTATCATCAAGTAAGGATGATGGGTTGTAATATTCTCAAGAAAACCTTCTGGACTATATATTGGCATCATGAGTTTTTTGTGATGTCTTTTGTGTTGACCAATGCACCGGCCATCTTCATGGACCTAATGAATAGGGTCTTCAAACCTTACCTTGATTCCTTTGTTGTGGTTTTCATTGATGATATTTTGATCTATTCACATAGTAGGGAGGAGCATATGGGGCATTTGAGGGTTGTGGTACAAATATTGAGGGAGGAGAAATTATATGCAAAATATGACAAGTGTGAATTTTGGTTGAAGGAGGTTGCATTCTTGGGTCATGTGGTGTCGCGGGATGGTATAAAAGCGGATCCTAAGAAAACCGATGTGATTAGAAATTGACCTAGACCATTGACCTCGTCGGATATTAGGAGTTTATTGGGTCTAGCGGGTTATTATAGAAGGTTTGTAAATGGGTTCTCCTCCATTGCTTCCTCTATGAAAAAATTGAGTCAAAAGAAGGTTAAGTTTGTGTGGACCGATGAGTGTGAGAGGAGCTTCCAAAATTTGAAAGACAAGTTATGTCCGTTCCTATATTATCACTACCAGATTGGCTTGAGGGATTCATGGTATATTGTGATGCTTCCCGCGTTGGTTTGGGTTGTGTGTTGATGCAAAATGGTAAGGTCATAGCTTATACTTCTAGACAACTCAAGGTACAAGAAAGGAACTATCCTACCCATGATCTAGAGTTAGCCGTCATTGTGTTTGCATTATAGATTTGGCATCACTACTTGTATGCGGTGCATATGGAAGTGTTCACCGATCATAAGAGCCTCCAATATATCTTCAGTCAAAAGGATCTCCACTTAAGGAAAAGGAGATGGTTAGAACTTCTTAAAGACTATGATACAAGTGTGCACTCTCATCCGGGTAAGGCAAATGTGGTGGCGGATTCATTGAGTAGGATGTCTATGGGTAGCTTAGCCCATGTTGATGGTGGTGATAAGGAGATGGCTCGGGAGATGCATCAATTGGCTAGATTAGGGGTTAGTTGGAAGAGGTTGGTGATGATGGTGTTGTTGTTGTTGATGGGTCTAAGTATTCATTGGGTGATGAGGTGATAGGAAAAAAAGATCTTGACTCCTCCTTGCTTAAATTGAAAGCCTTAGTGAAAAAGGCCAAAGTAAAGGTTTTCTCCCAAGGGGGAGATGGTGCCCTTAGGAACCAAGGTAAGTTGTGTGTGCCTTGTGCAGATGGTTTGAGGGAGAAGATCCTTGATGAGGCCCACAATTCTTCTTATTTATCTATCCCAGTTCCACAAAAATTTATAGAGACTTGAGAGATGTATATTGGTGGGGAGGCATGAAGAGGGACGTTGCTAAATTCTTTTCCGGTTGTCATAGTTGTCAACAAGTCAAAGCTAAACATCAAAGGTTGGGTGGCCAAACCCAAAACACATAGAGATTCCTACTTGGAAGTGGGAGGGGATTAATATAGATTTTGTGGTTGGGTTGCCCAAGTATAGGAAGGGTTTTGATTCCATTTGGGTTGTGGTTGATAGGATGACGAAATCGGCTCACTTTCTACCGGTTAAGACTACATATGGGGCTGAAGAGTATGCAAGGTTTTACATCCATGAGTTAGTAAGGTTGCATGGTGTTCCTTTGTCTATCATATCGGATCGTGGTTCACAATTCACTTCACACTTTTGGAGGTCTTTTCAAAGAGGTCTTGGTACAAAAGTTTACCTTAGTGCGGCCTTTCACCCCCAAATGGATGGCCAAGCTGAAAGAACCATTCACACCCTTGAAGATATGCTTAGGGCATGTATATTGGAGTTGAGGGGTAGTTGGGATGGCCATCTTCCTTTGACTAAGTTTGCCTACAACAATAGCTACCACTCTAGCATCAGTATAACTCCTTTTGAGGCTCTTTATGGGTGACGTTGTAGATCACCGGTTGGTTGATTTGAGGTTGGAGAGGTAGCTTTAATGGGACTAGATCTGGTTATGGAGGCTTTTGAGAAAGTTAGGATGATTAGGGAAAGGTTGAAAATAACCTAAAGTCATCAAAAATCTTACGCCGATGTGAGAAGAAGAGACCTTGAATTCAAAGTGGGTGATTGGGTCTATTTGAAAGTTTCTCCAATGAAAGGTGTGGTCCGTTTTGTTAAAAAGGGGAAGTTGAGTCCAAGATGTGTTGGTCCTTATGAGGTCTTGAGGAGGGTTGGCAAGGTAGCTTATGAATTGAGGTTGTCTAGTGAAATGAATTTTGTTCATCCAGTGTTCCATGTCTCTATGTTGAGAAAATGTGTTGGTGATCCTAATGGTATTGTGCCTCTTGATGTTGTATGTGTTATTGAGGATAATTTGTCTTATGAGGAGGTTACATTTTAAATTTTGGATAGGCAAGTGAAGAGATTGAGGAACAAGGAGGTGACATCAGTTAAGGTCCTTGGGAGGAACCAACGAATCGAAAGTGTTACTTGGGAGGCCGAAGCGGACATGCAAAAGTGGTATGCTTTTCTTTTCCACTCCACTCAAGCCCAAGGTACTAATTCTAATCCCCCTATGTGATTTCAAGTCTTGTATTTCAGCCCCTATGTCATTCATATGGATTTGTTTAAGTTGGCAAGTTTATGATGATTTTACACTTATGTTGAGATTTTGAAAATGGTGTTTTAAATGTAATGTTGCATTCTTGTTAGTTGCTAATTTGTTTATGATCACTCTTGTCTTGTATGTCTATTTTATGTTCGGCGACGAATGTTCTCAAGGGAGAGATACTGAAACGATCCCAAAAAGTTCCAAAAAATGGCCTCAAAATGCCTAAAATATTAAATTCCATATATCTCAAAATCCATACCCGATATCAAAAATCCAACTTCATATTCTTGTTCAGGGGTTCAAAATTAGGGGGAAAAGGTTCTAACCCAGATTTAAGAGCAAACAATTAGCAATTTTATTTTTCATAAAATTTCTTATCCAGAATCAATCCGCGATAGTGCCGCGATGCGCAGCTATCGCAGACATGTGTTAATTTGGACTCTGCGGTAGGTCCACATCGCGGACCAGATGTGGACTTGTGTATTTTGTAGGTAGTAATTTTTTTATCTCGGTCCAAGACTTTTGGGTCTTGGGCCTAAGTGTTCCCAAACGTATTTTTATCTATACTTAGCCATATTTAACCCTCATATCATCCTAAACATTCCCCAATACTCACTCAAACCCTTAGCCATATTTTCATTCCCAAATTCAAGTCTCAAACCCTCATCCAGAATTAAGGATTTCCTTCAAGGTTCTTCTTCAATCTTCAAGTCCCCATCTCCAATCTTCACCAAGTTCATCTCCAAGCTAATGTATGTGGATTTCTTTTATGGGTTCCTTTTACCCATCATACACAAGCCTCCTTTTACTCGAATTGCATGATTTAAAGTTAATTTACAAATGGGTCTTGCTTATTATGAAATTCACTGCACACTATGTTAAAGCTATGAGAAATTGTGACTGTTTTGCTATGTTTTGAGCTATAAATCTTTGGCTTATTATAAGATTTGAGGAGGGGTTTTGATGTATGTTGCTAGAGGGTTTGCAAGGTGTTGATTAAAGGTTTTACAATGGATCTTATTGCATGATTCATCTCTATATTTCATGGTTTTATACTAGTGTTACAGACCCTTTAAGTGTTTGATAAATGTCCGGATGTGGTTTCTTGAGGAGTTGAAGGTCCAAAGCATGAGATATGATATTATTGACTATATGATGATGAAATGACCTTATGTATATGATATACTCTATATAAAGTGTTGATTAGACCATGCTCGATCCGGGGGAACAAGCGCCGAGGTAACTGAGGTGGGGGTTTGTACTCATCAACCGAGGTGGGGGTTTGTACTCATCAACCCTGTGAGGGGTTTGTACTTTGCCACCATGGTGATAAGGTGTGATTATCATCAACCATGTGAGGGAATTGTACTACACTACCAGGGTGATGGGGTGAAACCATCATCAACCAACCAAGGTGTTTGTACCTTGAAAATCTAGGTTGGTCTCTTCTACACATATGATATCCTATATGAGCATGAGTTACTTAAGCGTGTTTTACTTTTGCATTGATCGTACATGACATTTTGTTATATTATGCCTATTGTCTATTATACGCATTTTGACTCTGATGCCTAATTCTTGTTGCATTACATCCTACATACTTAATATATTCAAACGTACTAACACATACTCTTACCTACAGATCACCATGTAGGAACTAGTGCCCAAGTTGATCATCCTCCTCCTCCATGTGGCTAGTTCGATACTACTCAAGCTAGTTGGTGAGAGCTGCACTTCAGGGACCTTAGTCTATGTTGCTCTTATTATGTATTGAGACATTCTTCTGTATGTTTTATTTTGACTATGAGAGTGAGCCCAGTTGCTTTGTCTTGGCCCCTGCTCTTATCTATGTATTAGAGGTATTTGTTGGACATGTAGTGTATCTATGATGAGAGCCTCGACTCTATTGTTCTTAATGTCTATAACATGAAAGTGCATTCCCTTAGCCCCAATTGTCCCACTTTATTATCTCTTGATACTTGTTTTATTGCTTTCGCGACCAAGGATGTGTAATGGTGTTCTAAGAGGCTTGCTTGGGGTCCCTTTGGGTTCCCCTTGCGCTGTGTAACGTCTAGACCCGAGGCTTGGGTCGTGACACCTAGGGTTTAGTTCCTATTCACCTCCTTCATATTCTACAACTTAATCACACATCTTGGTAAGTTTTCGATTGATTTAAGCCCTTAATTTGCTTTTGCTTGCATGATTGACTTGGAAAATCATGATGGGAATGGTAGTTTGAACAAAAAACTGTTGTTTGATGTTAACATGTGTACATTGAAATTAGGTTGCCTATGTATGAATGTTAGTCTAAATCCGAAATAGGGCACTTTTGCCTTGTGTGAATGTTTGAATAGTTTTTGGTGCCTATTAAACCACCCTCATGTGTGTTGATTGATATTTTGTGAAAATTGGTGGGTGATGACATAAGTGCGTAATCTTGTTGAAATCAATCATAAGTACTCGAAATTGTAGGGTATATGCTTAATCACTTTTCCACTTTGGTATCTTATTGAACAAAAATGGTGATATTGTTTCTCCATTGATCAGTTTTCGGTTTACACAATTAAATTCTTTTTGTAAGGTCATTTGTAATTCTTCGATTCCGCGCGGTCGACTTTCTATTAATAATTTTGGGAATCCCATATTCTTTTTAAGAACCAAAAAGATTTGTGCCAAAATAACAGATGCCAAAAAGAACAAAAGTCCTTGGACATATACAAATTTCTGCTCAGTTCGTCTTTTTGGTCTCATTTAACATATAATAGTAAAGGGAAAAGACTGATGAGGTATATGTGTTGTACAATATTTTGAGGGTATTGGTTGTGGTATGGACATCATGTGTGTGTGCGCTTTTCTTCGATGTTGGTAAAATTTTTGTTGAAAAAGTCATTTAGAGTCCGTTGTTATAGGCTTAGAAACTCAGGTAAGTGCATTTTCTTGTTCACAAGTGGCTATTACGGCCCAATGATTATTCCACGAGTCGTAAATGCGCCTCGTACAGGATTCTAGAAACTTGAAGTTCTGAGTATCCATCATATGAGACCTTCTACGAGTCGTAGATCACTCTACGACTTGTAGATAGGTCTCGTAGATCCTTACCTAGAATAGATTTACTCACTAAAAATCTCTACGATCCAGTTTACCACTCGTAAACCACTTTTCGTGTCGTACCTAGTATCATAGACTTTTCCAATGACTAAAATTATTTGCACCACTACTTTACAAAAGCTTTTTACGGCTCATAGTACCAACTACGGCCCGTAAAGGTGCTCTCGTAAAACCCTTCTACAACTTCATTCAAATTATTTTTGCATTCCAAGTTTTGATTTGTAGGCCTAACCAAGGTGCATATATGTCCATGTTTCAGGAGATCCTGGCCTTATGGAGAGCAGACTTTGACTCCGAGCGGATCAATAAAGGAGCTGGGCATCAGCCTAGACCCAAAGGCCGATCGACTACAGACTAGAGCTGTTAGTAGAGCTGGGCAAACTCAGGCTTTCATTATTCACACTCCTAGTCTGATGAGGGAGGCAGCAACAGGAGCGATTTACCCTAGATAACTCCATCTAGAGAGGAGTCCATATCGGAGGGAGGCTCTAAGGACGGATCAGAGTTAGAGTCCTCAGTAGTACCCCAATCATCACCATCTCCTTCTAATGCCATTACCAGTCGGTGGTGTGTCATGGGTATGCAAGAGATATTATAGAGGGCCAGTAGCAGAAAGAGCGGGGCAAACCACCTCACTTCATATATGAGAAGCCCAGAGTCATCTCTGACAGACTCGACTGTGTCCCCTGTCTGATGATTCTCTATGGTCTTTAGTAGCTCACACAGTCTCTACGGTGATACTCCTCAACCATGGTGAGGGTGTTTTATGCCTCATATGGAGCTATGATACACAACACTCTTTCCAAAGGGAAGAAGCCCCTTGCTCAGCCTAAACTGACCGAGAAAAGAATGAGGGGCCGATAGGTGGATATATCAGAGACCACCATCCACCGAAAGCTTTTTTACTAGAGTTGCCTGCCCCTATATCCACCACAGAGTTGATTATAGGGTGGGGCGGATGAGGGAACCCCTAGTCATGAGATATCTAGAGCAATGAGCTAGGTTGATGAGATGGATAGCTAGTTATATTGCGTAGTGGATGCCACACACTCGGAGCCTATCGTCAAGGCTTCACTAAGATTTTCCGCCAAGTTTTGGTGGGCAGTTGTTCGTTCACGCATTCAGCCTACACTTGCTGATAATACGTTGATGTCAGAGTGTGTGATTTTGGTTGCCAGCATCTTAGCCGGTTATGATATTAATTGGGCCTGCCTAATCATAGAGTCTGTTTACGAGGCCGCCCTGAAGAGGTCTACCTCTATCCCATTCCCTTGGTCGACGTACATTCTCTATCCAAAGTCTAAGGTGGAGAGTTCTCACTAGCTTACCTCTATCCCATTCCCTTGGTCGACGTACATTCTCTATCTAAAGTCTAAGGTGGAGAGTTCTCACTAGCTTGACCAGTTGAGCAAGGCCCAATGTACATTGGATCCCATCCTGATCAAGTCTAAAGAGAACCCGGTGGTACTCCAGCTGAAACGACCCCAAAAAGTGCCCGAAAACGTGCCTCAGAAGTGCCCAAAATATTGTTTTCCATATATCTAAAAATTTGTTAATAACTTCAAAAATTCGACTTCATATTCTTGTTCAGGGGGTCCAAATTAGGGTGACAAGGGTCTAACCTCGATTTTAAAACAAAGGAATAGAAATTTTGAAATTTCGCATGGTGCGATTTCCAAAAAGCATCCATGACCTCTCCGCGATGCGGAGAGGTGTTATTTCTGCACTGCCTTTTCCTAGTTCGCCCAGATTTTTCTAAGTGTTGGAACTAAGTTTCCCAAATGGATTTTAACCTATACCTAGTCTTATTTCACCCTCATATCACCCAAAAACATTCCCCAATATTTCCCCAAACACTTAGACTCATTTCTAACCCTAAAT
>JAPFFP010000080.1:14762799-14773141 GCA_026153255.1 Solanum medicagineum
CAAATTAAATTGATTTACAGGAGTTTTCATATATAAAATTTGTCAGTGTCAAAGTTGTTAGGCCTGGAGATATATATATACAACTCCAAATTGCCTTTATACAAGTCTTGTTTATAAGTATTGCAATTTGCATTAGTCCTTCCAATCCAAGTCAATGTCACTATGTATTATAGGCCTAGCTAAAAAGTCATACTAGAATTGGTGACCCCCTGCTTCAAGGCTTGAAGTATTCATGTTTTCGTGGCTCCAGATTTGCAAATCTGATTTATGAGAGGATGAAGAATGAATTTAGTCTCATTGGGCATGTCAATTTGTCTGCAACAAATTTTAATGTGATAGAAAATAAATTCCAATCACACAAAAAAGATATAACGAAACATAGTTTATTCATGAACGATGTGGGTACAAATTCGCTCCTTCGTTGATTCTTCT
The DNA here is from genome assembly GCA_026153255.1 of Solanum medicagineum. Lineage (NCBI taxonomy): Eukaryota > Viridiplantae > Streptophyta > Magnoliopsida > Solanales > Solanaceae > Solanum > Solanum medicagineum. The sequence goes on from JAPFFP010000080.1 coordinate 14,763,232, forward strand.
CTCATTAGATTTCTCCATGATTTGAAGACCTTTAGTGGTTTATTTCTCAAACGTAGGATGATTTTGACCTCCTTGAGCCATATTTTGATCTCTTGATAAATATCCCAGGATTTATGGGATGGTTGAGATTTTAATCTCATTATGTATATCCCATAATTTATGGATATGTAAGATGATTTTTCAAAGAAATATACCGCTATATAAATAAAAATAAAAATTTAGAATATAGTAACCTTCAAAAAAACCCTCACTGAACTAGAAAATTTCAAAGTCTACCCCTGGAATTTGCATTAGCACTCACAATCCAAGTCAATGTCAATATGTATTAGAGGCCTAGCTAAAAAGTCATACTTCAAGGACTTTTAGTTGGGTCAAATACGTTGTTGAAAAGGTTGAGGGACATAGTCAAAGGACGTCATCCTCGAGGTTGAATTTAAGTGAAAAAGACGCGCATATTTTGAGATTGACAAACTTCATAAAAATGTATATAACATCAAATCCAAATATCAACAATAAAAATAAAAAATTGTCAGTGCTTCACGTTTTTACACATGTTTTTAGGCTCGATAATGACATATATAAATCTATAGAGAAAATTGCAATATTTGGTGGATCAAAACAAAAAATACGTATCATGTGCTTCGATAGACATCGTTACACAATGAATTTGATATGTAAGAGCTAGACAGACATCTATTAAAATAACGTTTACGTACATATATATTTGTATTAAATGCATAATAAAACATTGCGTTCAGATTATTTTACTTAATGTCACTCATGCCTTTTCTTCTTGGATTATTTAAGCTTATTAATATTAAAAGAAAATCAATTATAAGTTAAAGAGTGGTTCAACTAATTACTAAGTCAAGTAAAATTATATAGAAAAACTACATACAAGTAGTGAATAGTACATGAACATTTAAATAAGTTCTGGGTAAAAGAATTTAAATTGGACCTATAGGGCAAGTTGTATTTGAAAGAGAAAATAATTGAATGGATCTCAACAGGCATTTTATTATGGGATCATTTATATTTAATGATGTGAATTCCTTTTTATCTAATATATGATTGTGGCCTTGTGGGAATGAATAAGCTTTATATTAAAAAACAAATGATCTTTTCTTTTACCTTTTAAACATCTTGATTTAGATTTGGTACCCATGAATATGTAGCAAATAATTGATCTAACGCGTTTTCTAGTTCAATCCCCTTTTTCCCCAAAAGTAATATTATGATGGAACTTTTTTCAACAATAAATAATAAAGGGATGACAAGAATGAGTCATGTTTATAACGTTAGGAATATATCTATACTGATAATATAACGGAGGATAATATTTAAAAAAATTCGATAGTAGATGGGTAAGTATGACCCTTAGTTGATTTCATGATTATAGATTCAATTGACCATGAAGTCATGTTTTGCCCTAATTTTTCATATCAAGCAATGATTTAGGCATGAGATTTCAAGTATTCACGTAGACTTGAACCTTGTTCCTACATGACCTGATCAATTCGATCAGGCACTCGCCATCTATTTTCATTATGATTGTGATCATGCATGACCATGAAGGGTGACTCAACACCCTATTTTTAGACAAGTTGAATTGTATCCATATTTCATGCAAGTTAGGAAGATGGGCTATTCCTATGATTTGAATTGATCTACTTGATTATTATACCTACTACAAGTTAGAAATTATGATTACTACGAGTTATGAATTATGTTATTAAATGTATATATCTTGTATGTTTATATATTTTGTGGGGTTTGACTTAGCACCGAATGAGACTTGAGGTGGGGGATCGACCCAAGAGGTTGTTATATAAATAAAGTCTTAAGTCTCATAACTACGTGTCATCGTAGGATTATGCGTCAATATGGGTTAGCTACAGGATCCAGATGTAGCATCATGTTCATGACACCCACCTAGTGGGGTAGAATTCTACCTGCGCAAGTAGACTCCTCTTACTCCGATGTAGAGCCAACATCGGGATTCCATGTAATAGCCACATGTTCTTATTGTCGATTATGGTCCTATTCCCACATACGCATGTTATGATGATTTTGAAATGTTTTATGATGTTCTAATTCATGATTTAAAGATATATTGATCATTCATTATCTATTGTGCTTTATTTCATTGATCTAATATGCATATTGCTTATTAAGCTATGATGATTTCTTGTTGCATTGCATTCCTCGTACTTAATATATTCCAACATACTAACGCATACTTCTTGCCTACACTATATCACAATGTAGGGAGGGGCGACAATTCTACGACTCATTATTGTGGCTAGATCCAGACACCATATTTGAAGACTTTTGGTGAGTTCCCATGCTTTGCGAACAAGCCCTTCATTCACACTTATGTTACTTGTTGTGTTGAGAACACTTTTGTACTTCTTTTAGTTGAGGATGAGAGCTAGTGGTATGTTCTAGTCTCCGCTAAGATCAAGACAAGTAGAGACATGTATGGACAAAGTGATGTAATCACTTTAATAGGAGAGTTCTTGAATTATGTTTCTAGCTTTGACTTTCAAGTCTTGTTTCCGCTTGCTTTACTCATGCTATTGCTTAATTACTTTAGGTATGACATGCTAAGAAGCTTGAATGGGACGCCCCACATTCGCCGTATTATGACAAGGCCATAGACTTGGTCGTAAAACATTGGAGCCAGTGGAGTATAGCTCATATGAGAAGGGACAAATAAAGTAGACAGAGCGGACAAATGTTAACAAGTAGTTGAGCCAAGAGGTTCTTGCATTGAGCCCCCTGTGTTGAACTGTACTAAGAATAAGGTTTGCAGCAATACGGATGAAGAGAAAAGGCCCCTTCCTCCTAGTAGAGGATCTCCATCTCAAGATGACTTGGTTAATCTGGAATCTTTGGAATATTAATACTTCCTTTCTCCCATTTTAATTGAATTTGTGAGGCAATGCACACATTACGAAAAATATTCAAGGACAAATCATACTTTCCACTATTTTCCTTTGTGAAACCATAAATACATAATGTAATTTATCTTCTAGAAAATATAAAACATCAATAAATGAAAGGGCAAATATGAAAAAAGTTTCAAATATTCACCTTGAACTTTGAACAATTCACGTATTTTGAACCTCGAACAATTCAAATATTTTGAACCTTAAGAAAAACCTCAATAATTCAATAAATTTGAGACAGTGAAAGTGACAGATATAAACAAAAGGAGCCTATGAGTTACAAGAAAAGGAAACAAATTAGATTAACTGGACTCCTAGAACCAGAGCAAAGAAAATAAGTAAATCAGGGAAGTAACAATATCTGTAGAGGGTGGAGCATGCAAGGCAACTACCAACATACATATAATAGTAGAATATGGCTAACTTTGGGTGATGCTCTATATGCTATTCAGATCATTAAAGTTGATGCTCAGTTGATTCATGCTATAATAAAAGAGAGAGCTTTTGATATGAATGTGAACCTGACTATGGTGTATGGCTTCAAATCCTGGGTGTGGGCAGAAGATAACCAAGCTTTCAGAGATCAAGTCTAATATTGTCAACTTCTACAAGGGATTAATGGGAAGATATGCTCACACACTTCCAGCCATTGATCGAACCATCATGAGAAGTCGACCACAATCGACCCGTAATCAACAAATTGCTCTCTGTGATGAAGTTACAGGAGGTGGAAATCAAAGCAAACCTATAGTCCATTTGAGATGACAAAGCACCTTTCTTTTTCAAGAAGGCTAGGCCTATTATCAACGATGACATAGTACAAGCTGTCCAAGACTTCTTCGTCACTGTAAAGTTGTATAGAGCCATAAATTGTACTGCTTGACTTTAATTCCTAAGATTGATTGTCCTGTTACTGTGAAAGATTTCAGACCAGTAGCTTGTTGTACATGTTGTATAAGATTATCTCAAAGATATTGGCAACTAGACTGCAAAAAGTAATCTGTTCCATCATTTGCAATGCACAAGCTGGCTTTATTCCAGGAAGACTACTAGCTGACAATGTGATCTTTGTACATGAGCTGGTCAAGTTTATACTAAGAAGCACATATCTTTGACAAACAGTTTTATTTGGTCTACAAGCTTTCTGGTCCAAGTAATTTCAAATACCAACTAAGGTTCTAAAGACTATAGAGGCACATTGTCAAAGCTACATTTGGTCAGGGACTAATGTTATTACTAAAAAGGCCTTAATAGCGAGGGAGAGGTTGTGCGCACCTAAATGTGTAGGTGGTATGAACTTGATCAACCTCCAGCTATAGAACAAGGTTGCCCTTGCTAAAAGATTTTAGGACTTGGAACATAAGCAAGACAAAATGTGGATAAAATGGGCGCATAATTATTATATGAAAGGCCAACCAATCCAAGATCTAGCTTTATCACAGCAAGCATGTTGGATGATTAAAAAGATTATGGCAACTGACATAATTTGGAGAAATATTAAGCAACCTCTAAAGGCAAGACAAAGTATCATTTGACAAGTTTATTTATAGTTATTGGAAGCTATACAAAGAGTACCAGGGAAGGTCATGATGTACAAAAATGAGGCCAGGCCTGGAACTATAATCTCCATGTGATTGTATTTACGAGATAGATGGCTCACGAAGGCAAGGCTCTTTAACTGGGGAATAACTATAAAATCAGTGTGTTTTTCACAATGCTAGCTAGGGGACTAGAGACTACTTGTTAAACAAGCTCCATTATCCATATAAGATTGGGAAAATCACATAGATGCATCCAAAGAGATGCCAAGGGTAGAACATTGAAGGCTCAAATTTTCAGAATGGTTTACAATGAAACAATTCATGTAATATGGGTGGAAAGGAACCAAAGACAGTTTTAGAAGAAAACTAGAGATACGGAGATGATTGCAAAGGACATAATATTCACACTGGTAATACTCGAGCCCAACCAATGATCAGTCACCTATTACAACAGTATAGACTTCAGATGATTCACTAATCCTTCCCAGTAGCCTGATTGATCCTCGTGTAGGGGCATGGAGTGGTATAGTCAATATGACTAAGTACTCCACATTACACCCCCTACCCCCAAAATTCTTTTTTTGAAAAAAAATGAATTGGAGAGCGCTCCCCTGAACAGGGTCCTACGCGGTGCGAATCAGAAATAGTTGGGTGGAAAGGCAGGTATCGAAGTGGAATACTGAAAAAAATGAAGGAACTAGATAGACCGAGGAAAGAGACAAAATGAAATCCAATACCAACACAGTAGGTTCGGATTCACAGCATAAATGTATTTTCACAAGCAAATTCAATGGCATTTTGTGCAATCCAGCAAGCCATTGTTATCACACTATGAACTTGGATATTACATGTAATAAATGAAATTATAACACTAACTTGATTTTGAAACCACACATACCAGTCCATACCAAATAATTGAATTCAGACCGAACAAACAATCCAAAAACCAAAGTACCGAGTAGCAAACGCACACAACAGTAAAACGGCAAAGGCCATACAAATGAATCTTAGCTTGATTATTGATACCGAGAAACACATAAATATTGGGGGTTGGGGAATAATCAAGAGTAACTGAGAAATCAGCTTATGGTATGCGCAAACAGGCGCAGGTACTAAAAGTGTCATTTTCAATGGTGAGAAAGGCTGAATATGGTCATAACATTATAAGAGCTATTGTTATGTTAATTATCCTCCTGAACAATCTCTTGGCTTAACAGTCGCTGATAAGTTATGCTCATCTACCAGTAGCAAAGGCCTCTACCCTTGGAAATGTTACAATGAAGCACTCCAAAATGATTTTTCACCAGTGGATGTCCAGTAATTAAATGCCAAAATTCCCGAGGCTCAAAGGTAAAACAGATCTTACCATTGTCTTCCTTTTTCTCTTCTTTAAGTCAGAATTTGAGGGTACAAGAAGCAACAATCTGATATATGATATACATTATGCCATAATCCTGCATTGCTCTGAAACTTTGAATTAGACCATAGAAGTTTTACCTTTTGAGAGTAGTAGTTGTGTCTCCCATAGTTGTTCCACAAGAATTGACTGCATCCAACAATAAAATTCCTATGAAAGCAGCCAGCTTGACTTTTCCTTGGGACATGCTGTGAAACAAGATTTTTGGTACTTTAAAACGACATCCAACATAACATTACATTCTGCAATTTAGTTTGTTCCATTTGAAGAATAAACCACTTCAGCAACAGACATCCTTATCATTCTTCCATATCACTGATGGTCTTGGAATTCCTTAAGCTCTCACAACCTGGGCAATTGTGCAAGCTCTCATGTATATAAATATCACAATCAAGGCAGAAGTGTTGTTTGCAGTTTGGACAAGCTACCCGCGGACCCGGCAAATTTCCTGCATCAAATCAAATAAAGGAAAATGTGAAACAAGCAAAAAGTGAGAACATCCTGATGAATGAAGAGAAAATGCGGATAGTGAGTTTGTTTCTGTCTTTTGTTGAAACAAGCAGAAAATGACACTCCTGTTTTGCATTAGGCCAAACACGTGGACATACCCTTAAATCTTAATGATGCCATGACTTATCATTTAGACACCTTGATTGAGGTTATTATCCTTTAGGAAACTTAACGTATTTCCAAAATATGACGTTTGAAGTTCGGACACCTAACAGTAATGTGGCATAATGATTGATTTTCAGAGAGTTTGGAGCGCATGAATTTTAATGTAATTTTTTTGTCTTATTTCTTTCTTCTTCTTTCTCCTCCAGCTCCTATCTGCTGCTGCAACCACCTCTCCACCATCAATTTGGACATACTACTAATCACCGGAAACCACCACAGCCTTAGTCTCTCCCTCCCAAGTAGAATGCAACCAGCGAAGAATTACCAACTAGCGATCCTTCAGTTTCCAATAAGAGAAATACAACTGTAAACCAAGGCTGATAATGGAAAGAACACCACGAATGAACAGAACACCCAGCTTTTACTACTACAGCACATCATCCATCCACTACACCATAAATTGACGGTCTTCTAATTTCAAGCGAAACCCCTCACAACTATCTCTGTATCAACACTTAAATGTACCAAAACTAATGGGATGGCAACCCATGAACAAGCAGAAGAAAAAGAAGATGAACCTCATTTATTCAGTCTAACAAAGCGTTCATTGACAGTTGGTGATTTTGTAGTGCCTCGAATTGTGGTCTACGTAACTTGCCTGAGAAAAGCCAACTCTATTGTTGGGACTCTAAAGTAAACATCAAGATGAGTGCCATGGAAATGAAGATGCTAAGATGGACAGGCAGCCAGACAAGACTAGACAAGACTAGAAACAATCACATTCACAAGAAAGTCCAAGTAGCACACATCGAGGACAAAATAAGAGGAGGTCGCTTGAGATGGTATGTTAATGTTTTGCATCGAACTTCAGATCCACCGGTTTGTACATAAGTGGTGAGAGAAAGTAATAAAAAGGCATGAGGTACCTAAATCACTTGGAAGGAAGCTGTCTTGAAAGACCTACAGTTTATTGAGGTTCACGCAAGGCTTAGTGAAAGATAGGACACAATGGATGAAAAAGATGTATGTAGGAGATACCTATTAATTAAGAATATATTTTTAGCCATGTGAACATTTTCACTTTACATCCTATACTTTTATCGTTGTTGTTTATCCTTTCAAAAATTTATACAACAACAGCAAAAGATATTCTAGTACTTTTGTATGTTGTGTATTATTTTTATTCCTATTATTTTATATAATGTTGTCCTGGGATGGTTTGATTGGAGTAATATGGTCAGTGAGGATTCTTATAGCCGACCCCTACTTGCTTGGGACTGAGGTGTAGTAGTTGTATTGTTGGGCAGCTGAGTAAGGTAGGGATGACTTGAGTATTTATAGGCATGATTTGTGTTGTTTAGAATAGAGTGACATATTTCTATTTTTTCTTGTACTTTTTAGGTATTTGGAGAGCAAATTTAAGGAGAGATTTTCATGGGGTAAGGGAGAAAATGGAGGAATGAATTTCCAGAGAGAGATCAAAGAAGAAAAGGAGGAGGTCGGGGAAGATGACAAGGTGGGCCTTTTTTTTTTCTAAAGATAGTGATTTCTTTTTCCTTTTTTTTTTTAGTTGGATTCAAAATCTACGTGGCTTTGTTCGATTTGCCATTTTACCACATCATCACATGTCAAGTCATGCATTTTATTTTTACCACCTTCCAAGCACACCTCATCCCCCGCACCCACCCAAACCCCCTGTAGCCCCCCATCCCCTCACCTTCACCTCTCATAGTATTTGTTCAAATTATATACAAATGCTTTTCAAAGTTACCTTTATCCAAAAAAAAAAAATTATACAACTGCTTTTAGGATAATATTGTTTGTTTGCGTACCGAACACAAGAAAATAAGTAAGAAACCCACTTATTTCCTAGAACACATTTTCTATCATAGTGAACACACCCTAGGTTTTTGCTGGGTAACAGCTTCAATTAAAGTGTCTAAATAAAAAGTCGTGGGAACTTTAAGGAGTTGTCTATGCATTTGCACTTGCATTGAAAAGAAACAGATTGCTTCCTCTCCAGGTTTTATGATCCAAAGCCATGTTTGGTCCAAGCACAACTCATTTTACAGACTAATCTCCTAATTCATCACACAAGTTACAAGAAATTTGGCCAAAAAAAAATATCTGGCTGAATACAAACACTCGTTCAAGAAGCTACTTCCTTAAAAGACCAAATTTCAGCATTGCTTGAAATTTTGCCTCAAAGGACATAACTACAGGAAATCAGTGAGAAGCACAGAATTGTGACATAAAAGAACTTATCATCTTGGTTGTGAATCATTTAAGCTCTAGAAACTAAACATCTAGTTTCTTCTGTAGAACACTGGAGATGTTTCTTTTGCTACAGCACCAACGCTCAGTTTTGATTGATGCATTTTTTTTTCATTTCGTTCTTTTTCTATCGGAGAAATGCACATACAAGATATCTCGGATGACAAATAATTATGTAAACGCTCTCTACAATTCTCTGCAGCTATGCACAAAGAACTTAAAGAAAGGAACTTCACTGACATCGTCAGCAACACAAGATGTTTCAGGTCAGGGCTATGTAGACATCGTTAATCTGATAAACTACTCTATTTGAGAATTATTAAATTATCGAACATCCTAACTTATACATGGAAAATGATATATCTACCAAACAAATGCAAACTCAGGTGTTTCATTTTTATTTATTTTGATAAGGGAGACTAGGTCAGTGCTTCATCGGGTCATAGATTCACTTTAAAGGTTACAATGCAATCTTGGGAGCAAAAAGAAAAGACATATTTTCCTCATTTTGGCATGAACCTTTTACCATAGGAAGTTTCAATTCTGAACCAAAAAATGCAAATCATGTTACAAATATATTGTGTGACCAGGCGCTTCATTGGGTCGCAGATTCATTTCAGTGATTATTTACAGTGGAATCTTGAGAGTTAACAGATAAGACAGACTTACTTTTTTTTGGGCATGCATTTTTTATCTCTACATATTTCAATTTTGAAAATAAGCATAAGAATGCTCATACCAGGATTTAGAAGACTTAATTGGCAACCATAGCAATTCTTTGTTAACTTGTGAAGATCTTTCAGAACTGAGGGTGAAATGTCATCGAATGGCCTTATTGGGAAGAGATGATGATATGACCTTGCCAAATGTGGAGAAGATACAAGGGTCAGTCCACAGATGCAACACTCTGTAGGCAGCTCACATATCCGTGCTTTGCATCTCGGACAAGTGTATCCTCCACCAACTTTAGCCTCTTTATGACATGAACAAATTGAAATGACACCCTCTGCTGTTCTTTGGGGAAACCCCATCTTGATCAAATTTGCAACAGCAAACTCTGCAATAGCTGGAGGAGGAGGAGCATGCTCCAATACCAACTCTTTTAAATGAGG
>JAPFFP010000080.1:14778440-14794936 GCA_026153255.1 Solanum medicagineum
TTATGTATGTATGAGATGTTCGTTGGGCGGTTGTACCGCAGCGGTGACCTTGTCGGCCCGCTTATGTATATATATATGTATGTTGTCTGTTCTGGGCTTCCGTTTACAGGTGAGGTTAGTCCGTAAAACAGAGAAAACTCTGCCAAAATTTCGGTAGATTTCTTGTCTGCGATAGTTGGATTTTCGAGTTAGTATTTGTCTTAGTGCCTAATCGGCACTAGTCACGGCCCCTGGGTCGGGTCGTGACACCACTCCTTCATGTGCAAGCATGGTTTTCACAGGATTGAAAAGGATCAGTGTTGTTACTTAAAGAAATACACTGACTCTTATGTATTTCTACTTTTGTATGTAGATGACATGTTGATTGCAGGACTAAATATGAAGGAGATAAACTCTCTGAAGGCAACCCTATCATCAGAGTTTGAAATGAAAGACTTAGGTGCAGCGAAGCAAATTCTTGGAATGAAGATTTCTCGGGATAGATCAGCTGGCACCTTAAATCTGTCCCAAGACCAGTACATTCAGAAGGTGTTGTCCAGATTCTAAATGAATGATGCTAAACCCAAGACTACTACTTTGGCAAACCATTTAAAATTATCAAAGGAGCAGTCACCAAAGACAACTGAGGAGCGTGAACACATGGCACAAGTTCCATATGCTTCTGCAGTTGGGAGCTTGATGTATGCTATGGTCTGCACTAGACCTGACATAGAACATGCAGTGGGAGTTGTTAGTAGGTTCATGGCAAATCCGGGGGAAGAGCATTGGAAAGTTGTGAAGTGGCTTCTGAGATACTTGAAAGGTACATCTAATACTTCACTTTGTTATGGTACTGGCAAGATAGTTCTACAGGGCTTTGTGGATGTTGATCTGAGTGGAGATGTGGATTCAAGAAAGAGCACATCCAGGTACATCTACACTATAGATGGAACAACAGTAAGCTGGATGTCTAAGCTTCAGCAGTGTGTTGCCCTCTCGTCGACTGAAGCTGAGTACATAGCAATAGATGAAGCTGGGAAAGAAATGATATGGCTGGTGGATTATCTTAAAGAACTAGGCAAGAAGCAGCGCAACAAAATTCTTTATACAGACAGTCAAAGTGCCATAAAATTAGTGAAAAATCCAGTATATTATTCAAAGACAAAACACATCCGAAGACGGTACCATTTCACTCGGAGATTAGTGTAAGATGGTGATATGTGTTTGGAGAAGATAGAGGATGCAAAGAATCCAGCAGACATGTTGACCAAGTGTGTTGGTTTGGAAAAACTGAGGTTGTACAAAGCCTCAGTTGGTCTTCTGTAGTTTGTATAGAAGAAAGTATTGCGATGGGGTGTAGATTTGATGATAGAGGAACCATTTTTTTTTTGAATACATGTATTTGTAGTTTGGAGGCCGAGTGAATCAGTCTCCAAGTGGGAGAATTGTTAGGTAGTGGAGCCTGATAATATATTTATCAGCTGTCGCAGAGACTGATAATATATTTAGGTACTACTGTTATTCTCCATGTGCATATGTATTCTGTGTAATTGTAAATATCCGGATATCATTAATATATATATACCCTGTTGCTGTGGAGGTTACCCAATTTTAATAATTAGGGTTTACCACAAAAAAAAATAATTTCTCTGCCTTCTCTCTACAACTGATCTTCTTCTTCCTTCTACTGCTGCTTCTTCTTGTTCATCCTCTGCAAATTCTAAGATTTATATTGCCCAACACAATGAAAGAAAAATATTTTGTTTTCACGAAAGAAATAGAAGAGACAATTTGTTTCTGTAGTATAAAAATAAATTCGGCCAATCCGTAAAGTGGAAAAAGAAGACACCCAATTCCTTGGGCCATTTTGACGCTGCAACTCCCACTTCGCTGGTAAAAAGCAAGAGTAATAACCTTGTCTTTTCCTCTTTAAATTGCAGAACCAATCTTATGAGAGGCAGTGCATTACACACGCCACCACATTATATGCTTTTAAAGTTAAAGGATTCAACCAAGACACCAAAAAAATGAAGAAAATTTTCATATCTACACACAGAATGATAGACAGAGAAGTAACTTAAATGGGGATGCTTAAGGGAAGCACAAACACAGAATACTAATCAAATTACGAAGTTAAAGTAGTAGTTTCTGGAGCCTTCAATACATTGTAACAACTGAGTTTATTAAGATGTGTTAATATTTTACAGCTATGAACTTGGGCAAGGTTGGCAAAATTTCATTTTTACAAGATTGAATCTTTCTTCCCTAAAATTGAGATAAAATCTTTACCTATGTAAGAGCATGATTTTGTTGAGTTGAAAAAATTATGAAAAGAAAAGGAAAGAAAAAGAGACGATACATTTACTCCAACTCCGAAGCAATTAATCATTTTGGGCTTTGAACATTCTCTCAAAAAGGAGATGAATACAACATTAAAACTTTTGAACCAACCCCAGTATGCTATCTAAATAAGCAAAGTATATAATCTTCCCTTTCCTCCTCCAAAAGAAGGAATATCTACTGCATAAGTCGAAACTTTCACCATCCCAAGCATTCTCAAGTCCAAAAAACATAAAAATATGGTTCCTCCAACTAAACAAAAATTGATTCACCAACTTCAACAATTGTTAACAATTCAGAATTCTTTGAGGTAATTGCAATTAACAACCAAAAAACAAAGGCAGAGAGGAACTTACTTGAGAGAGAGACAACGAAGGTTAGAAGAGAAAGAGACTGATGTGGGGTTGAGTGAATCCAAATGAAGTCCAGGAAAGATGGGTCTTGAACCAATTTTTGATGAACCCGTGTTTTTAGCAAATTCACAAACTCCAAATAGCAGCCTTTAGGTCCACCTGAAGGAGTCTGTTAAAAGTTAACAACAACATACCTAGTTTAGTCTCATAAAGTGGGGTCTGTTAAGCATTAACAATAAGATAAATTTGGCCAACGCTCTTAGCTACCTCATTTAGATAAAAATTCCATCCTTGCAATTCACGGAATAACTATGATAAATTTGGTACCTTTTCAAATGTCAAGAGATGGAACGCAGAGTGAAGAATGTTGTAGCAATCTCATGGAAATGTACTCTAGGTTGGACTTATTGAACAGAAGTCCACTAATTAATTTAATTGGCATTAACAACATTGAATATATTACATTAAGTTATTTATTTTCTCCTTCAACTTGAGAAAACTTCATCATCTCACTACAACTTGAACTGACAAAGTTGAAAAATCTAAAGATGCAGATAAAACCCAAGTCTGATTAATAAAATAGAAGTTAAAGGTTATAACAAAAGTTATGTCTTAGTTTGACAAGATATATAATAATGCAACTATCTAATACAAAGTGGTTAAAAGATACTAAAAGACTAAATTCAGAAACACCAAAAATTGGGAATTATTCCCGAACGTCTCCTCTCTCCCTCCCCAAAAAAGAAGGAACTACTGCTACTGCATAAAAATCGAAACTTTCACCATCCCAAGTATTCGCCTAGAAAATGTGTAATAATTACAAAATAAAGTGAGGTAATTGCAATTAACAACCAAGAACCGACAAGGGAAGAGAGCAAAATTACTTGAGATAGAAAGAGAGTACGGAGGTGATATTGATTGAATCCGAGTGAACTCCAGGAATGGTGGATTTTGAACCAATTCTTGATGAACCCAATAGACAAGAAGAAGCAGCAGCAGCCGTCACTTTCAATTTCAGAGCTGGGGGATTCCAAATAATAAGTTTAAAACGTACTTAAATTAAGTGGTATATGGTAATACTTTTCATATTATATAAAATTTATTTTTTTAATCTAATTTTCCAAAAACAATTACTATGTTTTAAAAAACAATCTTTTTCATTGTTTTTTTTATGAATAAGTTAAACAAATAGTACTTGTTTTTAATGGTCCTTTTCACCTCTATTTTTTTTTCTGGTGCACTGTTTGCTGCTGCTGTACATTGTTCATCAAAACAAAGGAAAAGCAAAAAGATTATCAATAAAAAATAATTCCAAAAGTTCGGTATTCGAAACATGAGTCTCGAAATTTTGGTGCACCGAAGAATCAAACTTTTATTAATTTTTTTCAATTATACATATTTTAAATCAAAAAATAAAATTATATTTATATACATCTAAATCTATTAGTAATTAAATCATTCATGAAACAAATCAAAGTAGCAACAAATTTATAATTTATATAGTTAACTTGAAATATTATTTTTCAAGAGAAATTCAAACATATTTTTGTCGGTTTATGTCACGTGAAGGATGTCTTTATGCTTGTTTTCCTCAAGCAATAGTTGGAGCGCAAGTTCATGGCAAAGATAAATATAATTTTTAAGCACAATAAGTGTTCTATGGAAGCAAATCATCACTTAACGTGATTTTAAGTCTTTAAGTGTCTTATTCTTTGATTTTGTACTCATTTTATTTTTCATTAGTTTGCATCAAAAAATTATTTTAAAAACTCCGAATAAAATCGAACTGAAACGGTTCGATTCGGTATATGGTGCACACTTTTTTAAAATCGAAAATCAAAGAATCGAACCAAAATTTGCTATGTCACGCCCCGGGAGGGTACCCTAGACGTAACCGACACTCAGAGGCTATCGCTAACCCTAAGTGAACCACCTAGTCTCATTGCATTCATTCAATCAACTCATATAAAGAGAATAATATCAGTGGGCTATTACAATCACTATCATATAAAGTACGAAGAAGTATCTCAATAGAAAATGGGAAATAATTAATCCCGACATTAACAATCAACTGTCTATGTCTATGAAGCCTCTATAGCTATCTTCTAAAAGGTACCATGACAGGTCATGACCACCACAGTCTAATGAAATAATTAAGAGTAAACGAAAAGATAAACATGCCCTCCGAAAGCAAGGGAGGACTCACCAAGTCTCTGTCTGAAAATCTGTGAACCTCAACGATTAGCCTGCTGAAGTCCTCTGTCTACAGAATTTGCATCATAAAACAATGAAGCGCCAAAGGGGCATTAATATGTGGAATGTACTGTATGTAAAACGGACTAAAGTAAACAATTCGCAATAACAATAGCTCTTCAAGCACTCATCCTCAACTCAGAGTAAAGAATAGGATTATATCACCTCACTATCTATCAAGACATTATACAATCACATCAATGTCAAAGTACTATCAACAAGGAAACCTATTTAAGAGTTTCTATAACCGACAACCATCACCTATGAGCCCGGTGATGATACAGCGAAGAGATGTCGCTGTCACATCCGTCTGGTACCTTGCTAGGGTACAGGATAAGTCTGTCGAGGATCCCAAAAGAAGTCTGCCAAGTCCTTTGCGGAACAAAGGAAACATCCATTTTCACGGTCCAATCCTCTGCTACGTTGGCCACGTAGTTAATGAGTACGAGTGGGACTCACTCTTACCCATTTCGGTGTTAATACTCCTCCTAGGACTCAATATGCTCATAAGTCTATCAAGGTCAAACTGGTTATACAGCCAACCCCCCCTCTCAGGCAGGGTCCTCTCTCATCTATTATCCTATCAACTCAAGAAATAAATTCTTCCTTTCAAACTCTTATCTAAAACTCATTTAAACCTCGAGGATATCACTTTCATCTATTTCAGTCATCGCAACACTCATCTCAACACTCAGACTTCATCAATCATCATATTTAAATAATCAAGGCTCTAGACATTATCCCTAAGTTCATTCTTGCAGTGTTAAACAAGGGGAAATATGCAATTTAGGTAAACAGACATACAATAATGCATATAATCAGTAGATACAAGTATGATGATTGTTGATCCGAAAAATGGCTTTTTTAAAGAAAGATTCAAAAATCAAATTCGAAAATCGATTTAAAACTTAATTAGTTTAAGAAAATCAATTTTTGAAATTTGAAAGAGTCGCCACCTAATTTTAAGGATAATTAGGAAACCAATAAACATTTAAAAAGACCTGACAGAAAAATCTTTTTAAAATCCAAAGAAAAGGTTTGGGTTCATATTTCCACTTAAAGAAGGTTTTACGCACTTGAAATGGCCGTTAACATGCGGTTGTCTGACGATTAGGAAGTTAACTAACTTTTAAAAGATTTGATTTACTTTGAAAAGTTGACTAGTTTAAAAGTTGACTAATTTTGAAAGAATCGACTAAATTTGAAAAAACTTTGAAAGAATTTTGACAAAGCTTGAAAAATGTTGCCTAAATTGGAAAGACTTGACTATATTTGATAAATGTATTAATTTTGAAAGAATGGACAAATTTTGCAAAAATTGGCTAAGTTTAAAAATTAGCTAACATTTCAAACCAAAAAATAAATTGTACGAATGATTTCAACACTTAAGAAAATCATTAATAACGAAAGTTAACATAAATGGAGGCAATGTTGGGGAAAACAATTAGATTGATAGTAAACAATGACATAATCAGTGAATTAATGTTAGTGTTAGCTACAAATAACACAACAAATAATAATAAGCAATAATAAAATAAATTGGGTTTTGGCAGGCTCAATTCTTCTTCAACCTGTTCTAATTCTAGATTTTGGGTCTGCCAGGCCCATCAAAATTTGTCAGGCTGCTATCTAATAGGCTTGGCCCATTTTTGCCTATGATATACACTTAGTACTTAGTGTATATTCTCTATATATCAGTGTATATACACTGATTTTAGCCTTCAAACCCTTGTATTCTAGCTTCCTTTAACCCTGTAGGTTGCTTCCTTCACGTGTGAGTTGATGCGTCTGACTCGAAGAGGGGAGTTGGGTTTTATTCCAACCCAAAATGCAAGGAAAGAGTCCCGTGGACTCGGATTGGATTCACATGAAACAAAGAGGGAGTAAAGATTAGAAAACCTTATATAAAAATATAGTTCCAACACTCAGTCAAGAATTATTACCAGAAACATCATTTCAATCCCAAAAATATTTATCAAGCATTAACAGTAGACAGATACACACATAAAGAGACTTAGACAAGCAATTCTTCCGATCAAGAATTAGGCCAATAAAAAATCAGTTTCCCAGCAACATATAAATGAGAATCAGCAAAGGAAACAAGAGATGAAAAAAATATCATTACTGGACATTTTTGTCACATAGAAATAGATGAACAGATGGCTTAGTATAGTCCTTATATCAAAACAAATAGGTGAAACAAAAGTTATTACTCCAAATTTTAACATGGATTTGAGAACAAATGACTAAAAGCTAATTGAAAAATTTTGAATTAAATGCATATGGGGTGATCTACTCGATGTAAGTTGAGGATTAAGCTTTAAATAGAGACAACAAAGAAGGACTAATGAGCAAAAATAACGTCAAAGTCCAGCATGATGCGTATTATAGTTCCTGGCAAACTTGACATGGACAAACTAACAAATAACTCCTACCTGGCCATATTAAAGATTGAGACATAGACTTTGACAAAATACATACATTATAAAGTAAAATGGACTGCAGCTAAGAGCATGATATGCCTAGTGTTAAAATTGAAACCGAACAGTAGGAAGAAGAAAATTTAAGCTAAAAATGTAATAAAGGAGACGATAATCTAGGAACTAAGCCACTGTATGAGATAAGCAAAGCAAACCACTGAATCAATCTCTTCTACTGGTTGAAACTAAATAATGTCCGCTATATATTTACGAAATGGAACAAACCAACCATTGACATACCAAGCTAAATCATTTTTGACCATCTTAAGACATTGAAAGAAGCCAAATCAATATATTAGAAGTATTCTAACAGGCAAGAATGAAACTGAAGTAAAACTTATAGCCATCTAAGGTGACATAGCATTATCGACCGAACAGTAAAAAGATTTTTAAATTAAAGGATACAGACAGGGAATACAACCACACTTAATGCATTTTTTCAGTAAACTTCTAATGGAACATTTTTCAGTAAACTTCTAATGGAACAAAGACATGTATATTACTATTTGTGACCCTAAAACTTTAGATCCAAGCAGAAACAAAATGAAACGTACTCAATAACATACTAGGCTGGCTATATTCAGTGAAAAAGTAAAATGGGCTGGGTTAGGTATACGAAATTGATATGGGCCAGATTTGGTTTGGGCCAGAATTTGGTCCAAGAAGAAAGCTGAAAATGGATTCAAGGGGGATTTAAAAATTAACCAATTCGATTGCAATTTTAGCCAATTAAAAGTAATCAAATTGCGTTCAATTGACTAATTTGACAACGCGATGAATTATACAAATTAATTAAAGAGCCTGAAATAATTAAGAATAATAACTCTTAAAATAAAAAGGAAATTTACTCGATAAACTATTTTTTGCATTTTCGAAAGCTAATTATTCCAAATTGTGAAGAATTAAAGCTCGATGACTGATTTATACCGTGGAGGGTAAAAATTGGGTGTCAACAATGATCATCAATTTGAGATAATATATATAAATCAAAGATAATGTTCAAAAAATAAAGATAATGTTCAAGAAGTTCTTCAAGAACCACTACTCAAGACCCATCAACTAGCAGTTTACAACTTAATCTATACGTCGGGGCACATGAAAGAACAATTTCATGTTTTTGGGTAGCTTTTACATACTTGAAAAATTGATATTACCATCGAAGTTTGATGAATACTCGCTTTCTTGGAGAAAATCCTCAATCTTGGTAGTTCTTTTGAGGTGAAAGGACTTGGAAGGACATGGGTTGAAATAATTCTCTTTGATTCTTGAATTCTTGACTTAGACTCTTTAGAGTTCTTGATGGAAAATCATAATTCTTGAAGAAGAAGAGTCAAGAAATGCTTTCTTTGGATTCTTGAATTCGTTTTCTTGAAACCCTAGGTTATGATTTAAACCCTATTAGAGATTCATGAATAGATGAAGAAGTTCGGGTTGGGTAGATTGAAATTTATGAAGAATAACTTACCTTGAGGAGGAATCTTGAAAGCTAATCTTAACTTGATGACTTTTTTGATGATTCTTGAGCGTTTATGTTTAAGAGTGAAGGGAGAGAGTTTTTGTTATGAAAACTGACGTTTTATGCATTTTTGGACCTTAAATAGACGCCTAAAGGTTTTAGGATAAAAGTACCCTCAAAATAAAAGGAAAAAAAACGTCATTTCTTAGCAGTAATGGTTCACGTTTGGTCCGCAAAGCGCTCCGGACGCGGACCTTCAGACCGCTCTGCACTGCTTCACTAGAATGGTCATAACTTTCTACTTCAAACTTTGATTAAGGCGAAACTGGATGCGTTGAAAAGCTAATTGAAATATCTTCGATTTAATATATTATGGGTCGCATAACGCATTATACTTTAGGAGATATAGTCATTTGAAGTTGACCCTTCTATCGACTCATATGAAAACTTAGTTGCTAGAAATTCTTTGGACTTGGCTTGATGTAAAAGATCCCTTACGACTTTAAATCACACCTTTACTTTAAATACTTAGGAATTGATCCTAGCATGTATATAAAACCTCTGAGTCATTGGTTCACCTAACTTGTATAAAATCTTACTTTGAAACTTAAACGCTCAGAAAGTTTTTAGCTTAACTTCGTACTAGAAGGTTCGTATGACCTTAGATCATCTCCAATTTTATTTCCAAACTAAGAAATTGACTTTAACACCTATACTCAATTAGGAATCATCAATTAATATCTTATATCATATGAAGGATGAGTCGGTCTTAGCTAAAAAAAATTAGGGTGTTACATGCTAAAACCAAACCGAATGCCCACCCCTACAATTAGGATAGAGAAAATGAATCTCAACGAAAAAATACCGCTAGAATAAGTAAAACTAAATAAACTTAACAAATTACAACATACTCAGAAATTCAAATATAAAATAACAACAGTTAAGAAAAAGAGTAAAACAAATAATTGTATTAAACTATTTATAATCAACACCACTTAACTTGGCGAACTAAACTTAGTACATGCCCCTCCTGTTTCATACACAAAAATGTGTCGTTCACGCGCTACACGTGGCTTAAAAACGCCCTACAACTTGGCTAACTAAGCTTAAATTCACCTCTCAAGTTGACGAACTAAGCTTAAATACATCTTATATATATCTCTTCTATATATATATAAAATATAAGAGATATATTTAAAATACATCTTATATATCTCTGTTCTATATATATAAAATAGAAGAGATATATTTAAGCTTAGTTGCCAATTTGAAGGGTGTTTTTAAGCCTATCAATAATTTAAGAATAAAACTAATAATTCATATCAAGTTCGAAGGTATTTTTAGTATTTCTTTCTTAGTAAATATGAAATCAATAGAATATCAAAAAAGAAAATATGAAATCAATAATTTAATAACAAAACTAATAATCCGTGCCAAACATTTTTAGTATTTCTCTCTCAGTAAATATGGAAGCAAATGAGAAAAATGACTAGAGAAACAACTTTACCAACCAAAGAAGCAAAGCAGCCTTCCAACAACCATTATAGGCTTCTTCCAATAACCTTACCAACCCTCTCCCATTATTATATATAAAATATGAAATCAATAGGATATAAAAAAATATGAAATTAATAATTTAATAACAAGACTAATAATCCGCGGCAAACATTTTTAGTATTTCTCTTTTAGTAAATATGGAAGCAAATAATGACTAGAGAAACAACTTTACCAACCAAAGAGAGCAAAGCAGCCTTCCAACAACTATTATAGGCTTCTTCCAATAACCTTACCAACCCTCTCCCATTTCTATATAAAATATTAAATTCCATCACTCAAATGGTGTTTCATCGTCCAATTAAAAACCCAACTCTGAAATTGAATATAGATCCCACCAATGACTGCTGCTTCTTCTTCATCTCTGCTGGGTTCATCAAGAATTGGTTCAAGACCCACCATTTCTGGACTTCATCCGGATTCAATCAACCCCACATCAATATCTTTCTCTTCTAACCTCTGTGGTCTCTCTCTCAAGTAATTTTGCTCTCTTCCTTGTGGTCTCTTGGTTGTTAATTGCGATTACCTCGATTTATTTTTGAATTGTTACACATTTTCTAGGAATCTTCTTGTGTTGGTTGGACTTGAGAATGCTTGGGATGGTGAAAGTTTCGATTTTTATGCAGTAGCAGTAGAAGTTCCTTCTTTTTTTGGGGGGAGGGGGGAAGGAGATGTTCGGGAATATTTCCCAATTTTATGAATGTTTTGAGCCTCTGAATTTAGTCTGTTAGTATCTTTTAATCTCTTTGAATTAGTCAGTTGAATTGTTATATATCTTCTCAAATTAAGACATAACTTTTGTTATAACCTTTAATTTCTTCTTTGTTAATCAGATTGGTTTTATCTACTTCTTTAAAATTTTCAAGTTTGTCAGTTCAAGTTGTAGTAACCTAAGTTGCAGGCACTCTTCACTTTTGATGCCGTACCCATGTCGGATTCTCCTAGAATACACTATATTTGGAGAATCCGACACGCACCCGCTGATATTTTTGAAGAGTCGGAGCAATATTTAGTAACTTAAGGAGATGAAGTTTACTCAAGTTGAAGGAAAAATAAATAACTTAATCTAATATTCGCAATGTTGTTAATGTGAATTAAATCAGTTGACTTTTGTTCAATAAACTTGTCCAACCTAGAGTACATTTTCATGAGATTGCTACCACATTCTTCACTCTGTGTTACCTCTCCCATCATTTAAAAAGGTACCTAAATTTATCAGATTTACTCTGTGAATTGCAAGGATGGAAGTTTTATATAAATGAGGTAACTAAGAGAGATTGTGGCGATATCATTTTTTAGAAAGATAACAAGATCTTGAAGAGATATCGAGAGATTGAGGAGATATCACTTTTTGGAAAAAAAAACTAGAGCTTGAAGAGATATCTTTTCACCGTTGTATCCTATCTCTGACAAAGACGTGAAAAGGAAAGCTTTCTTTTTTTTTTTTGATAACCGAGAAATCCATTTGGGGCCTGCCCTTTGGACCAACCACAACCTTCTAAACTCGGTGGAAAATGGGCCCGCTCCTCTACCTTTCTCCACTTAAATACCAAGCTTCACTTTGCATGGAGTGGGCCTTGAACCTGTGACCTCAGCCACAAATCCTCCACCATTTGCCACTTGAGCTACTTATATTTGCAGTTCTCTAATAACATGACATAGGGAATGTGTTATTGAACCATGAAGATCATTCAATAAGAAGTACTCCTCCTAGATGTTTTGCTAAGTCGGAATATTTGTTTATACATGTATGTGGCAGATCTTCAGGGTCAAAGAGACAGCCACACTTACGTGGAAAAGGTTCAGTTGTCATAGCACAGAACATGGACAAAGTTGAAGTTGATATTTCGCTCAGCCCCAGGGTGAATTCAGTAAAGCCTTCAAAAACGGTTGCTATAACTGATCAGGCAACTGCCCTTGTGCAAGCTGGTGTACCTGTTATTAGATTAGCAGCTGGTGAACCTGATTTTGATACTCCAGCCCCAATAGCAGAGGTAATATGTCGTGATCATGACCTGATTTACACATTCTGAGGAAACCAACGTTATACTCTTTTCTCTATTTATTAAATTAGTCTCACTTATTCAGGCTGGCATAAATGCAATTCGTGAAGGTCATACCAGGTATACACCAAATGCAGGTACAATGGAACTTCGTTCGGCTATTTGTCATAAATTAAAAGGTACTGATTTCTCTAGTTGATGTTCATTGCAGATATTTTTTGTTTCTATTTGCTATTCTAATCTAATTTCTTGATGTAGAGGAGAATGGGCTATCATACACTCCTGATCAGATTGTGGTAAGCAATGGGGCAAAACAAAGTATTGTTCAGGCAGTGCTTGCAGTTTGTTCCCCAGGGGATGAGGTAACTCTATACGTCAAGGACACTATTTACTTTCCACATAGTTGTCATTTCCATGTCGGACTGTTATAACAGGTCTTCTTCATCAAAAAAAAAAAACTAATTGTTGTAACGGGTCTTCCCACAATTTCACTTTGGTGGTGAATGACTTGAAAAGTTGATAACTGTTCGATTATTTAAGCAACTCCTCTTCTCTCTTTTGACTGCTGCTCTAATTGTTTGGATACAAAATTTTAGCTCATAGTTATTTTGTTTTTCCATAGAAAGAAGTTCACATGTTTCACCTTTCTCTGTTAATTAAGCTCTTGTTAGAAAAACACTATAGCTAGTTTAGTTGTGACAGGAAATATAGCATTAGTACCATTATTTAAATCAGTTTGCATCAGCCTCCCTTCAAAAGAGAACTTTCATTTTTGTAAAGTGTCTTCCATTTGTCTTCTCTCCATCTTAAAGAATATCAGATGCAGAAGATAAGGTTGGATACTCTTTTAGTTTTCCCCCCTCGAATATATAATTTAAGCAGTGGGTTTTTACGATAGAAATCACTCGATTAGTATTGCCATAATGGCAGTTAATGTAATGAATATTATTTGTTAGCTCTGAGATATAAGAAATACTTCGTTCTGAAATTTGTTGGCTTATTAACCCGCATACACCGCACAGGTTCTTATTCCGGCTCCCTATTGGGTGAGTTACCCTGAAATGGCAAGGATGGCAGATGCAACACCTGTGATTCTTCCAACCAGCATATCTGAAGATTTTCTATTAGATCCAAAGCTTCTTGAATCTAAACTGACTGAAAAGTCACGACTTCTGATTCTATGTTCTCCATCCAACCCAACAGGGTCTGTTTACCCTCGGAAATTGCTTGAAGAGATTGCTGAGATTGTGGCTAGGCATCCAAGGCTTCTTGTAGGTTCATCATATCTAACTCGTCCTGAATATGATCCCAATCTGTTCGTTGAATCTGAAATGCCCCCTTTCTGCTCCCACAAAAAATGCTTTCTGGTCTGCAGGTGATATCAGATGAAATTTATGAACACATTATTTATGCACCAGCGACTCATACCAGCTTTGCGTCTTTGCCTGGTATGTGGGATAGGACTCTCACTGTAAATGGTTTCTCTAAGGTAATGCAGCTTTTATTGTATGAAAATTATAATTCCTTAGTTCTCCCTTGTGTTTGAATTCCTTGGCAATGACTATGTGTTTTACAAATATCGGAATACATATCTAGAGGTGTGCCTTATAATATACGTTCTTGTAGGCCTTTGCTATGACTGGTTGGAGACTTGGCTATATTGCTGGTCCTAAACACTTTGTTTCTGCATGTAATAAGTTACAAAGCCAGGTAATCTTTTGTTCTTAACAGTTCGTGGACTAAAATGAATGTGGTATTTTTCCTTTGGAACTCTTATTTTAATAAGTTAACTGGTCTGGGAACTGAGTTCATCGTTGAATTTAGTTTAACATTATTGGCAAAACCAGTTTTCATCTGACCATACTCATTGGGGTGTGTCTAATGTATCCATTGAAGTACTTTCCTTGAATGTGGTCTTTTATTTGGCCAGAATTTTGACCTATTTAATATAGATCCATGGAAAATAGTAAAAGAAGTGTGTGCTGTTATTTAGTCGTGACGTTATCCAGTGTTGCTTCCCCCCTATGTGATAGTATACTTCTAAATCTATTTTGCTGTTGCAGTTCACATCAGGTGCAAGTAGCATCTCCCAAAAAGCAGCTGTGGCTGCTTTGGGACTGGGCCATGCTGGTGGAGAAGCAGTTGCAAATATGGTAAAAGCATTTCGTGAGCGGCGAGATTTCCTTGTCAAGAGCTTTGGGGAAATTGATGGTGTCAAAATTTCGGAGCCTCGGGTATGAATTATGCATGCACTTAATAGTAAAATTTCTTAATGGAGGACTTAAAAGTAGAGAAACAGGATTGTGTGCATCGCTAGAATGCTCACTTCTTTCCTTTTTGTACTCTTACCCCTGATATAGTGTCCAATCTTTCTGTTTTCTTTTGCAGGGAGCATTTTATCTATTTATTGATTTAAGCTCTTATTACGGAGTAGAGGTCGATGGATTTGGCACCATCAACAACTCAGAATCTCTTTGCCGATATTTACTGGATAAAGCTCAAGTAAGATTCATCGTTTTCTGAACTTCATTAAGCATAGTTACAAAACGACAGATGTGCAAGATGTGTACCTTAGGTCTGAAGTTGCTTGCACTTAAAACAATTGAGGATTACACTCTTGACATGTTTTCAGAAAAATTGGTACTGCAACTTTCAGACAGTCCTTAATACTGACTGTGTTAGTGTGTTCTCTACTTGAGCATCTAACCTGGGGATTCTGCAGAAAAGGTTTCCACCTACCTTAACTATGCCATTTTCCACTGTTAGGCAAATATTGTTCAAAATCTAGATAGACAATCCTAGAAAAATCTGACGGTTCGTCATGTGAATTAGCTCCTTGCCAGGGGTGGAATACGCCATACGGGGATTCATCCTCAGAAAATTACATTCCATATAAGGTCAATTTGTTCATTAAATATGAAGTTTTGAATCCCATTAACATAATATGAACTTTAGTTCAGTGGCTGAAGGTCTTGATGTTTAGCCTATTGTTGTGAGTTTGATTCTCGCTAGACATTCATATTACATTTTCGAATCCCATGTCAAGCGTTCTGGCTCCACCCCTGCTCCTTGTCATTTCTTTTCTTCTATACCCTAATGCACGTGCCTCCTCTTACCTTAAACAGGTTGCGCTTGTCCCCGGAGATGCATTTGGGGATGACACATGTATCCGTATCTCCTATGCAGCATCGCTGTCGACCTTGCAGGCAGCTGTGGAGAGAATCAAGAAAGCATTGGTTACTCTCAAACCTGCTGTTCCAGCGTAATACATGCATCAATAATGTTTGTAGTCTGATCTGACTCTTCATGTTCTCTCATTATGTATTTCTAAGCCCGGATCGCGAGAAAATTTGTCTGCACTGATGTTTATTTGTGTGAAATTTCTTGGTTGATGATTGAAAATGAAAATAATTGAGTGTGATGTGAAATTTTGTTCATGCTGGAGCAGTATGATTGACACAACATGAGGGAGTCTTCTTTTGTTTCCTATTAATGTTCGGTACTTAATACTGATCTAGTCAAAGGAGGTTTGATATTTATTATATACACATAATTTTTTTTTTAACTATGTATAAATAATATAATTTTACGGCCAAATGGGATTCGGATGAACCCAAATGCCACTAGTTGGCGGTGTGATAAGGATGTTAATAGACAATATATCATTTGGTAATTTAATTTATTATCTTTCATATTACGATCAATTTATTTATTAGTCTATCTCATATTTTGTTAGAGAAAGTGGGTTATGCATTATGATAATTTTTATTTTTTGGACTAAAATTTAGAACATAATTTAATGAATCAAAAAGAGTTAAGTGATGTGGTGCCATGTGAGCATGCGTGGTCCACATTTTCTGTTAACATTATTATTAACTAACGTTAGAGAACAGGGAATTACTTATTTTGTTGGACTTCCTTTTGCTTCAATTTCTCATCAATAAAAGAAAAATACTTTTGTTAATGTTATTTAGGAGGGTTTTGATATTTTTAACGCCCGCCCCCCCCCCCCCCACTCCCTGAAAAAAAAAAAAAAAAAAAAAAAAAAAAAATTTTATATAAATTTTAAACAAATAAA
>JAPFFP010000080.1:14795030-14826564 GCA_026153255.1 Solanum medicagineum
AAAAAAAAAAAAAAAAAAAACGGAAGTAATTACATGTTTATTTTTGGAAAAAAAATTGGAATCAATCGCCTACCTTTCTCTATAGTTATACAATCCTTTTATATTATTATCCAAAACGTGGTTAATCTTGAGTACAATGTAAAGTTACAATTTTTTGAGTTAAAATTTATTTAGCTTTAATAAGAATATAACTTTTTAGAAAAACTGTATAAAGTTGTACTTTCTGTCCGCAAGTGCATGGTTGAGTGGTCGGGAGGCGGGTCTTCTGTATGGAAGGCCTGAGATCAAATTTAGCTTCCTAGTGCGGTTTATATTTTCTGTCCGAGTTTCAAGCTATTGCTGGTTTGAACTGACGAAGAGTTTAAAAAAAGAAATAATGACGTTTGAAACTTGTGATATACAAATACGATATGACATTTATCAACTGTAAAACTATTAAAACCTATGATTTTAAATATAACATAACAGTTGTGATGATAAAAGAACTTCTCATTTAAGAATAAAATGAGAAATGTGAAGTTAATTATTTTTAATTAGAAGCATATCATTTTTTTAAACCTAAAGAATGTCATAAAACTACAAAGGAGAAATAGTTTATACTTTCTAAATATCCATGTTTCCTTTACTTTCTAAATGCAACTTTTTTCTTCAAATGAAAGATGAAAGTTTTTAAAAAGGCTCTCTTTAAATTGATGTTGAAAACATTTATGTACTTGGATACTTAATTTTGGAATATGCAAGTGATTTTTTTTTTTTAAAATGACATGGCAATATATTGTTTAATATTACATGTAGAGAAATACCATTAGGAGATGGAACGTTACCTATCTAACTGGAATTCCCTTAAGAAAGGACATCATCAAATAGAAGCTAAGGACAACTTTGTACAAACACCAAAACTTAGTCTAACTTGATTTACAAGACAATTTACCAATTTACACATGAAAGAATATTCCTCAATCTTTACATTCTTCGTATTTCATATATATATATGACAAATAGACCATCATTTCCATCACTTCATCAAATAACAACTTTTTTGAACCCCTAAAAAGAGAGAAAATAAATAGCAATGGCAATTCCTAACATTTCAAACAACAAAAGGTCATCCGAGATTGTGTTTTTCGACTTGGAAACAAACGTTCCATCGAAACCTGGACAGAAATTTTGGGTGTTGGAGTTTGGTGCAATGGTAATTTGTTCAAGAAAGCTTGTTGAACTTGAGAGCTACTGCACCCTTATTAGGCCAGGGGACTTGTCAGTTGTTGGATTAAAGTCAGGGAGAGTCGATGGGATTACGCGAAAAGCAGTTGCTGATGCACCTTCATTTGAACAAGTTGCACAGAAGATCTTCAATATATTGGATGGTAGGATTTGGGCAGGTCATAACATACAAAGATTTGATTGTGTTCGTATTAAAGCTGCTTTTGCTGAAATTGGTTGCCCTGCACCTGTGCCTGTTGGAATTATCGATTCCTTAGATGTTTTGTCTGAAAAATTTGGTAAAAGAGCTGGAAACATGAAGGTATGCCATGAACAATTTTCACTCAATATAATGTTCGATTTCAACTATTGCTTCTTAAATTATTCGTTATTGGTAGATGGCTTCATTGGCAGCTTACTTTGATCTCGGAGAGCAAAAGCACAGGTTAGATTCAAAAGTTTAAACTTTACTGTCTGAAATTTATGGCAATGGATCCTAATTTGGATTTTTTTTTATCGTGAATGGCAGGAGTTTAGACGATGTTCGGATGAATTTGGAAGTCCTAAAACATTGTGCAACCGTTCTATTTCTTGTATGTTTCATAACTTATCTCATCAAAACTTTTCGAATTTAATTATATTTTCCTTAGATGCGATTCTTTTCTACTGTTAGGAATCAAGTTTACCCGATTTGTCAATTGGGAATTGTCAAGGCACTTCCAGCATTACTACAAGAAGTAAAAGCCAAGTGGTATGCATATCGATGAAAAAGACACTAGCTTTTATGTGATCAAGGAAAGAAAACTTATGAGGTTTTTCTTCTTATCAGCAAAATATTCCAAGTTCTCCGATCGATAAGTGGAAGAGTAGTCCTTCCTCAATAACAACAAGGAGTAGTAGCAGAGGGAAATTTCTGTGCAGAGAAGAAACAAGCCGGAAATCTCCTCCATCAACAAGTACAATCGGATATCAAAGAACTGTTCCTTATGCAAGACAAGGCTTGGGAAAGGTTGAATTTTCGTCAACTCAACTAAAGAAACTAATATATATGCATGATGATATTAGTTCATTTCTGACTTTGGGTTGTTGAAATTATTGGACTATTCATTAGGTGACTGCAGGTGTGAGGAACTTGTGGTGTAAAGCTCAAAACAAGCCTCTCAATGCTTTACTAAAGCATTCACAGACTGTCTTCCGATGAGCAAGAAGAACGTATCGTTAATTCTCTCATTTATTGGAATTCAACCACAAGGGGTGCATATATACCTTGAAGTAAACTTTCTTGGAAAATGTCAGGAGGAAATTTTTTGGTCTCCCTGTGTACCTGTTTATGGTAAATTCACTTGGTCCTTGAATTAATCTGTATTCTATAAGTTGAGGAGCTCTGTAAATGTTGGTACCTCTCCATGAATAAATTTCAGCAGATATTCTTTGATACATTCAAACCAAGTGATCGAAAAGCTAGCTAACATTCAAAAGCGCGTTGAATTGCCATATAATTGTGCACCAATGTACGCGGAATTCACTCACATATATTAATAGATTGGAACTTCAAACATACACATATGTTGTAACATGACATGATAATGTTCAATTCAAGCCAGATGGAACGCCACAACTTAATTCGTTCTTACAATGACAAGGAGCAAGAATACTATTCGCTCCTTTTATTATTGTCCCCTTGAATATATACAGACAGTACGAGAAGCAAATACTGATATATCGATACACCATTGAGAACATTAACTTCAAAAAGACGAATATTTGTGGTGTTCTAACGTCGACAGATCAAACAAGAAGTTTCAAACAGGAAGCATGTTCTTACTAGTCAAACATGCCTCAATGGTTTCTCCAATGGTCAAGAAGACCCTCCCTTCAATTTTCTTCAAAAAATTGGCTAGCCTTAATTTGTGGATCACATACCACCTTGGGTTTGCCAGTGCCAACTGCAAAAGAAACATAAACTTTAATTTATCCATGTTGTGTTCATTCAACATCTATAGGATTTCTCAATGAGATAAGCCCGGTGCACTAAAGGGTCCGGGGAAGGACTCGACCACAAGGGTCTATTGTACACAGCCTTACCTTGCATTTATGCAAATGAGGTTGTTTTCAAGGCTTGAACCCGTGACCTCTTCGTCACATGACAACAACTTTACCAGTTACTCCAAGGCTCTCCTTCATCTATAGGATTTCTCTATATATAATATAATTTATCCGGATATTTTTTTTGGTTGCTATAGTGAAATATACTACAGATGTAACAAATAAAATTGATTTCAAAGAATACTTGATGCTGTCATAGTGAAATGTCATGTACATTCAACAACAGTAGGTTCAGTAGGATGTTTCTATAATGATATCATTTGTCTGGATATTTTTTGGTTGCTATAGAGAAATATTTTTAAAGATATAATAGGTAAAATCTGTTCCAAAGAAATCTTGACGCTATCAGAGTGAGAATGTTTTGTACATTCATCAACAACTATAGTCTATAGGTTCCATAGGATGTTTCTATAACGAGGTCATTTTCTGGATATTTTTTGATTGCTATAGTGAAATGTTATTAATAGTTACCTGAATTCCTTTTGATTCCAGCTCATTCTGTAGGTCCTCAAGAGAAGCTATGCTGGATGTGTCAATGTTGAGCAAATCTACATCCATCAACATTTCAATGAAAATGAATATATAACAAAATCATAACTTTTTCAAGAACTATATATAACAAAGTCATATAGCTAGCTAATAACTTGTGCCTTAATAAATTACACCAAACAAGCTTTAAATTGGATAGTACTACTTACTTGACATGTCAAGAATAACTAGTTGCACCCTATCTTGATTAGCACTTTCTATGGCACCCATATTTTGTTCTTCCAGTGCTAAGTTCAATATCCTTGATTATAAACAACAAAAGACACTAAGATCAATATGTTGCGTACAATAGACCCTTCCTTCTTCAGATATAAGAGAAAAGTGCCAAAAGAATAATATACTCATGATAACATAAATTGTTCAATTGCATAGTATGGGAGTAGGGGTGTCAAAATACATGCCAAATGTTCTAGGATAACCCAAGTTAGTCCCTTTTTTTAGTAGTTAGAGGTGAAATATACCTTGCTCTAATGAAGTTGGCATTTGCAAAACAAAGCAAAGCAGATTTGACTCTGACAATGAGAGCCCCAGGAGTTGTTGTAGCTATGGGATATTGTTCCACATCTCCAAATAAATCACTTCCTGGAAGCCTTCCTAGTTTTTCTGTCCCAGGCTGGATTGAGTTCACAATTATCTTTGCAAATGATATACCAACCTGAAATAACATTCACATGTAAAAAAATAATAATTTGGACAAGTTTTATCTAACTTTTCCTAACCATTTTGGGTATGGGAAAGGTTTAATTTACATCTTCACTTTACTTCTTGTTTTCTTATTCTAAAAGATTAAATAAGTTAAATTCCATCATCTATGAAAAACTCTAAAGATGTTTAAGATTACAAGTTTTATATAGACGTTCGTATAAATGTGTTGACATGTTTAATAATTTCTTTCTTTGTGAATTGATGCGTAAAAATTTATTGTGTTTATCATCATATATTTAAATATTACTCGATAAACTTAAGTGAAAACTTAAAAATCATTTTTGTGGGGGTTTTAAAAGCTTGAAATTGACAAAAGAATTTTGTGATTTCTTGAAATTTTTTGACTAATTGATGATTGGGGTTTGTTGAGGATGTCATTTTGGAAGTTATAGTTAAAATTCAAAGTCAAATTTAAAGGTTAATCATCTAGTTTATTTATTTATTTATGTATAGTTATTTTATTTTATATAAAATAATACGTAAATTCTATCACAACTTATACATACATTAGTTATGTCAATCTTAAGATTACTAGCCAACATTTTATACAAAAGATTGCTACTAAACATGTTATGTATATACCTTTTGATTGATGAATAATTTAGCTCCTAATAACCCACAACGAAACCACCCCTAAAATGTATCATATCATATACCAGGCGCATAAATATTTAGAACTTTTTCCTAAATACAAACATTTAAGAAGTTACATACCGCTAGTAGGAGGCCAATCTCGACAGATACAAAAAGTACACCAAGAAATGCAGCAGCAGAAGCAAGAAAATCAATCTTGTCTACTTTCCATATGTGTTTAGCTTCACTTATGTTGATGAGTCCAGGCAAAGCAGAGATAATAATGGAACCCAAAATGGCTACTGGAGTGTAATACAAAAGTCTTGTGCAAAATTCAAGTGATATTAGGACTGTTACAGCCATCACTATGTTGGACATTGCTGTTTCACAACCAGCACTGAAATTCACTGCTGTTCTTGAGAATGAACCTGCATTACTAAAATGTTTAATCATATGAGAATAGTTAACATATATTATCACCTCAATTTATTATTTAATTGAGATGACTAATGAAATTTGATATAAACATTGAGTCAGTGGTAGAGCCAGCATTTTCGTCAAGGATGTTCATATTTTTAGAACATGAGTGGGTGGCTTTTGTATCAAAGGTGTTCAACAATTGATATATATATATATCAAAATATTTATTTAACCTATGTATTTGAAAAATATTTCCGACGAAGGGTGTTCATCTGACCACCCTTGGATGAGTGTAGCTTCGCCCCTACATGCATTGAGTGCGATTGAATTTCCCCCACTAAGTTTACCACCCCATAGTCTCTTTTGAAGTAGAGGAAATTTCAGACATGATTAATGTTTGGGGCTAATTAGGAATCTATAACTATGATTTGGGTATTTGCCATTCATTGCATGAGAAAGACGGACGAGATCGAATAAGACGAGAAAGAGGCGAGCAAAATTGGGAGAGGTGAGGATAGAAGTGAGCAAGGTCTGGAACAGAGAAGAAATATGCTAGACATAGACTATCTTCAAGGGATACAAGTCATTGCATCAATGAATACAGTCTGATACATACAAGCTTATACATGCTGTACGCAATATGTACAGACTGTATCACTTGTATTCATTTACTCTTGTATCGTTTATATTCAATACAGAAGGACAAGCTGATACAAGATAGTATGCCGATACATGAGTGATACGACGGATACAAATATCTTTTTTTTTTCTATGTATTCGTTCCTAAATTTTATGTCTTTGCCAGTGTTTTAAAAGGCGGGACGCAAGTTCCGAGACACAAAACGTAAGTCACATGGATCTACAAGACGTATATCTCATATATCTTAAATTTAATAATTTCATTATTAAGAAAGTACGCAAAAGTAAAACTTTCAATGATTCAACAAATAAATTTAAATTATTACCAATAATACAAAAAAAATATTGTGATGTTATTTGAAAAAGGTTACAACACAAAAACATGATAATAGCTAGCCAAGATAATTTTTAAAATAAAATGATTATCCATCTCCACATTTACTAACCTTTTCCGCCCTCAACTAATATTTACATTGATTATTATTTATAAATTTCAAATAAGGAGGATAAAAAGAGTAAGAGTGCTGAGAAAAAAAATGAAGTTGCTTTAGGTACGTAATGTTATGAAATTTCTATCATATCAGTTTGAAGCACTATTATCTAAAAAAATATTTATGAGAGTTGCTTTGTTTTCTTCTATATTTTAAAAACACTGCATGACTGAAAAAAATATTATAACATAAAGTATAAATATTATTACATTCATAATTTTAAAAAATACTTTAAATATAACAAAAATAAAAATTAATGTTCAGAGTGCATTTTTACTTATGCTACATGGATATGCGCTTTCAATTTACATCCCAAGCGTTTTTAGTACGCCTGGCCCCAAGACTCATCTTGGGACTAGCCCCTAAAATGTTTTGAAAACACTAATCTTTGCTATGGAGTATCATACACTGAATTGCAACGAGAGAAGAGGGTGAGAGAGGGAGAAAGCAGAGAGCGGAGAGAGAGGAAGAGAGGGAAAGAAGGGAAGAGGGAGGGATAGATGGGCATTGAGAGGGGAAGAGAGGGAGTAAGGGAGGAGAGAAGGATAGGAGGAGAGAGGTGAGCGAGAATGTGAGATTAGAAGAGAGGAGATTCTAAAAAAATATAATCCTAGAATGTAATTTTATAAAGTATAGCTATAATTATTATTAGATACATATTGTGCTATGCCATTAAAATCCCCTTAAACTATTTAACCGTAAGTCTTTTTATTCTCGATATTACTTTTTATTTTTTCAATTTTACATTTAAATTATCTCAATTATGCATTTCACTGAAGTTGCCACGAGTCAAACTTTCGCAAGTGACAACTTGAAACCAATTTCAAAAGTAATAAAAGAATTTTAAAAATTATAATGGAGAATATTAGAGAGCAATTAAACATTATTATTCAAAAATTAAAATAAGTAATATCCTCACCAGTTGCAACATAACAAGAAGTTAATGATCCAGTAATGTTCATAACACCCATAGCCAACATTTCCTTGTTTCCATCAAGACGGTATCCTTTCATACTAGCAAAAGATCGCCCAACGGCAATGGCTTCCTGTAGGTTCAACATAATTAACAAAAATATCTAGAAATTTAATAACGTAAAAACTACGCAAAGTACTAAAATTATAAGTAACACGTTAAAATTCATCCATAAATATAAAATAGCATGTCAATCACTACAATCAATTATCACTATCACTAGCCATCATTTACAATCATCACCAACAACCACCATATAATTAATACCACAATAGGCATCAATCACAATCACCATTCACCACTATATAATGTCAAACTACGTTTTGTCATCATTCACTACCATAATTACATATTATTAGATGTCAGTGCCATCAATTACTACTGACAACCACTATCAACACTACCCACAACACCACCAATAGCCAACATCACCCCAAATCAACAATCACAACCATCAATTGTTAGTTGTTATCACCACCGCCAACCGTCATATAATTTTAAAAAAATAAGGAAAGCCACGTACCGCGAGGGCGACAATTGCAACGATGAGCCCAATCTTGGCAGCTTCAGCGGTATGTGGACTATTGAATTGCAGTTCATGGATGGAACTTGGTTTTAACCCTCCACTTATGTGCTTGACTATCTTAACTCCATGTTTATCAGCTCTTGTCAAGAAAACAACTACTGTTGACACTATTACAGACACCAGTGGTGCCATTGCAGCTAACCAAAATAGTTTCTTGTACTTTCTGGCCTGAAAAAATTATCAAATGAGAGGTGTTTTGAAGCACGATAGCTAATTTTCCATGCTCAGAAGCGAAGTCAGAATTTAGGAGTTCTTTAGTTTGCGGACAAAGTTAGTCCTAGGATTATAATTTTGGGACTTATAATATCAAATTAGATGAGATATGATGATATTCAGGATTAAGGTTGAGATTAAATTTATGCTTGACATGTTCGATTGAAAGTATTATCAATTTTTTTCTGACTAAATTTTAACTTTCAATCAAACCAAGATTAATTTTTTAATCTCAACTAATCAACTTTAATTCTTAAATATTGACCTTATCGTGCGTAGCAAAAGATCCCTTTAAAATTTATGATTTTTGTTTGCTAAATCTGGCATCGAACATACAGTTACAACAATTATGGGTTCACCTTAAATATTTGTATATGTTAATGATTTTTTAAATAGAAATACAAGATTTAAACAAACGTTTCAGATACATTTGAACTTGTAACTAATACTCTCTCCCAATCTCAAACTAATTCATTTTGACTATCTTATAACTAAAGTATCACAACTTTTTTTTTATAGTATTTCTTCTTTTAGCATTCTTTTGTTATCTTTTTCTACAACTTTTGAGACGTATGCCAATACAATCACAACTTTTCATTAATCCGCTAAAGTTGACCATAGGTATGATTAGAGGCGAGGCGGTTTCAGAATTTAAATTTTATGAATTTACCTTTTAAGGTTTTTATTACTTTTAATGAGGTCAGATCTACTATTTATTGTGAATTCTTTCTGCATAAATTTATAAGGACATAGTTACTTGCCAGATAGTACTTGGTAGAAAGGATGAAGATCAGAAATGAAGTCCCAATTATAAAGCTATAAGGATTCATCTGCAAATAAATAAAATAAAATTAGCTGACATAGCTAATATAGATATATTATTTTAGAAGACAAAAAAGAAACAAATTGAATTTACAGTATGCATTGATTTGCAAATAGAAGCCACGACAGATATGATATCTGTCTTGTTTGTAAAATTTGAAATCCCAAGCAGTGATTTGAGCTGTTGTAGTCCAATCACACAAGCAGCACCACCCATAAATCCAACAATAGCAGCACGTGACAGAAAATCAACCACAAATCCCAACCTGTAATTAATTAGTTAAACATCTACTTTAAAGAAGAGGGGCAAGTCTGGTAACCTAAAGCTCCCGCTATGCGCAGGACCAGACCACAAGGTCTAGGCTGCCAGAGGCTATTTGCAAAGCTCAGAGCTGTGACCTCCGCAGTAACTTTAACTCCGAGGTTCCCCTTTGTTCAACATCTACTTTAAAAAAGATAATTTAAATCCCCTTACAGTGCCCTGGCTCCGCCCCTGATTAGTACTAACATTCACTGAACTTACCTAAGTAGTCCAAAGGCTGCTTGAAAAGTACCCGCGAAGAAGGTCACAGTAAGCACGAGTTTTCGATATGCAATTGGATTGGTAGTAGGATCTTCAAGTTTCGGAATCATTGAGGATAAGAGTAGTGAAACAACAGCAACTGGTCCAATTGCTAAATCTCTTGAACTCCCCATCATAGCGTAAATAAGTGGCGGAATAACACTTGTGTCTGGAGAGCAATAAACAGACTAAAAATTGTTAGTACTACTATGTTTATAACCTTGTAGTACAAGAGAATTTCACTTACATAGGCCATATTGAGGATCAAGTTTTGCGAGAGTCGCGTAGCCAATGCTCTACATAACATAACGAAAATATCAATGTTGAAACAGGACGACCCACTTAGGTGTTATGTTACTACTTACAAGTAGAAGCTTAATTTACCTGAGGGATGCAAAGGCTTGCAAGAGTTAAACCAGCCAGGATGTCCCTTCTGAATTTCGTTACATTATATTCTTTACACCAAGAAAGTGGTGGAAATATGACATTGAGAATCGAAATGAGTGCAGAAACAGGATGCTTTCCAAGACATTGAATCTTGTTTTCAAGAGGACAGAGTATTGTCCTCTTGAATGAAGTCTTCAGATTAGATAACAGTCCTGGTGGTTCGGGCACGTTTAGTACCCAATCGCGCCTTCTCTCAGAAGCCACTGGTGTTTGAAGTGTTTGGGAGAACTGAGAAATATGTACTTTCTCACTCTCAGCAAAAGATTGAAGTGTTTGTGACAACTCTTTTGTGTTTGTCTCACCTTCTCTTGCTAAAGACATTTTCTTGCTTCTCTTTAGACCATACAAGTTGGAATGTTTTCAAGATGAAGTTAATAGCTAGCTAAAGGCCTCAAAATAAATTGAAGGCCCTTCACAAAGCTGAAGTTTGTTCAAAGCATACCTTCCAACTATTTAAAAGGCTTCATCAACTTTTTTAACTTGAAAAATTAATTTTTTTGACGAAAATTTATTCTAAAGAAAGTGAATAGTATCTCAAAAGAAAAGTGTCTCACTGACTAAAATATTTTTCTTTTACTTTATATGTATAAAGAGCCATCTTTTTGGGGGCTAGTAAAGGGATTTGAGTTGTGCTCAAGAAAAATGAGTTGTAAGGTAATTTAAAGGCACGGTGAATAGCTCTGCATGCAAAATATATCTTAGGCATAATATATAGATATGTTCGTTAACTTGGTTTCAAATCATATTGTTGGTATAATACACATAAATATAATAAATTACAGTTAAAAAATAAAATAACAAAAAATAAATAAAAAATATATTCAGGTTGAGGCACGGATAGTCCAACAACGTTGTATGACTCAAACAACTTCGAATTAGTTGAAGAGTCCAAAGCTCCAAAAAAAAAAAAAACATCATCTTTCAATATATAATTAATCTCTTTTGTATGGTAATTATATTTAAAGACTTAAAATATTTTTTTTTGTCTCAACTCTATCTTTCACTATTGCATACTCTACTACACACTACAATATTCTTCACACTTTCTCATTTTTCTTGTATACTTCTTCTTCAAACAAAGCAAGACTACCATTGTTTATAGTGTGAATAATTCTTCCTTGTTATGAATAAGAAAATAATGTGTTTTTAAATTAGGTAAATGATCAGCCTAAAGGTTATTACGTAATTTACAAGAATAAAGAGGTAGAACAATGAGAGAATAGTGAGCTAAAGATTACAAGAGTTATATGAAAAATTATTACCACATTTTATCACAATTTAATGTGAGAAGTAATGTACTTCAATATGTAGTAAACATTTACAATTCACATATACATGATAATTCATATGAAGCAATTTTAATATATTTTAATATTAAAATGTTACTCCAACACACATTTATGTCCTTCAATTTGGATGTGCACAAGTAAGCACTTAAATTTGTAAAAGTTGAACAACTAGCTGATACATGAGTCTTATGTGGCATAATATACATAGGATACCATGTAGGGTGTAATAATGTCGTGTAGGTCGTATGCGTCTATTCATTCAACTTTGAACAAGTTTAAGTGTCTATTGTGCACAACTAAAATTAGAGCATATGAATGTAAAATGAGCTCAAGCTAAAATATATTTATATATTACGCCAAAATTTAAAATATTTCAGTCTTTAGTTAATAAGTTTTGTCATGTTCCGACACCTTATTAGATCAGGTGTCATGTTCCAACATATTATTGGATGCAATGTCATGTTTAGGCATATTATTAGATTGGGTATTACATTTCAACACATATTGAATCGGGTGTCACACTCCAACATGTCAACTATTGAATCGGGTATTACGCTTTGACACGCTGATAGTTTGGTTAAGGGTTCCATGAGAAAAACCATTCTTGATATGAATGAGAAAAATCATTGTTGATATGAACTTGTTATTTCTTCATTGTGCAACTGTGTGAATCACTCGTTATGATAATAATTGTATTTGTGACTGTGATTATTGGATCAGGTGTGACGTTCTAACACATATTGAATTGAGTACCATGTTTCGACACATATTTAATTCGGTGTCATATTTTGACACGTATTGAATTGGGTGTCACATTCTGACATGCTAATTATTGGATTTGGTGCAACACTGATATGCTAACAGTTCGGTTGTGGGATCTATGGGAGAATCATTATTGATTGTTATGTATGTATGATCATAAATATATACATGACAATGAAAAAATCGACATAACTATAATTGATCATGCTCATTTGGTAATAATTGGTATAGAAAATTGAAAGTCAATTTGTACTAAATTCTCCATTGTAAGGTGTTACTTGTGTACTGTATTTGTGATTGTGTATCACTTGTCTTATTACTTGTGCCTGTCTATCTTGTTTCATATAATCAAGTATGAGGTTGTTTATATTACAACCAAGTAGAAAGTATGAGGTTGTTTATATTATAATCAAGTGGAAAGTGATTGAAAGATTATTAAGTAATGATTTGATGCCTTAGAGTTAGATTAAGTTTGCTAGTATGCCTTTGAGTTTCTATTTTCGCGTAGACCGCATTAGCGAAAGGAATCCGGCCCGATATCACGAGTTAGGTTTCTCCATAGCGAGCTAGTATGAGTAAATGGGAGAATTTCCAACTATCTTAATGTGGCTATAAAGCTAAAATATTCTCAGTCAGACATAGTTGATAGCGATTAAATAAAAATGGTAGATTGATTAGACCAAATTAACGGTTGTAGGTCCAGAACTCCTATTATAAGGAATAGGTTAGCCATGATGTGTATTAGAGTTGCCAACGAAATAGTTAAAAAAGGTGAGATCATGCTATATACTAGAGGTGGTTGAGATAATAAAAATGGTAAAAGTATGCGGGTAAAAGATTGAGTGGTGTAGTCCTTTATTGCATGCTTGCTTATGGATATTGCTATATATTATATGGTGAATTTCGGGTTGACAAATGATGACTATCAATACGTGCTTTGTGTACTGATACTATTTTTGGTATAGTTTGGTTATACAATCGGTGATATTTTTTAGGTGAAGACAAAGACAATGACGATCTCTAACAACTTCTACTCTTCCTTGTGGTGGGAGCTATGTTATTATTGTATTTCATATTATATTCTTAGAAGTTCTTCTGCCTGTTTAGACTAGATCCCTTAAGGGTATTAGATGACTTTTTACCCAAGAAAAAGTAATAACTATATTTTTAACTTTGTACTTGATAAATCAAAGATCTTTTTCAATTTTATCTTCTATTTGGTTCATCTTTCACATGATTTAATTGGTTGAAAATTAGGGTTCTCTTATCTAAGTCTTAGAGTAGGTGTCCGTACAACCCACTAGGTTGGATCGTGACAATAAGATGGGTATATCTACTTGTTCAATTTTTGGGTAGTTTAAGTGTCTAATTGTACATACCCAAAGTTGAAGGACATAGATAGATGTTAGTTGAAGTTGAGTTAAAAGTCACATTTATGTGTTATGCCTTCTACAAATAAATGAAAGTGCGAGTCTGAAAAAAAGATGGTTATGAATAAGTAGTCAAAGGCGTATCTAAAATTTCGAGAGGATGGATGCACTATTGCAAAAGGCCGTGAATTTTAGATATGAATTTGATCACCTAAAGTTCTTATATATATTTGTCGAATGTATTGAGATCAGTTAATCCCATTGGTCGTATATGTTATATCATCCAATAGTACTAGTTTTAATATACACATTTAATTTAATTATATAAATTTTTTACGTAGAT
This sequence comes from Solanum medicagineum, assembly GCA_026153255.1. NCBI lineage: Eukaryota > Viridiplantae > Streptophyta > Magnoliopsida > Solanales > Solanaceae > Solanum > Solanum medicagineum. The sequence continues at coordinate 14,809,084 of JAPFFP010000080.1, forward strand.
TAAAAAAATTAAGAATTTCTAATGTAACAAACTTGAAAATTTTGAAAGGTTAAAGCAAACGAAGAGAACATAATATTAATTAAAACACCAAAAGTGTTGCGAGTAACCATTTAGAGAGGTTTTACCCAAGTTTAGAAAGAAAAAAAAAAGAAGGAAATAGATATAAGATTTAAATTTCTAAAATAGAGGTGCATTCAATCATCATGTCATTATATGATACTTCGAATATGAATTTACACATCTATATATAATTATGTTATAAATAAAAAAAATACAACACTACTATTTATGATCCAGAGAGAAAAACATATGGATTCACGTGACTTTGAAACACCCCCCCAACCCCCAATCCTATATAGGCCCCTGAGAGTAGTGAATATGTCCTTAGCTTTTTCAATTACAATGTAAGGCCAAAGTTAACCCTAGCTTTATAATAATAAAATTCAAATTGTGAGCAACAAATTACGTCCAATATATTTAACACACCGACCCAACAAAATATTCAGTAGATAGTACATTTTCTTCTTTTAAGAAAAGCTTATTCGAGTCATGTCGAGCACTTGGAATGTAATTGTCTTGATGGTGCATTGCGTGAACTTGAAGTAGCCAGTCCTAGAAAATATTGTGGAAAAGGTGAAGTCTACCCTCCCAATTATTCTATTTTTTCTACAAGTTTATAAAAAGTGAAATATTCTCCCCCCACAACATATTAATCAGAAAATAGTTATGGTACCAAGTATCAACATAGATAGTGCCTAGAATCAGGGCGGATCCACGCGTTGGATCGTGGGTGCTCGAGCATCTAGTGACCCCAAAAGAATGTGTATTTATATAGAAAGTCTGTAAAAATGGTATAAATATAAGGTTAAGCACCCATTAAATAAGAAGTTCTGTGGGTGCTGTGGTTCTTTGTCCATTGATAATGTTCAATGGAGCTCTTAGATGTTGGTTCAAATTCCACTGACAACACATATTTTTTTCCTTAAAAAAACTGAGCACCCACTGTCCAGAAATCCTGGATCCGAAGGTCACCAAGGGGAGAGTTGGCTTCTAGTTTATCTTCTTGTCTTATTCATAGATAGAGAAATCATGCCATACACCCATGTGTAGAAACATTTTAACAACCTTCTTTTTTGACGTCAGAGATGAGAAGCTATATTTTGTTATTTTTGGAGAAAATGTTCAAAATAGACTTTTATTGTTGGACTTAAATTCGAAGTCATCTAAGGGTGTATTTTGGAAGGGGCAAGGGTGTTCACTCGAACCCTTTCAGTAAACATTTACACAATGTATATAAAGTATTTTTAAAAAAAACTTTTAGTGTAGATATTTAGATTTTGAATCCTTTGGATACAAGATTAGGGGTTGATTCAGTGGTTTAGGTGGTTTAAAATTCAAGATTTCAAATGCTAGATAATTTTTTTTTTTCTATTTTTCGGATCTCCTTATTGAAAATTCTGAATTTACCTCTACTTTAACATGGTATATTACATTAATAACCTTCCATATCTGCAATATAGTTGCACTTATAATATTTGGTAAACTTTGGTTTATTTTTAACATTAATTTCCTCCACATTTTAGTGTATGGAATGTCTTTCTCTAGTTAAGTGTAAAAAAAATTTCATGTTGGAGAAATTGAGAAAAAAAAAAGTGTTGTTTGTTCTGATCCAACCAAACATCAATTGCTTTATTAAAAATTTATTTTGAATTTTAATTAATTTTTAATATATCTAAAAACTCTTGCGTAGGTAACAAGTTTAAGTTCCAAATAGAGATAAGTATACAAAATACACCTAAATTATACTATTATTTTGAGTTTCACACCTAAAGTATTGAAAGTTTGAGAAACATACCTAAACTATCGCTTATTAGTTTGAGAAACACACTTCAATAGTGTGTGTAATACACTCTTCCTGCCACATTGCAGGCACATTGACAAAAATTAAATAAAAATATTAATATTAGTTAAAAATAAAAGATTAAAGTATAAATATTTTTCCGAAAAAAATGTTATTTTTTAAAAAATAAAATTTAAAATATTTTTCTCACCTACTCTATTGCTCCCACACCCGTGTACCGCCCACCCACCCCCAAAAATCTCTGCCCCTTTTATTTTTTTTATCTCTTTTATTAAATATTTTTTAAAACTTCAAACTTCAGCCCCTACTCCACTCCTACCTAAAAAAATAGTTTTTTTAAAATAAATAAAATTCTATCTCACTTGCATTTAATCCTCCGCTTCTAATTTATTTTTATCTTTTTTATATTTTTTTAAGATATGTACACATATTTTTAAAAAAATATTTTTTTCTACTTGTTTATCGAGTATAACAGAAATAAAAAAATTATTTTAAAAAATCTTGCAACAAATAAAAAATAATTTTCTAAAATAATAAAAAATTAAAAGCGGAGGATAAAGTGAGTATCGTAGAATTATTTTTTTTAAAAAGCAATAAAATAATATATAGATTATTACTTTAATAGGGAGATGGAATAAGAATTTTTTTAAAAAATTTACAATTTTTGTTTTGCGGCCGGGGGTGGGGGGTGCGGTGTGAGAGGAAGTGGTGTGATGGGATAAGAAAAATACTTATATTTTATTTTATAATTTTATTTAAAATAATAATATTTTAATGTTTAATTTTAACTAATATTATAATTTATTTATTTTTTGGCAAGGTGGAATGTGTTTGTCCATGTAGAGTAATGTGTCATTTTTTTTAAAAAAAAGAGGAAATGTAGCAAACACACCATGGTGAGAGTGGAATAAAAGATAGAGTTGTATTTCTCAAACTAATAAGTGATAATTTAAGTGTGTTTATCAAATTTTCAATACTTTAGATGTGAAACTCAAAAAATTGATATAATTTAAGTGTGTTTTATATACTTATCTCTTCCAAATATCATTACGCTAAGAATATATAAAAGCTAGTGACATAAAAAATTTGTTTGCCATCTATTTCTTGTTATTTTCTATGTGGAAAAAAAAAAGAGATTATGATTTAGTTTCTACTTTTAAAATTTATACCATCTTTTGACAAGTGATATTGTGAGGATTTTGCTTTTGGAATGGAAAAGGAAATATTTGTATTATTATCATTATCTCAGCATTTTAAATTAAAACATAAAAGAGAGACAAAATTTTGAAGGACTAAAAGGGTTCCAATGTTACAAATATGAAGGACTATTACTCACCATATGAAAAAATAAGAATATAAGTTTAAACCTAAAGATAAAAAGATTGTTGAGCTTATTCTCTTTTATTTCTCTTGACTACAAATATCAAGATTTTCACGTACTCTCTTCGTTCCAAATTTATTAAATCTTTTAGATTTTTTTTAAAGTTTAAAATATTTGAATTGTTCAAAGTTCAAGTAAACGTTTGAAACTTTTTTCATACTTATCTTTTTATTTGTTGAACTTTTATATTTTCTAGGAGATAAATTACACTATATATTTATAATTTTACAAAGGACAATAGTGAAAAGTATGGTATAAATTTTGTGTTAATCTTAATATGTATGCATTACCTTACAAATTCAATTAAAATGGGACAGAAGGAGTAACTGTTAGTATTCTTTTTTTTTTCTTTTTTTTTAATTGAAGGAGACAATATCTCTTTAGTAAAAACATAACTAAAATTTGAACTAGCACCTCTCATTGACTATAATTTTGAAGGCCTTTGTCATAGATTTACACATTATGTTATTTTATTTTTTGAAATCCTCTCCCCCTCTTTGTTTGCATTGTTTTTGAAAATAAAAGTGCAAATGGTAAGTGTAATTCACTCTGTTCTTTTAATTCGTCGAAATTTTATAGTTTTTAATGTCGCTGACAAAATTATTTCATTCGACTTTATAAGAAATTGGTCCTGAATCATAGAAAATGGTGAAAAGTTTTACTACACATGGTGTGATTTGTAGGTTTGAAAATAGAAAAACAATAAACATGTTAATTAAGAGAAACAAACTCTTATTTTACTTGGAATAAATCAACAATAATATTTGGTTTGACGTGTAACAATGAAATTCTTTAACAAGGTACAGATACTTGGTGGAGTTTCTTTCAAGTCAGAATAGACCATAGACGTGTGTATAATCAGAAGATTCATTCAAATTATACTCCGTCCGTCTTTGAAAACTTATAATCTAAAATTATTTTCTTAAATATTTATATGACTGAGAATCATTTTATTAAGAATAAAATAGAAATTTCAATTAAAGTAAGTTGATATTTTTTTTAAATAAATCAAAAAATAAAAAAAATATCACATAAAAAAAATAACAGTTAGCTTTGGTAGTGGCTGCTTAGACCAATTAGTAAGGACAACATCATAGCACTTAAAATTTGACTGTTGTTTGTGCTCCATTACTACTAGTACATGTTTGAGAAATTATTCTAAAATCCACTCTTGTGTTCCATGGTCCACAATGTTTGGATGACGCTATTATTTAGTGAATCAATAAAGTTGTAGTAATAGTTTAATGAAAAGTTAAAACATCTTTATGTCAGAGGACAACTATTTTACTAAATGGAATTGGTGAACCTATGTTACTTATTTAGCCAAATATCCTGTCCACATACAATATTTATTACCACATCTCTATTCATTAGCCAACAAGTGTTGATTATACAATGAAGCCAAATGCTTTAAGGTTGGTCATTATGTGAGATGTTACATGTTCTAGTTAGTGCTAGGCTGCACATGATAATGTTTTCGAGAAAAAGAGAACAACTAAGGTCATTCGGTTGGGAATACTGGCACATTTCGGGAGGATACTTTTGATGTGACTGATAATTAAAGATTGTTGCTAATTTTTAAGCGAATCACTTGATATCATTACATTTAGTCAATCAATATTTAACATAATAATGGAAGACTAAAGAAGATAGTACGTGGACAATCTCAATATATAAAGGTCATAGGACAACAATCAAATTTTTATTCTCTAACATAGAAATAAAGACCTTGACAACAACTCATCATTATCTAGTCTATGATGCCTCTAACTTTATTATGTAGATGGTGTCGATGACAGATTCATGACTACCTCAAATCAAATAAAGGTAAGTCTAAACTCTAATAGCTAGATGATAGTAATATGGAAATCCTCCGAAAGCAATGAATCAGCTGAATGCGAATTGATCCTCAACGGTGCGCTTGTTGATGATCCATAATATCTGTCTCTGTATGATAAAATGATGCAGTCCAAATGAACGTCAGTACGTGAAATGTACAAATGTGTCAAAAGGCTGAACGAAACATGCATCAAGGTAGAATACTATCAACTCAGATAACTCAAATCAAGAGATAAAGAACTCAATCAGGATATCAAATGTCTATCTAAAGCAAGAATAAAAGTAGACAATGACCAATCATAGACAAGCCAATCATTCCAATCAAATCAGAGTACTATCTATATAAAACTTTTATAGTTTAATTTCTCTTATCTGACAACATCACTTATGAGTTAGTGATCGTACAAAAATACCGTAATGGTATGAGATTGACTCAATTAGGGTTAATTATGAAGTACCTTCATGATTGTAATGGTGTTCATTTCTTGACGTTTAGAAGAAGAAGAACCTAAGATAGTACTCTATATACGTTACATTTATGTGACACATTTTGTTTTAGTTTGTCTTTAAAAAAAATGTAATCTTCTTATAATTTAAAATAATTTAAATTTAAAGTTTTTAAATTTTTAATAAAATTATTTATAGACACATAAATTTTTAAGATTTATTTTAGATGTTAAATTATAAAATATTTTTCTTTTTTTAAAAAATTTATTTCAAATTAAATGGTGTCATATAAATTACTTTTTCTGTTACATTTTATGTGACACCCTTTGATTTGACATGATATTAAAAAAAAACGTGTAAAATTTGTGATCTAAAATGATTGTTTGATATTTATATGATTGAAGATCATTTTATTAACTATTCAAAAAAATTGAAATATTAAATTATTTTAAATTATAATAAGATGCTATTTTTTTTGTTGGAATAAACTGAAAAAAAAAAAGGATACCTCATCAAATGAGACGGAGGGTAAGCAAATTGACCATCTAATTTGGTTCCTCCAAAAAGAGTAGTACTATTCCACTTCATGTTGTGTGCTTTTCCCAGCCTCCGACATTTCTCCATTTAATTAATGGTGTTCGCTTTTCCCTATTCAATTCATGACCAACTAATTAATCTTTCCCACATTTCAGTCTCTATACACATCCCCACTTTGGACGAACTACATCAACTCAACAGCTATCATAATATGTAATCAACCTGATTAAATTTTTATATATTCCTAATTAATGATTAGCAAAAAAGAGAGAACAAATATACGTAGAGGGGCCAGATGTTAGGATTTCAACTTTATGAATTTTAAATTTTATAATGATAATTTTAATTGACATTAGTTGAGTTCTAAATTTAGCATTTATACATATTTAATGAATTTTTTAATACCAATATACTATTTGAGCAAAATTTGCCGAATTCAATTAAATTTGCACGAAGATTACTAACTCCGCCCCTAAATATAGATAGTTTGATTAAGTATGATTAAATTACATACCTAGAATTGCTTTCTTTTTTCCTTTGCATTTACGTGAACTGAAATCTCAAATGCATATAAGTATTTCGATATTCCATTTATATCCATCCTTATGTATTACTTAATTATGTCAGTGTATTTTGACTTTTACCTCATTTCTAAAGGTGTTCAATTGGTCGAGCAAGCTTTACTTGCCACCTTCATTACATTGGAAAGTGCCTTTTTTTTATGTATAATTTTTTATTTTAATTTTTCATATGACATGTTTAATATCATATTCAATTTTTTTCTTTTAAACTTTATCCAAGTCAGAATCATAGAAATAAATTGAAGTGATGACAATAACTACTTAAGGTCTTAATTGGTAAATTATTTGTGTATTGAAACCAAAATATACTAATATCATACTTGATAGAGTAGTATTTTAGTTGTATGAATAAAATTCAGCACATTAAATATAATGCTTGATTATAAGTTTACAATCCCCCATAATAACACATACATATAAATTAAAGAGAGAATCTATTAATTGATTTATTTTGTGAAAGGTAAAAATTAAAATAAATAACTAAATTCAACCTAATTAATTCATGCACTATTATTACTAGCATAACTCTAATATGTTACCATCGTCCCTTATTTATGAGCAATATCTTTCAGGTGTTTTATTTTTTCTTTTTATATTTGACCAAAATAAATAGGAAATATAGAATTATCAAGAATATGCATGTTTTAAAGATAAAATAGATGTTCAAATTTTAAGGTTAAAAAAGATGCATAATTTTTTTTAAAAAACAGTTTAATTTTGATGCACTGTCAGTGTTGCATTCTTTTTTCAATACATAAAAATTGCGTTATTATATCTGCAATCAAAGCTAAACTTTTTATATATATATATATCTTAATTTTATTTACTGATTCTAGGATTTATTAGTAATTTTTCATAAAATTAAGTATTTTTTGAATTGTTCATTTCTTTTTTCTATTGTTGTGTTTTTCATAAAAGACGGAAAATCTCTTGAACAACTCCCTAAATCTTCCATCTCTTTCAAATCTTCTTTATGATTACATATTTTTTATTATTATTATTATTATAAATATGAATGTCATAAATTAAATTTCTTTTTAAATAAAATGAAAGATGAACAGAATAATTAAAGAAAAACGAAAATAATAAAAATAAAAAGAAAAGACAAGAATCGCGACATTGTTATTTTACCAGCACCATATAATACCTAAGAGAAAGAGAGAGTATAATTTGGATTCAAATTAAGAAAGGAAAAAAATCTAGAAATTATGAAGAAATTTGGATTATAGTATAATTAGGATTCAAACTACCTTTAATATTTTTCTAAATTATATTCTTTTCAAAAGGTATAAATATTACTTAAAAAAATTATAATAATTATCTTCAAAGTTACTTGATGATATAGAAAATCTTATACATTGAGGATGCATATAATTTAAAACTCTTAAAAAAATGTACGTACTAAGAAGATGATTGTGCTGGTACTTCTCTCAAAAATAATACATAAAATAATCAATTTATTAATTAATAATCAGGCATCCAATTCTTTCACCAAAACTACAACTATTTTTGGCAAAATAAAAGATGCATAGGTATTGCGAGAGACAGAAGGACAGATATATATATATTAAGTATCAAATCGAACCTCAAAAAAAAATTTTTGTTTAACGTTTATATGCTTTCTTTTGAATATATAGACATAAAATAAGGAGAAAAAGAAAAAACAAAAAAGCAAAAGGCAAAAAAGAAAGGAAAGAAAAATAGAGAAGCCATTCAAAATTACACTTTTTCTGTGATATCCATTTCACGTTAGTTGGGAACGATCCACGTTATTGCACTTTGATTAATATTACTCTTTTTTTTTGATTAATATTACTCCCTTGGAGGTTTAATTTTAAGTTTAAGAAAAATATAAAAGGATTTTCTAATATTCCAAATTAAAACAAATGATTTTTAAAAATTAAAAAGTACATTTTTTGTGGACCTTTTGCTAAATAAGTAGAATTCAATATTAGTAAAATATTGATAATATTATTAAATATTTATCAAATAGGAAAATATATCATTCATTTAAAACTGACTAAAAGGAAAATATATCACATTAATTGAGACAGAGGGAGTTCTATGTTTTCTAACATTCATTTACTATATATAAAACTAATACGATGTTAATGTGTAATTTAGAAACTCATATAACTAATACATGTATAAGGTATTAAAGAATGTATGTATTATCTTATGCACGATAAAATATGAATAATGAATAAATAAATATCTAATGTATAACTATATCTGCATAAAATAATATATAAAAAATTCTCTCATGACTAAATTTTATATTATTACTACCTACATAATTCTACTCAGTTATCAAAAGAATCCTTAATTTTTAATATTTCGTTGTATCAAGACCAAAAGTTCATTATGGATCCTTGTAAATGAAAGGTCCAAACTTAAAAGAAACTATTTTGAACCTATTCTATAATATGGAGCATAAACTTTTGTGATTGAATTATCCTCGTGAGTTAGTACTCGAATATTAAAATTTTAACAATTCTTTATGATTATTATTTTAAAAAAAGCTTTATTATATGAGACTATAATTTGAGTTGCAACATCTTGACTATAATTTATCAACTTGCAACATCAAATGACCAATATTCTACTATTTCACCCATAAATAAACTCTTCAATATCCAGAGCCAAATGTTCATTTTATTCTAAATTCACGACGATAGTGTTCAAACCGTTCTACTATTTCACCCATAAATAGACTCTTCAATGTCCAAAGCAAAATGCTTATTTTATTCTAAATTCAGGACGATAATTTTCAAACCAACCTTTCAGTGTTTTCCCAATATCGAGCACGAATCGATACTTGACATCCAATTTTGAAAGGAGTTCCATGGCTGTATTCACATAATCCATTGAAACAACTTCAACTTCAGGCATAATATTATGTTTTGCTGCAAAATCAAGCATTTGTTGCGTCTCTTTTGCTCCTCCAATGACGCTTCCTCCTATTATTTTCCTCCCTGTTTCATATATTTTTTATTTTTTTAAAATAATGCTATTAGAACTATATTTATCGAAGTATAAAGAAATGAAAAGGGGATTGAGAAAATTGGGGGAGACCCTTTAAATTTTCTAGTAAATGTAAAATTACGTCTTGAGCCTAACTCACACCCGAATTGCTCAAGTGTTTAGCATCTGGTACGTGAGCAATTTTTAATTTTCCAGGATTCAACATTGGGTGGATGAGTCCTGCTCTGAAACTGTTGAGGATAGTTGAAATGGTTAGCTGATTGGTTAAGTAATTAGTTAATATGTTAAAGTGTAATTAGTGGTTGGTTAGAAGTTAGTTAATAGTGGTTAAGGTTGGTTAAGCAGTTAGAAGGTGTGACTGTGTATATATACACATCTGTACAACATTATTTTTTTGAGCTGAAATAACACATTTCTCTCTTCTCTCACATAGCTCTCTCTCCCAAAGTTAATCGATTCCTCTTTGAGATCTGGTAGATCTCTTTCTGCATGTTTCCTCATGTTATGCCGAAAAATGGCTCTTTTTGAAAAAAGAAAAATTCGAAAATCAAAAATCTGTTTAAAACTCAATTAAATTTGAGAAAAACCAATTCTCAAAATTCGAAAGGAAACAGAGAGTCACCACCTAATTTTGTGGATAATTAGGAAACCAATAAATCTTTAAAAAGACTTAACAGAAAAATCTTTTTAAAATCCAGAGATAAGGTTCGGGTTCACATTTCCACTTCGAGAAGGTTTTACGCACTCGAAATGGCAGCTAAATGCGGTTATCCGACAATTAGGGAATTTGACTAACTTTTGAAAGTTTGATTGACTTTGAAAAATTGACTAATTTACAAATTGATTAATTTTGAAAGATTTTGACCAAACTTGGTATGAATTGACTAGACTTGACTACATTGAAAATTGGAAGGTTTGAAAATTGAACAAAAATGTAAAGTCTCATTTTTATTTTTCTGTTTATTTTATTATTTTTATTTTTAATGCAAAACGTTTTTTTTTTTTAAAAAATAGAACGAAACCAAATGAAAATAACATAAATGGTTTTGGCACTGGGAAATTTAATTAGATAAAAACCATTAATAAACAAAATGTCAGGATCCAAACAAATACAAATATGCAATAAAATAAAAGAAGAGAGTTGAAGATTCTGGGCCTTTGTCCCGTTAAATCTTTGTTGCCACTTTTAGGCTTTTCTTTGTGCTGTTGTATATACTTGTGTATATTGGTGTATATGGTGCAATTTTGGCTTCTCGAAATCTGTGTGACAGCTTCTTTCTTTCGGGAATTGGGCTAACTCGAAGAGGGAGTTGGGTTGTCTCAAACCGAGAAGATGCAAGGAGGTGGAGTCCAAAATAGACTCGGAGGAATTCACATGAAACCAAAAAAAAAAAGAAGAAAAAGATTAAGGTCCGTGCATGAGAGAAACAGAGGGCTTATCACAGTCCTTATACCAAATCACACAAACTGGAAACAATGCCACTAATTTAGGTTAACATGGATCCTAGAATGGACGATTAAAGCTACTTCAAATGCTTAAGGCCAAACACATATGAGAATTGAGTGCAACATATATCCATCTAAGAGCGACATAACATCATCAACTTGACAAGAGCTACACTTCAGTAAACCAGAAGCATCGAAAAACAGCAACAAGCCAGGAAACAGAGATACAAACAGGGAGATTGATCATACTTTATGCATTTTAGCAGTCTTCTAAGGTAACCAAGACTCGTATCATTATTAATAAACTAAAACTCAGACTCTAAGAAGAACCAAGCAGAAACAACATAAAACGCCCTCAATAACATACTAAACAGGCTATATTCATGGAAAAAGTAAACTGACAGCATCACAAGGAATCAAAACCATCATTAGATGAACTATAACAAGTTAAAATCTGGACACTACAGTAAGTATTTGAAAGCAAAATCATTTTTTGACATTAATTTTGATTCTTAACAACTTAGCCATGAGCAAAACAATGACAACAACATCCTCAACCAATACATAGTACTACAAATACATATTTCTTGATCTAAACTCACCATTCGAAACTGGTTTTTAACCAAGAAGACTAGGACTCACATTGAAGAGTTAATTCCCAAATCATAAAGCAGTAAAAATGTATCATTTTGAAGCTTTGAAACCAACTACAATCTGATACTATCAATAACACAACCTAATACATCGACTTAACAGCATAGTCTAGTCAGCTAACAATATCGCAAACGGTCACAAAAATGTATTAACGACCAAATAATGATAGCACCGCAATATCGACTTAATCACAGCAAGATTTCCAGTCAATAGAAACAAGATGTATTTTGATACAGTTACAACATTTATGCTCAGACACAGTATGTAAGATTCGAATTCGAAGAGTGAGATTGGAATATTACCTTTGTTGGAGCAGCGAGCTAGGACGATGAGCTCGATGAAGCTTCAACACTACCAAAGAGTTGTCTGCCCCTGCTTCGACCAAGAGTTTTTGGGAATCAGTTCGAGGGTTTTAAACTCAAAATGATTATGACAAATCAAGTAGTTTTGCTAAGGCTTTCTTAATTTTGATGGCTAATTCCGGCTGTCCCTCTCAATGAAGGAAGAGATGAATTTATAGCCCTCAAATTAGGGCAAATTGAAAGGGGAAAAACGAAATTGAATTCAAAATTTCAACTGGGTAGGGTCGATTCTCGATAAAGCAAAACGCGTGGGGGACAAGGGGACAAGAATGTTGTGAGTTGTCGGGTTGGTGAGTTTTGGACTTTTGGGGGCGGCTGGTTTTTTGTTAGGTCTAGGGTTTCCGGTTGGGTCGGGTGACGAAGGAGAAGAAGAAATGGTGAAGGATGAGCGAAGGGGAGAAGAAGGGAGAAGGGGTGCGACGCTAGGGTTTTGTTGAAGAAGGAGAAAATGGGGATTTTTCTGGTTTTTGGCTTCTCTGGTTTTGAGAAGAAGGGGAAAAGAGAAAGGTCTGGGGAATTTTGAGGAATTGTGGGCGCGTGGCCCCCATGCGCCATTTAAGTTTTTTTGAAGTAATGGTTTAAAAATTGTTTAAAATAAAAATAGAACTCGATGATTAAATTATATCGTGGAGGGTAAAAGTTGGGTGTCAACACCTCATCCCTTCAATTCTAGAGGTCGAGTGAATTTCATCATGGTATCAGAGCGGGTTAACGAAATTGGGGGAGAACTTTCCTTTTGAACAACTAGGTCAAGTTTTGAGTTAAGGTCTGAGTTCTTTAACAATGGCAGACGCCGGAAAAAGTGCCGCTGGAAGAGCCGGTGGAGTTGTCAGGACAAACACAACCAAAGATGCAAATCATCCTTTGTATTTGCAAGCCTGTGATACTCCAGGTAGCTCACTCATCTCTTTTCAACTAAATGGTCCAGAAAATTATGCCCTATGGAGTAGATCTATGAGAATTGGAATTGTAGGAAAGAGTAAAATGGGATTTGTTGATAGGAGACATGCGAAGGATAAATTCGATGAGTCATTTCATGATTTGTGGGAGAAAGTGAATGACATAGCGCTCTCTTGGATCATGAGCTCTGTGAGTAAGGAGCTAATTAGTTGTGTAGCCTATGCTTCTAACGTATGTACAGTTTGGAATGATTTGAAAGAAAGGTTTGACAAGGAGAATGGTTCTAGAGTATTTCAATTGCATAAGGAGATTGCAAGATTAACACAGGGGACATCGACCATATCAAGCTATTTCACCAAATTGAAAGACTTGTGGAGTTTGATTCACTAGTGCCATGTCTTGACCGTGAATGTGTAGGATCAAGAAGGTGTGTAGAGCATTACCAATATCAGCACTTGTTACAATTTTTGACAGGGTTAGACAAAACATATTCATAAGCAAGGAGTCAAATTCTAATGACGACACCAGTTCCTAACATCAACAAGGCATATGCAATATTGATATCTGAAGAGATTGAAAGAAATTTGGGGAAAACAATTGAAGAGTTAAGTGGTACAACGTTGTTCAGCAACAAAGTAGGGTTGAATCAATATAATGTTGGTGGATCTGGACACTCAGCCAAAGGAAATCATACTGGTTATGATAGATAAAGCTATAAAGGGAAGAGTACATATTTGTTCAGTGATTACTGCAAATGGAAAGGTCATACCAGAGACATATGTTATAAGATCCATGGATATCCAGCAGACCACAGAAAGAAGAAGAAGACTGCATATCCATGACAATACACAGCCAATGCAGTGATAAGCCTGGCATAGATAGACCATTCTCAGTCTGCACATAGTTTAAATTAAGGAGGTGGAATGACGTTCACACAAGGACAGTATGATCAAATCCTAAAGTTGCTCCATAAAGAAATCCCACCTGAATCAGACAAGACAGGTATGCATCAAGTTTTCTTAGCTACCAACAATATAGCCCTTAGGAAGTAGATAATAGACTCTGGAGCTTCCAATCATATGGTTCATAGTAAGGAGCTGCTGGATGGAGTTAGATCACCAAAGAAAGTATTAAAAGAGTATATGTGCCAGATGGTAGTGCACTTGATATAGCGTGTGTGGGAAAGTGCAAGTTAGATAATGGAGATACTATCACAAATGTGTTATACATTCCTGAGTTTAAACATAACTTGCTGTCAGTGTCCAGGCTAACCAAAGACTTAAAGTGTGCTGTCACTTTTTTCCCTGACCTCTGTGTCCTGCAGGACCTGTTCACTGGAGTGGTGAAGGGGATTGATAGAGAAATTGATGGATTGTATAACATTCAGCTCCCAATAAAGAAGGAAAGAAGTATCAAAACAATAAGTGCCAACTTAGCCAACAATGACATTGTAGATAAGGATGGAGATATGGAAATATGGCACAGAAGACTTGCACATGCTCCCATCAAAGTGATGCAACAAATTCATGCACTGAAGATTAGAACAGATTGCCATGACATTCAGAATTGTACTGTTTGCCCACTAGCTAGGAAATCCAGACTGCCATTCCCTAACAATCCTAGTAGGAGTAATGACTCCTATATGTCATACATGGAGATGTTTGGGGTCAATATAAAGTTGCTAGTCATGATGGTTTCAGAGTTTTCCTTACTCTGGTAGATGATTGTAGTAGAATGACATGGCTTTATATGTTGAGAATGAAGAATGATGTTGTTGTCATCCTTAGACAATTCTTTACACTACTAAAAACTTAGTTTGGTGCACAAGTGAAGGCTTTTAGAAGTTATAATGATATTGAATTTTTCAATTCTTACTGTTTTGGGTTACTTAATTCTCTTAGTATTGTTCATCAAAGTTCTTGTGTACACACATCTCAATAGAATGGGCTGGTTGAGAGAAAACACAGGCACATATTGGAGGTTGCTAGAGCCATACGATTACAATGCTTCTTACCAATAAAATTCTGGAGTGAGTGTGTTTTTTAATGCTGTCTATATAGTCAATAGATTGCCTATACAGGTTTTGTCTAGAAAATCTCCTTTTGAGGCAATACATGGCAGGGCACCATCTTTGCATCACATGAGAACTATTGGTTGTTTATGTTTTGCAACCACTTTGCATAATGGGGATATGTTTGCTCCAAGTTTTATTGCAGTTGTCTTAATAGGATACTCCTCCACACAAAAGGGCTACAAGCTCTTCAACATGCTTTCTAACACATTCTTTGTCAGCAGAGATGTGGTGTTTAGAGAACACATCTTCCCCTTTCAACTGATCAAAGACGAAAAACTGCAGCTCTTCCCAAATGGAGTCCTAACATCACCCAACACAGAGCCATTAATCATTCCAACATCCCCATCACCTAATCCTACCATTTATCCTCCTCCCTCACCCTTAACACACACACGTTCACCTCCTACTGATACTCTGTCACTCCCCAATATTGTTCCCAGAAGGTCAAACAGAACCAGAAATGCACCTACCTGGTTACTGGATTATGTATGTAGCAAGCCCAGTTCAGTTAACACATCCACTTGTTTCTATCCTATGCAGTCTTACATGTCACACACCAATCTTAGTGCTCATTACCAAGCCTACCTGTCCAAGATTACTCCCACTAAAGAACCCCAGTCTTATGATGAAGCCATCACAGATCCCTTATGGGTAGCTGCCATGAATTTAGAATTAGATTCATTGCAGGACAATCACACCTGGTCCATGGTTGACCTTTCTCTTGGCAAGACTCCTATAGGCTGCAAGTGGATGTTCAAGGTGAAGTATAAGGCTGATGGTACTGTGGAAAGGTACAAAGCAAGACTAGTTGCCAAAGGATATAACCAAAAGGAGGGTTTAGACTATCAAGAAACCTTTTCTCTAGTGGTGAAAATGGTTACTGTTAGGCTGGTCCTTACTATGGCTGCTGCACATCAGTGGTGTCTTCATCAACTGGATATTTATAATGCATTTCTTCATGGTGACTTGGTAGAAGAAGTTTACATGCTGCCACCTCGAGGTCTTGGCAGTCAAGGGGGGACTAAAATATGTAAACTACACAAGTCCTTGTATGGACTCAAGCAAGCTTCAAGACAATGGAACTTGAAGCTTGTTGAGGTTCTAACTAGTTCAGGATTCACACAAAGTCTATTTGATCACTCTTTGTTTACTAGAAAAGAAGATAGTAGTATAGTGATTGTCCTAGTCTATGTTGATGACATGCTAATCATAGGCAATGATCATACACTGATCCAAGAAGCCAAGGCAGCATTACAAAAGAGGTTTAAGATCAAGGACTTAGGGGACATGAAGTACTTTCTTGGGATTGAGATAGCAAGATCAAAGGAGGGAATTCTCATGAACCAAAGGAAGTATACACTTGAATTGATGCATGAGCTTGGACTGTCAGGATCCAAACCAATAAGCACTCCAATGGAGTGCAATCACAAGCTAACCATAGTGGAGTATGATGAGCATGTGAGTGGTTTGGCATCATATACTAAGATAGATGATCCAGGATCATATCAGAGGCTAATTGGGAAATTGCTTTACTTGACTATGACAAGGACAGATATCACATATGTAGTGCACATACTTAGCTAGTTTATGCAGAAGCCCAAGAAATCTCATATGGAGGCAGCTTACAGGATAGTGAGGTATATAAAGGATGAACCAGGGCTGGGAATTCTTTTGAGCTCAGAGAGGACAACACAGTTAACTGCATTCTGTGATATAGACTGGGTAGGGTGTCCCAACTCAAGAAGGTCAACCACTGGATATGTGGTGAAGTTAGGGAACTCCTTAATCTCTTGGAAATCAAAGAAATAAAGTACTGTTTCTAGGAGTTCAGCAAAAGCAGATACAGAAGCATGGCTGCAGCTGTCTCAGAAGTTATTTGGCTGGTGGGAATCTTCAGAGAGTTGAAGGTAGACATCAAAACTCCAGTTGAGTTGTTCAGTTATAGTAGAGATGCAATTCAGATTGCAGCAAATCCTATTTTTCATGAAAGAACTAAGCATATTGAGATAGATTTACACTTCATCAGAGAGAAGATCCAAGACAGAACAATTAGAACACTTCATGTGGCATCAAAGGACCAAGAGGCAGACCTGTTCACCAAGAGTCTGAATAGAGCACAACATACACACCTCTTATGCAAGCTAGGAGTGTTAAATCTGTTTACACTACCTAGCTTGTAGGGGGGTGTTGAGGATAGTTGAAATGGTTAGCTGATTGGTTAAGTAATTTGTTAATATGTTAAGTGTAAACAGATTTAACATAATAATAACATTAAATTAGGATAAATAATTGCCCAATTATGTAATTCCTCTATGTCTTTGGTAACTTTAGAATTATAATAGATGAGGGTACTATTTTTGCTAGTATAGATCCATTTTCCTCCTTCTTCATAGCTGTTGATTAATTCTCTGATA
>JAPFFP010000080.1:14837508-14851848 GCA_026153255.1 Solanum medicagineum
TAAGCTCCTTCAAATAGCCCAGGAACTCCCTCTCTTTTTCCGATGTGGGATTTGCCTAAGTGAGCTACAGGCGTTACATCTCCTCGTCCCTGCAAGAAAGTCAATTACGTTCTAGAAAATTCTAATAATCATACAATCAAAACTTTTTAAAAAAATAATCAAGTGAACATCTAATGATGTGGGGACCAATTATTTTTTGGTTAATTTTTTTGACTTCAAAAATTCATTGCTCTATTTTATTAGGAGTTAATAGTTAAAATCCCTTTTTAATTTTATACACTTTATTAACTGTAAATCTAAAACTATGAGAAGTCTTAATTAACTTTAATTCATTTTGTTATTACTCCCCTTTTTTTTTATTTATCGAGTTACTGTGATCTAATATAATTATTCTATTTTAATTTAATTCTTAAAAGCATCCTTTTTAATAAAAGATGAAACATGAGAAATCAATGATACATTTGTCATTTTATCATAATTTATTAAAATTTTATATATTTTATATTATATTTGTTCCCTAAATTTATTCTACGTAATTAAATATTCTTTATAAATTTTACATATTAACTCTTTTTAATAAAAATTTCTTATATAATAATCATAACTAGAATGATCAAGAAAATTTTTATAAATAAAATATAAAAATTAAGCTTAAAATAATCGTACATCACGCAAATGGTGTATGAGATTTTCAAGAAAATAAATGATGTTCTAGAAAATTCTAACGACCATATAATTACAAACTTTTTAAAAAATAATCAAATGAACATCTAAAGATGTAGGGTCCAATTATTTTTTTATTATGGAGATTTTTCATTTTTCTTAAAGTAACTTTAAGAATACAATTACTCTATTTTTTGTGAGTTAATAGTTAAAAAATCCTTCTAAATTTGACACACTTTATTGCAAACTCAAACCATGGTAAGTCTGAATAAACTTTAACTCATTTTGTTATTAGTTCACTTTCTTTTATTTTTTGAGTTATTGTGATTTAACATAATTATTCTATTTTTGTTATTATTTTAATTTAATTTTTAATATTTTTTCTATTCATTATGTATACTAAACATAACTATTTAAATATAAAAATTTATTTTTTATATGATTAATTATTTTCACCTTTGTTTTGGTGCTATAAACATAATAAGAAATATGTGTGATAAAATTAATAATATGTTAGATTGATATTAAAGTTTAAGTAAAAATACTTTTAATATCAACAAAGTAAAAGGAAAAAAAAAAGAACTCTAGAAGCATCTTTCTATCACATGGAAAGATGAAGTAGGTGATTACTCAGGATAAAAATGTAATTTCTTGCTAACAAAGATCTACCAAGATAGATCACAAGAAAAATAAATAATTATAGAAATATCTTTATAGTAAAAAGATGTAGCATGAGCAATCGAGGAGTAGTTTAATGTTTACAGCGTAATTTTATTGAATTTTTTTCTTTTTAAATTTGTTGTATTATATATTTTTATTAACAAAATATTTGATAATCAAAATTTTAATTAATTTCAAAGTCTTAAATATTAAAATAATAATATATTTCCTTTCTTTTCCTTCACAATCGAGACAATTATTTATATAAAATAATCGATAATCAAAAGTAAATTCTAAATATAAAAAAATTCTAATCCAAAAGTAAATTTTGAAACTAAATAAATAAAAAATTAAAATAATAATTAAAAAATAGTGAGATTACTCTAGTTTAGATAAAATTGTCCTTTCACTATTTTTCTTAATTTATTATTTATTTGGTATGGAGATTCACTTTTGGATTAGTATTTATTTATATTTAGAATTACTTTTGATTTATGATTATTTTATATAAATAATTGTCCATGCTATGAAGGAAAGGGAAAATATTATTATTATTATTATTCTGATATTTAAGACGTTGGAATTAATTAAAATTTTGATTATCAAATATTTTATTAATAAAAGTATATGATATAACAAATTCAAAAAAAAAAAATTCAATAAGATTATGCTGAAAACATTAAACTACTTCTTTTATATTAAGGAATCTTTTTTCACATTAAATTTTAACCATTTAATTATTTAATCTGTAACCATTCAAATTAAAGTTAATACTTTATGCATTCATGAACTATTAACATATCTATATCATAAGTAACTAAGTTGATTTTCTCATCCTTGTCAGTTCACTATAAATTAAATTGTTGTATCAAACTAATAATATTTATTTAATTATATTTATATGAATATTATATTTATTTTAGCAAATATTATTTATATATAATTTTTAAATTAACAAAATACATTTGTGCAAAACACATACACTAAATTAGTATATTATATACATATAAACTTTCATAAAAGAATATAAGAAATTAATTTTAAGCAAAAAAAATACAAAATACACTTATGATTTGAGACTATAGGTTATTGTTCAATTATATTGATGTATATCATAGAAGACTTATTAACTTTATCTCATTCTACATGAAACTTAAAAGATAAATAAAGATTATATATGTAAATAATTTTTTTTAATCAATTAAGATACATTTTATATATATATATATATATATATATATATATTACTTCTAATTTCTACTTTGAGCAATATATTTAAGATATGAATCTTTTCGGATAGTAATACGTAATGACTTGTGATTATTATATAATTCAATTGAATTTAATAAATAAATTAACTTTGAACTTTAATAAATTTATATTATTATGTAATAGTAAAAAATTAATTAAATATTAGATCATAATAGTTTCACTAAATAAAAAAGGCTGTTTCAATAATTAATGTCAATATTACTTATTTTTAATTAAATTTTATTGCAATTCTTCATTAATGTATTATTCATTTTTATTTATCATTTGATATTTAAAATTTAAATCCCATATCCAGATTTATTTAAAAGTATCATTTCTCACAAGGTTTTCTCCTTGGATCAAATCCAGAACCGCTGAATTCATTTCATTTAAATTATTTTTTTTCAACTAGTTCAAAATTTTGCATGGCTAAGATTTAACTATTAAAACTCCTGGCCATAGCGGTGGGCCCGATTCACTATGAAAGCGCCACGTGTATTTCCGCTCCCACAGAATCTCTGTATATATACATGGCCATGGCTCCCAGCTTTGAGAAGAAACACACTTAAGAGCATCTTCTTCATCCTCTCTAGTCACAAAATCTTAAATTTCTTTGCACAAAGCAAGAAAAAGCTTTAGTTCTTTTTTCCCAATTTTTTGTGTTTGTGTGTGAAAATGTTTATCGAGAACTTTAAGGTTGAGAGCCCCAACGTTAAGTACACAGAGAGTGAGATTCACTCTGTGTATGATTATCAAACTACTGAGTTGGTCCATGAGGAAAAAAATGGGGCATTCCAATGGACTGTAAAGCCAAAAACGGTCAAATATGAATTCAAGACTGATGTTCATGTCCCAAAGTTAGGGTGTGTCTTGTTCTTTTAATTTCTTACAAAGATTGAAACTTTATCCAAGATTTGAGAAATTAAAATCTGGGTGTTTTCTATTTTGTAATAATTTTATGTGTAATTTGATTTCTGCTAGGGTTATGCTCGTTGGATGGGGTGGAAACAATGGCTCAACCTTGACTGGTGGAGTTATTGCTAACAGAGAGTGAGTTTTTTTTTGTAATTTCTGTGTGTCTTTATCATGATTCTTGCATAATAAACTATGGGTATTGTTGAAACTTGGCAGAGGAATTTCATGGGCCACCAAGGATAAGGTGCAGCAAGCCAATTACTTTGGCTCTCTTACACAGGCCTCTACTATTCGTGTTGGGTCCTTCAATGGAGAGGAGATCTATGCTCCCTTTAAGAGCATCCTTCCCATGGTAAACTTGATTTGTTAGGAAATGACACTTTTTGGTGGTGTTTGTTACTTTTTCTCACTCAAATCAAAGTTTTTGTTCTGTTTTCCCTTGACACAGACTTTTAAAAATAAAAAATAAATAATGTGGTCTTAATCTAGTATTCTTTGCTTGTGGGCCTGACATTATTTATGAGCTGAGGATTTATGAGATAGTGATAAAGT
Source organism: Solanum medicagineum (assembly GCA_026153255.1). Lineage (NCBI taxonomy): Eukaryota > Viridiplantae > Streptophyta > Magnoliopsida > Solanales > Solanaceae > Solanum > Solanum medicagineum. The sequence goes on from JAPFFP010000080.1 coordinate 14,841,550, forward strand.
TCTGTGATAAGTTCTGTGTATACCCATACATTATATCCCATAATGTTGTTCTTCTTTAAATTAAAAGAGATCTATATCCGGTGACCTTAAAAAAAAGTCGGAATTAAAAAGTTATCAACAATGTTTCTTTGAAATGACTAAAAAGTTTAGTAGAATAAACAATAGAGGAGTATATTTGTTGATGGATTTGCTTCGATAATGAAATAGGTCAACCCAGATGACGTAGTGTTTGGAGGATGGGACATCAGCAACATGAATTTAGCAGATGCCATGGGAAGGAGTAAGGTTTTTGACATTGATCTTCAAAACCAGCTTAGGCCCTACATGGAATCCATGGTTCCACTTCCTGGTATCTATGACCCTGATTTCATTGCTGCTAACCAAGGCTCACGTGCAAACAATGTCATCAAAGGAACCAAGAAAGAACAAGTAGATCAAATCATAAAGGATATTAGGTAAAAAGGGGTTGTTTTATTATGTCAACAAGTGTTATAGTTTTTAATGAGAGTAAGCTAATTATAATGTTGCTTTTGTTGGGTAAATAAGGGAGTTTAAGGAGAAGAATAAGGTGGACAAGGTGGTGGTCCTGTGGACTGCCAACACTGAAAGATACAGTAGTGTGGCTGTTGGCCTTAATGATACCATGGAAAACCTCCTTGCTTCTTTGGATAGAAATGAGGCTGAGATATCCCCTTCCACCTTGTATGCTATTGCTTGTATCTTTGAAAATGTGCCCTTCATCAATGGAAGCCCACAAAACACTTTTGTCCCAGGTTTGTCACAATTTCAGATGAATAATTTATGTTGACTGGTTAAAGTTGCTTGCTTTAAATAGTCTTTTCTTGAAAATTTCTTAGGTCTCATTGATTTGGCCATTAAGAGGAACACTTTGATTGGTGGTGATGACTTTAAGAGTGGTCAAACCAAGATGAAGTCAGTGCTGGTTGATTTCCTTGTTGGAGCTGGTATTAAGGTATGTCCCCTGGTGTTGAACCACTTTATACACTAATAAAAGCAAACTTGATATGTAAAATATGGAAAGCTTGAAAGAGGAAAGTTGACTGATGGTGAAAAATTGTGTTTTTGTTGTATAATACAGCCAACATCAATTGTGAGCTACAATCACTTGGGTAACAATGATGGAATGAATCTGTCTGCCCCTCAAACTTTCCGGTCAAAGGAGATCTCGAAAAGCAATGTCGTTGATGACATGGTTTCTAGTAATGCCATCCTTTATGAGCCTGGAGAACACCCTGACCATGTAGTTGTGATTAAGGTAATGATTACTAAATCATTTCACATTACTCTACTTGGTTTTTGATTTTTGAGACGAGGTTTCCGGTTTCCCAAGGAAACAACCTCTCTAAAGCTCTGCATATATTCTAGCCTCCCAGACCCCACTTGTGGGATTGTTGTTGTAGTATTTCACGCTACTGAAAAAACGACGAGGCACAATACTAGTTCTAACTTTGGGATTATGGGATTCAGTATGTACCATATGTGGGAGATAGCAAGAGGGCAATGGATGAGTACACATCAGAGATTTTCATGGGCGGAAGGAACACCATTGTTTTGCACAATACCTGTGAGGATTCTCTTTTGGCTGCTCCAATCATCTTGGATTTGGTCCTCCTTGCTGAACTCAGTACCCGCATTCAGCTCAAAGCTGAAGGAGAGGTTTGTTTCTCTCTGACTCTTATACGTTTGCAATTATGATTGATTTGTTGTGAATTACATGAACTGTGTCTTATTTTCAGGGTAAGTTCCACTCCTTCCACCCCGTGGCGACCATCCTTAGCTATCTTACCAAGGCTCCTCTGGTAAGTCCTCTTAAAGATTCGTTTTGTGAAAAATAGCACCCACAGCAGTGTTCCTTGAACAGTTATTGATGTCTGTGAATTTGTAAACAGGTGCCACCAGGTACACCAGTGGTGAATGCCCTTTCAAAGCAGAGGGCAATGCTTGAGAACATATTGAGGGCTTGTGTTGGACTGGCACCAGAGAACAACATGATCTTGGAATACAAATGAAGATGAATGATGGGATCTCTGTCATAACAAGTGGAAGGAATCAAGAAGCAGAAGAACCATATTTTTCTTTTCATTAGTACTATAATTAGCTCAATGTCAGCAACCTAGCTGATGTTTTATGGCAGGCTAAGTTGAATGTTTATGCTTTCTTTGTTGTCTGTGTACAAGATGTATCCGCTTTGTCTTAGCTCATTTAGAGCCCATAACGCCTTTCTCTTCTGGAAATACAACGTATATTCTTCTCTTGTTTCTTTTTTGCTCTTTTTAATTTTTGTTCCCCTCCACCTCTTATGCAGATCAACATTCAAGTGGTGAGGAAAACAGTGAACTAAACGCGTTCGAATATAGAGTAATGGTGCCGTGTTTTGTTAAAAAAGAGAACATGATATTATAGTAAGCTGTTGGTTAGCTTATAAGTACAGTACTACTTGTTCTCTAATATGGTCAATTAGTTACACTACACAAAATTCATGTGGCTTCGGATTATTAATGACATAGCTACAAGGTATGATTATACAAATCTGTTACTGTTTTTACGAATGTTTGTTTCGTGGAATGTTGAAATTAGAAAAGGACAAAAATGTTATATGAAAGAGCACAATGTATCAGTAGAGGAAGCGTGGAAAAACTTTCTAGATTACGTGCAAGGACTTGAACAAAGATGAGTAAAACAACAATGTAATCTTGTAGTGTATGTGCAGATTTTAGATAATGCCTTACTAATCAATCCTATTCGAGCCCAGGAGAAAAGTATTTCATAGTATCTTTCATTCTCTAAAGGAGATTAGTCAACTGAATTACTGAAGTTTGTACCCTTTTAAACTATACTATTTATATTTATATATCTCTTGATATTTTATATCCTCGTACTTTTAATTTGTCCCACATATATTAAAATTTGCATATTGACGTCATGTTGACATCAGCACTCATTTGCATGATATACCAATAAAGGGTATATATATACCAATTTGGTATCATAAATAATTAAGTTCAGTCCTATATGATACTGATATGATATCTATATATCGATAAAGTATCACAAAGAATATATTTGCTATAAATGTAAAATTTAATAAATAAGTTTGTAACTTTAATAATTTTCTCTTAATTATTTTATTTATTAAAAAGAGCGCTCAAAATTATATGATACCAATAGAATATCAACATATCGATAGCGTATCACAAGAATATATTTTCCACTAATTTAGAGTTTAATAAATAATTTTGTAACTTTAATAATATTCTAGTCCTATACGATACCGATATGGTATAAATATACCGACAGAGTATCATAACAACTATATTTTCTACTAATTTAGAGTTTAATAATTTCTTTATTTGTTTCATATTTATTTCTTAAAAAAAACATAATCCTACATGATACCAATTAGGTATCAATATACCGTTAGAGTATAACAAAGGATTGAACTCATTCTATATGATATCGGTATGATATATACACACATATATATCATCGGAGTATATTTCGTAGTATTTATGCTGATATCAGCATGACGTCAGATGCAAAATAAAAATGGTTAAGTGGGTAAAAAGATAAATATTTTGGATCAGGAGTCTATTAAGGATAAATAGTTTAGATTGATCTATTAAGATAAATAATTTCAAATTGAATCTATTTTGTGTATTTTGTGTACTTTTTCCACATTTTATTTCCTTCGTTTGGATAAACTTTTTTGTGTTTGGAATAAAGTAGTGATGTTGAACTTCCAAAAATATATGATTATCTTTAATTTAAGCTATTGAATTGCTTGTAGTTAGATTAATTCATCAAAAATGACATCAACTATGGACTTTGATAGGTGTGGGCCATAATATTCTACTATATTATAAGAGATAATTTATCTGCTCAAGCAAGCAGCAGATTGATATGTCTGCTTCAACAATTTAAGGGTACATTTATAATTTTTTTATGGTTCTTTTATTTTAATTTGTTTGTCTTATTTTCAATGTTTTATATATTTAAAAGATTACGTAAAAAAATTATTAATCATGATAATTGACGGCTTAAAACAATTTTTAAAACATGTTGCATAAAATGTAAAAAATACTATAAATCATGATAATTGACAATAAAAATTATTTTAAAAACAAAAAAAATCAATATAAGGGAGTTAAGCTGCTTAAGCAGGCAGCAGGTCGACATGCTTGCTTGAGCAGCTTGAGGGTATATTCGTAATTTTTTATGATTCTTTCGTTTTAATTTATTTGTCTTATTTTTAATATTTTATATATTTAAAAGTTTCATAAAAATACTACTAATAATGATAGTTGACATTTTAAAACGTTTTAAAAACATGTTACATAAAAGTAAAAAAAAAAAAAAACTAAAATCATGATATTTGACAACTTCAAGTTTTTTAAAAACAATAAAAAGTTTAATTAATTATTGAAATTAATGTCACATAAAAGGGGGCAAAAATGTATTATTCAATTAGAAAACTGCATAAAATAACCATAAATCTAGATAATTAACAATACTATATATCTAAATGTGATAATTAAATAAAAAGTACTATAAATCACAAGAATTAACAACTTAAATATTTAGAAGCATACAAAAAGTTCAATTAACACTCGAATCAGTGTCATATAAATAAGGATAAATGGTAACATATGTTATGTAAAAATGACGTAAACGTAATATAGATCATAATAATTAAAAAAAATTTAAAATTATGAGACATAAAAAAATTGAATATCAAGATTTTATCAGTGACACATAAATTAGGACACGAGTAATAGTATATTTTATTTAATAATTACGTAAAAACACCAGTATAATTCACAATAATTAATAGTTTAAAATATTAAAAAATTGTATTAAAATTTAATTGATTTTCTAAACTTTATTTACATCACATAAATTGAGACACAAAAATAACAGATATTGAATCCTTGTTGGCATAGGCACCGATGTCTAGTTAAAGTTAAAAATAGTGGTATGAAGTCATAATTTTAAATCCATATTTGAGTATATAATTGAAATTGTGATTTGAAGATTAATTTTACATTTCAAATTCTTCAAAAAAAAAAAAACATGATCTTTTATTTTTTTGAAATTCCAAATTATGATTTTAACTTTTTTAAATGTAACCCGTGACCCTTATAAGTTTATATTATCTTTTTTAAATTTTGCCCAAAAAAGAGGGACTCATGTTCAGCGTGAAGATATTATTTATACTAATAGCTAACAAATTAAATCAAACTAAAAACCTCATCAAACCGCAAATCGAGAAAAAAATTTCACTAGTGATTTAATTTGGTATTGAAACTAAAATTTAACTATACTTAGATTGGTTTGATTTTATTTTTAAAAAAGCCAATCTGAGACCAATCAACCCAATATTATATATGTTAATTGGGAAAGGAGTACTTTAGGAAAAAATGATGAAAAACTTAATTAATTTAAGGAAAAAATCAATTTTCGAAAATAAAGTCGTCATTTAATTCTTCTTTTAAAGAAATTAAGAAAACTTTAAAAAGATTTTGAAACTCTAAAAGAAAAGTTCAGAGAAAAGAGTAAAGATTCTAATTTCTACTTTGAGAAGATATTAACCACTCAAAATAACCAATAATGTGTGATTGATCGATGATTTAATTTAATTGAACTAACTTTTGAAAAGTAATTTAAAACTAATGATGCCTTAAAAATTATTCAAGTAAAAATCCATTTAAGAAATTCAACTGATTTATAAGGATTATAAATTTCAACAATTACCTAATTTAACAAATGATTTAGAAAAAATAATTTAAGCTTTTTAAGATTCTAAGGCATTTGAAATCATTTAGAGAGGAAATAAATTCTAAAAAATAATTAAGTAAAGGAACTTTTTTTAAAAATTATTTAGAAAAGAACTTAGATTATTCAAAATTTATCAAGTTAACTCGAAAAGGTCATTTTGGAAAAGCGGTTAACAACTAGAGTACTTTGAGATAACGTAAGTGCACTAAATTTGCCAAAATGACCAAAAATCATAAAACGTAAAAATCATTTAAAGAATTAGTAAGTTTGGTTTGTTATTGAGAATTTTATTAAGTTAAATAATTAGTATTAGTATTCAAATAAATATAAATAAAATAAAATAAAAAAAGAGAATTAATAATTTGGGCTTTTGGCCCGCTTCTATTCTTGTCCTAATTATAGAAGGGGGTTGTTGAAGTTTGGGCCTTTGGCTCAATTCTGCCAAATAGAGTTGCTGCCGGTTATGAGCTTTAAGCCCAATTTCCGCCATGTATCCCTGCACCGTATATACACTGTATATCAATCTTTTGATAATCATTATTTCTAGAGTCTTGCTGAGGTATTTGCCTCCTTTGTCTGAACATTGTTTGACACTATGAGTTATGAGAGTCATTTTTTTGACTCTTAGATTCATCAAATTCTTCTTCATCATCAAGAATCTTTGCATTTAGGGTGACAATTTTTCTTTTCCTCTTTAGAATACTCATTGATGTGATTTTACTTATATGCCATGAGATTTCATGAAGCTCGTTATAAGTCATTTCTATAGGTCTCCATCTTCATAAATTGTTGCTTTTGTTTCCTAAGCTTTGGGAAGACTTCTGATGAGCTTTCTCACTAGCAGTCCATTTGAATAGACCATTCTGTAGGACTTCAGTTCACCTACAATCTTGTTGAGAACATAATTTTAATATTCTCGTCGTCTACCGAATTGAATAATTCATATTCATTTACTAGACAACTTATTTGAGCCTCTTTGACTTTGTTTGTCCCTTCATATGCAACCTCAAGTTCGTCACACATTTTCTTATGTTGAGATCTTGTCGTATTCTATCCCACTAACTGTATGATAGCTCTAGCATTTGTTTGAACTACCTCCTATTGTGCCTTGGTTATTTCAAGCGATTCCAAATCAATTGATTTTGCAGCTGATTCATTTTTTGTGATACCAGAAATATGTTTTTATCTTTTCTTGATTACTACCCAAGCTTGAAAAAAGATTCTAAATCTTTCCTTTACGTGAGAGTAGTCTTGCCCATTGAAGTATAAGGGACGATTTTACTACCAAGAATTTGATAGTTAGTCATCTGATCTTTTCTCATGTGCGATTAGACACTCATATGAGGAAGACCTTCTATAGTACTAATGGATAATCAAGAGAGGGGGGTGAAGTAAAATTTTCAAGGGGGTAGTCAACTTACTTCAATAGATAACAACGATAAAAATGATAAGCCAAATAAATAAAAGACAGAGAATTTTTATACTCACCAATGCGGCGCCTAATCCAATCTCCTTGATTTTCTTTAGAGCTTTGATGAGGGTTTAGAAGTCTATAATCATTTACAATCTATCAACTTGTCTTATATGCAGACCAGACTTCCTTCGACACACTTGTACCTGTATAACCTATTCTAGGATATTCTCTTTCACTTTTCTTTTACAATTGTTCAATCACTGCGTAAAATATTTTTTGTAAGATGAAAGTAAGTATCAGTACAAGTTCAAGCAAAGTGTATCACCCACTACTAACACGAGGAGGTCTGTATATAGTAAGTTTTGAGAGATAGCTATTGAAGTTCTGTTAGAAACATCCAAGCGAATTTTTTTCTGTCAAGGATGTGTAGGAATTCATTGATTTAAAACACACATTCATATTAGATGTGCTGCGATTTTCTTCTAACTGTGACTTAAACTCTACCTTGTACAGAGTGCTATGTCATGGATCCTTGGCATCTTCTTTTCTTTGATATTTATCTATCTTCCTTCAAACTAATATCATGTTGCCCTCATTTGCCGCCTTTCTTATAATCTTTGGCATTAATTTGATTTGTTCCTTTTTTGTTTGGGATCCCTGAGTTGTCACGCCTTTTATGAACTTGAAATCATTATATAATATGCTTTAAATGCTAACACACGTAGCCAACGATACTTATGTAATATTATTTAAGCATTTTCTTGGTTTAAACATGTAAATTCAATATTTTTCCTCAATCAAAATGCTTCATTAATGAGGTATTTGTTGAATTCAGGGATGAAATTGGAGTCACTTGCGTGGTTGGTAGAAATCCAGTATATATGTAATTGTTTAAAAATAAAGGTAAGATTAGTATATATGGTAGCGATGTATATCTAATTATGTAGTTTTTTCTTCAAATAACACATCCAAATGGGCCCATAATGTATTCCTTGTGTCTCAATATATGTCAAGACACTTTAACTAGATGGTGGAGTTTGTCAATTCACTTTTGTGATTTTTTTATATATTTAATTTTATTTTATATTTAAAAAATTTATGGTCTAAAATAAGTTATAAAATTAATATGATCATAAATTGTGTCGATTATGTTAAAATGAAAAATTTTAAAATTAAACACTTAATTAAAAAAATATTTTTTTAATTAACTAAAATGAATTTTTTTTTTTACATAAAATAAAACCGAAAAAATATATGTCATGAATCAAGAAATTTTATTTAGTGAGTCACGTAACCAACACTACTTATGTAATGTTATTTTATTCTTGACAAATAAGCATTGTTCTTGGTTTAAGCATTAAAAAAGCAATTTAAATTCAATATTTTTCCACAATTAAAATGCTTAGAGGTCAAGTGTAATGCACTCGATGAGTTAATGAGGTATTTGTTGAATTCACGGATGAAATTGGAGTCGCTTGCGTGGTTGATAAAATCTAATAACTTTTAATTGTATTTCTTTTAAATTTAAAATTCATAAACTCAAATTCTAAATTCTTATCTTTGATTGGCTTCCTTTTGAGTTTTGACAATTTTAAACCATCAAAAATTTCATTTTTTTTTATTTGGACAAACAAGTATGATCATTCCACGAAGAAGTTAAGTATCATTATTGTTTTATTGTTTAATTATCGATGTATTACGTTAAATCTAGGCGTTTATTTCATATTTACGTATGGATAATTTAGTTCTCAATACAAGATACTTTTTATATAAAAGAATCAAACACATTGTTTAATTATCGGTATGTTATGTTAAATTTAGGCGTTTATTTCATATTTCTGTATGGATAATATAGTTTCTAATACAAGATACTTTTTATATAAAAGAATCAAACACACATGTAATTGATACAATAACAATTATCTATCGATATAATTTCATGAATGAAATTTAGAAAGAATGATGTGCACACAATCTTACTTGTTTTAAATAGCAATATTTATATAAAATGCCAATTATAAATATTTTTCTATTATTATTATCAAAGAATTATTGTTAAATTCTTTATTTGTTGTAGAGTAAGATTGCGAAGAAGCAAATTCAACCAAAATACCAAGGTATGTACACAAAATAAGGATTAATAAAAGCTCAAATGTACACAAATCTAAAGGTGACAAGTTCGAAAAGTTCTTGAACTATTAAGCCCTTTTAACTAGTACGTATTATTTGTTCAAATAAAAAAGTAACGATGAAAGTGATATTTGGTTGCGATATCACTTCAAATCTTGCAAACAATATTTACTACCTAGATTGCTTGTTTAAATTTTTTTCAATGAAATACTTCGATATGTTGAAGAATAAGAAAAAACAAAGCAAATATAAATAGAATTAAAAGAAAAAATAGGGTTGTCCAAAGAGAGAGAAATATATAAAAGGAAAAAAATCACAAGGTGGGGATTCAATCTTAGGTACAACCTAACATTAATTTGGCACTCAAACCATGGCACTTAGAGTAATTAGTTTGTGTAAAATACCAATACATACATAAAATTTTACACGAGCATTCAAACATCGTGACACCCCAACACCATATATAAATCCATCTTCACAAATGTAGAGTAAATCTCACATTTCTATGCATACGTGCATGAATTCTAACTCGATCTTTTATCCTTCAAGCTGCTGCAATGGTGTTGCTATTGCTGGAAGTTCCAGATTTAGCAGAGGGAAGTTCAGAGTGATTATGATGACTTTCTGTTTTTCTTGAATTAGCCTTAATATTGGACTGCTCTTTTTTCTCATCTTGCTTTATTTGTTGTTCCCTACATTCCATACTACAAAATGCCTTATCACCCCTGCATGCATACACCAAAAAATAAAATTAACAAATTAGTATTATCAATGCAGTGCTATATATTATTGCTCAGATCTTTTTTTAGTATTATTATCCACCAATCTTGGATGGAGCCAAAGATTCACGATTTTTTTGCTTTGGTCTATGATGGAATAAATCAAAATGGCTCTTTAAACTGTCTGCGCTTCTTTCAATTGTGAAGTAGCAGTCAGTCAATGTAACTTTCGATGCTCAT
>JAPFFP010000080.1:14851948-14873488 GCA_026153255.1 Solanum medicagineum
GTCTACTTGTTCAGGAATTGCCAAGTTGAGGGTCATATTTGTGCACTATGAAAGTTTGAGTTCCAACTTAAAAAGTTCTACCAAATTAGAGGTCATTTTTGTGTATTATGTCTTTTTGTGTATGATGCCTAAATTAAATATGTCCAAATTATCTAAAATATTTTTTTTAAATAAGTGTTGTGAAATTATTATAAATAATAACTAACTAGTATTCTAATAGAGAAAAAAAAGTACATTGTTTTTGGAGGTGCACAGAGTGGTACATTGATTGATAAAGTAGTTGTAGAAATACGAGATCTCACCTTCAAATGATAGCCAAATAGAAATATAATAAGTACCCTCTTTTGATATTATAAATGTTAACCCTTAACACCCTACAATTATATAGGATGGATTATAAAAATTTCATGTAAGATTGAAGTCTTGAACCCACGGAGTAATATTTACAAGATATTAACAAGGTATTTGTACATGTAAGATTTAAAATTTACCGCAAAAGTAATTTTTGAAGCCTATTTTAGTTTTATTTTTGGAGAAAAAAAAACAAAAACAAACTCAGGTGAGTCTCTTATTTTTATTTTTATTTTTGTCGAAGGTGACAATTCTTTATGAATTATATTTCTGACAGAATTTTTTGACGTTAATTTAAAGAAGTTTTGATAATCTTAAAAAGAAATTGTGAGATTTTCTTGTTTATAAACTTAGTAGAAAATTATTACTCAGATTATACTTTCCTAGTTTTATTTTATCTGATATTATTAATTTGACATAACCTTTTTTTAAAAGAAAAAAGAAATTTTTTTAGAATTTGTAGTTTGAAACAATTCTTAATTGATTGTGTAGTTATAAATTATTTTGTTAATGATAAAAAAATTAAAAATTAAACTTTTTCAATCATAATAAAATAATATTGTTTAAATAATTTTTTTAAAAATATCATATAAAATAGGACCGAAAAATAAGATTTTACATTATAATAAGGATGCTTGCTATAATGTAACATATTCCCTCAGACGTGTAATTTGAAATTGAGACCTCAAATGTTATATGTCGAAAAGTCATGTGTGAAGAGAAAGCTGGTTGTTGTGGGAAAACACCTTTGACCTTTTCCAAAATCTACAAATGTACTAATTTTAAATTTTGTGTGTATTTATCTAGAAGGAATGTTATAAAATTGGATGTTGAATCTATTTATGTCCCATGAGCTAGCTCTCGTTCAAATTTTATAAAAAATTTATTCATCAGTATAAGACTTTTATCATTCTTCAATATATCCATCTATTTATTTAATTTTATCCTACAAAACAACAATTTGATGAAAAATTGGAGGAGAAATGAAGATGGAGTAGAAGGTCACTGACTATCCTAGATAGTAGAGCGGCAGGCTTAGCTTTCCCCTACTCTACAATTCTACCCCATGATAATAAAGGCTCTCAACAATACACACTAATTGATACTTCTTCCATTTAAAATTTTTGCTTCTTTTGAGAAAAAATATTTTTTTTATTTTTTAAGTAGTATATTTGAGGCATAATTAAAAGAATTTTAATTATTTTTTAAATTCTATATCAAGTTAAATTAAGTTACTTTTTTTGAAAGTGACATAGTATTAAGTACTAATTTAGGGGTTACAATCGGGCAGGTTGAGTCAAATTTGAACGAGTTATAATGGGTCAAGACCTAATCCAACCCAAATTTCCTTGGGTCAAAACGAGTTGAGTGATGGGTTATAGAGCGAGTTAAGACCCAACCCGGTCCAACATTTACTAATTTTTACTAACTTTATTTGTTCTTTTTTAATATTTTAGTACTTATTAAATTATATTTTTTATTTTGACTATATAAAACATATTAAATTAAAAAAATATATTTTAAAAATATTTTGACAAGTTCTCTCTCAAGTCAATACAGGTTGAATATCAACTTAATTTTAAATGAATTGAAAAGAATTGGATTAACATAGACTGAACTATAAATGGATGAGTTAATTTCAATGAGTTGGATGAGTTCAACGGACTGAGTTTAATTTTCCCTAAGTACCATCTAGTCATTTTAGTCGCAGGTAGAGAGATATACATTATAACTGGATTTCACAGTGACTCAGTTTGTTTGAATTTATGTGATCCTTTTAGTTTATTTTAAATATGACCTTTCTAAAAATTCAAAAAATAATCTAGCTAACTCAAACATCTTATTTTTTTCCTTAGATATTATAAGATTGGTGTATAAATGTTATGATATATTTAAGTGGATGATTCACAAGGATAATATTTATAGTGAATGATATTAAATTTTTAATCCTGCTCAATAAAATTCATAAAAGAAATGATCATTGAGCATAAACTAGTTTACTATAAAACAAAAGTTCACAACATTTTTATACAGTAAATTGGTACAACCAGCAATAAGTTTTGTTCATAATTAGTAAAAGTTGTTTACGTGGCTTAGAGGACAGAGCTATCGAACTAGCATTTCGATTATAAATTCGACATAATTGAATATTGTTTGTCATTAAAAGTTAAGTATGTTGCTTGTGAAAATTGAAGTAGAGGTGTCCTTGAAGTTATGAAATTAAAAAAGATGATAACTTTGACCAGCCAAGGTCAAAGTTGTCCTTAATTAGGGATTAAGTGGGTTTAATTTAATTTGGGGGGCAAATTGTATAACTTAAAAACTCTAGCAACTACTTGTTTGAATTCAAAAACTTATACAATCCTTATAATAAAATTAAAAAAATAAAAAATCTTTTCAACTTACTACCTTCAAAACAAAACCCACGATCAGAGAAGAGAAAAGAAGGGTTTTTTGGTTTTCTTCTTGAGGTTCTTCATCTTCACTTCTTCTTTTCCTTTCTTTCTTTCTTCTTCACTCCCTTTGCCATTTTCGTCTTAGTTAGCATCCGGTCGTCACTGTTATCGTCGTCAACTTCGTCTCTTCCATCCCGTCGTCAATCTCATCTTCCTTAAAGGTGAGATTTTATTTATTTTTCACTGCTATAACTTTTGTGTTTGTTGTACAAATGATTATTTAGGTTTAGAAAGATGAAAAATTATGTATTTTGCTCTAATTTCTACTTGGTGTTGTTTGATTTGTTGTTGTACTTTTTAAATAGAATTTCGGGTATGGATGCTCTTGTTTTTGTAGTTATTTTGAGAAAAATGTTTGGTTGTTTGGTTGATTTTGGATGGGTGTTGTTGGTGTTGTTTGATTTTTGTTATTGTAGTCATTGTGAGTTTTGAGAAAAATATTGAGTTAGTTGGTTGATTTCGGGTATGGATGTTGTTATTGTTGTTTGATTTTTGTTGTTGTAGTCATTGCAAGCAAAATGTTGGGTTGGTTTGGTTGATTTCGAGTAGGGTTCACGGCAATTGTTGAAATATTACAACAATTGTGTAACTGGGTGGGTGTTGGTTGTTGTTTGATTTTTGTTGTTGTAGTACTTGGTGAGAAAAAATATTGGTCGATTTTAAAGTGTTGGCCGCAACTGTTGAACTAACTAGAACAACTGTTGTGGTTGTTGTTTTTATTTGATTTTGGTTGTTCCCATGTTTTTGTTGGTGTTGTTTGATTTGTTGGACTCTTTGAGGATACACTTTCGGGTATGTGGGTGGTGTCATTGTTTTGTTATTGTTGTTGTTGTACTTTTTGTGAAAAAAGAGCACATATTTTTCATGTAAAGAGGTTCTTAAGCATTGATTTTTCTTGTGCTTATTGAGAGTGATTGACCAAACTAATAGATAATCTCTATTTTGTGACAAGACTATCTACTGAAATGGCACGACCCAAATGAAGAAATCATGGACCCGACAAGGCTCCTACTAGAGCTTCTAGAAGGAGGCTCGTTTTATCGGAAGATAAACAAGAGGAGCAAGAGATGGAACATTGTATTGAAGAAGTCAGTGCTGAGGCTGGTGCTGGTGCGAACCTCACAGATGCTAGATAGAGTTCCTCAGCTGCTGCACCCAGTCCAGTAGTTGCGGTTCACAGTACCCCAGCTGTTGCACCCAGTTCATCAGCTGCTGGATCAAGTGCAATAACTGTTGGTGCAAGTACCTCAGCTGCTGAACCAAGTTAGGCAGTTGGTGATGACAGTCCCTTAGATGTTGTAGGGACTCACACAGCTGCTGAACAAAGTCCCTCAAACGCTGCACCAAGGGACAACTGTTTTTAGTGAAGTCAGACTTGGAGATCTATTTTAAGTCTACGGTATTCGGGAAGTTATACGTAGATATAGGTGAAGGCAATACCCCAGATTTCAAATGAAGTTGACGCATCAGCTTCTTCGTCGTTGGATTAGTAGTAAGAATAATTTTGGATCAATTTTTGTGGCATGCCTATTTGTTTTGGCATGAGAGAATTCGCTATTGTGATTGGGTTGAATTGTCACGTACCACCTGCTCCTCCCTCCTAATCCAAAGATGCAAGAAAGACATACAACAAAATGTGCAAAGCAATGAAGAAGAAACATTGTAAGTCGAAAGAGATGTTTAACCTGTTGCAGTCAAGCAAAGTCAAGACGATAGTGAAGGAGTCCCAGTGTCTAGTTTACTTTGTCCATGAGTTTCTTATGGGTAGAGATCAAGGGACTAATGAGATGGACTTTTGATTTGAGCTAGCGGTCGACCTGGATGCATTTTGTGCCTATCCTTGGGGTCGAGATAGTTATGAACTTACTTTTGAGTAGCTGAGGAAGGCGGCAATATCGACCAAAAAGTCGTCAAATCTATATGATTTTTCGTGGGCTTTTATGGTAGTTTTATTGGTTGTGTTTTTTGGTGTAGTATTTTTTATATTTATTATGTTAATTAGTAATATTTCATGTCTTCGATTTATTTAGGTTTGGAATTTTAAAGCCATTCCTCACATACGGAAAACATTCAAAGAGTTCGATGAAGAAGTATCTTATCCGAGACTTCTTCGGTGGTTGGCGGCGCCAAACAATGCTAAAGTGGAGGCGTACAAACTTTTTGATCCACCGGCGGATGAGGTAAGCCTTGCAAAAGTTGTTGCTGCCTTGCAAAAGCTGCTGCAATTTTGAAACAATTGTTGTCTTCTTATATTTTAGTATTTTTGTTGTTAAAATAATTTTGTTTAATTTGTAGATTGTCTATCTGTGGCTAATCCCGACTGAAAGTGAGAAGGAGATGGACTTTTGGACGGGACTTGTGTCACTTGAGCAAAAAGAAGAAGATCCGAGGATTGTGAGGCTGGTGATAGATTTTCTCGGTGTAACGACCATCAAAAGGGATATAGTTGTTGATGTTGATGTTGATGATGAGGTGGGTGTTGATGGTGGGATGGGTGTTAATGCTAAGGTAGTTGATGTTGGGGTAGGTGGTGCTGAAAGTGTTGTTAGGGTAGATGTTGCAGAAACTACTACTGGGGAAGAAACAATTGCTAGGCATGAAGCAGGTGCTGGTTATAGAGCAGTATTTTCTCCATTTGGTGGTGGAGGTGGTTTTGGAACTCTATTCACCATTGATAGATCCGATCGGCCGGGTATTGCGACTTCTAAGGTACCTTCTAGTACTTGCGGTTGTGAAACTTGCAACGAGAGGACAGAAAAGATGATGAAAATGATGGTATCACATAATGAGAGAATGGATAAGATGATGGAGATGATACTGTCATTGCAAGAAACCTTGAATACTGCGCTATCCAAAAGAGGTGTCATCCCATCATCAAGGTTGGTGTTACCGTATACTCCTATTCACGGGCAAAGAAGGAGAAAGCAAGTTTCTAAAGCACTCATGAACGCAAGAAAAAGGGCAGCAAGTGCTAGGAAGGAGCAGCAGACAGCAATGATTAGAGAGGAGCAGCAAGCAGCAGTTGTGATGGAGGGGCAGCAAGCAGCAGGTGCTACAAAGAAGCAGCAACCAACAATAAGTGCTACAGAGAAGCAACATCTACGGAGGAGCAGCATCTAATGTGATGATGTTAATATGTTATTTGTCGTTAGGTTGGATGATGTTTATTTAATGTTTGGATTGTAGGTTTATTTCATGTTTGGATAATGGGTGTTTTTAATGTTTGGATGATGGGTATTTTTTTTATTTTCTAGACTTTTCGGGGATGTTGATGATGGATACTTATTAGAACATATGCATTTTCTTATTTTTCTGGCTTTCTTGAACTGTTGACAGTGGATATATTAGGTTATAGAAATATCTCTTTTTTCTATAGAAATATATTCTTTTATAGAAGTATCTGATGTGAAATGACTCAGCAAGTTACCTACTTGCTGGGATAGTCTTAACATTTGCTGTGAAAATGACCCAACAACTCAGCATCTTGCTGGGACTATCCTTATATACGTTGTGAAATGACACAAAAAGTTACCTACTTGCTGGGCTATTCTTAACATTTGCTGTGAAATGACTCAGCAACTCAACATCTTGCTGGGACTATCCTCATATGTATTGTGAAATCACACAACAAGTTACCTACTTGTTGTGTCATTCTTAACATTTGCTGTGAAAAATGACTCAGCAACTCAACATCTTGTTGCGGCTGTCGTATCATTTGTTGTGAATTTACTCAGCAAGTCGGCTTATACTGAATAATTGCCTATGTAAATGTCATATCTAGTGATAAATTGAGTTGTATTAGTCCAAGTTTAGATTAGAATCTAGATTCAGTAGTGATCTTATACATTGAGGTGGTATTTAGACAAGTAATATACAATCTATTGAGTAATTGCATATGTAAGTGATGGTGATTAAGTAAATTGATTAGTTGGTTGTGTTCATATGTTTTATAATATATGAGGTAGAGTTAGTCCAATGTCGGGTCAAATGCTAGAATCAGTAATGATCTTATACATTGAGATAGTACTTACATAAGTAATAGGATCATATTTGCAGATCACACTTATTTGAGTTGATTTTTTCATTAAGTAGTCCATTTGATCATATTTACAGATGAATATAGTGAGTTTAGTCCAACTTAATGCTAGAAATAACTCGATTGTAAAGATTCTGTTTGAATTTGCTATAACAAGTTGGCTAGTTGTTGAACTAGTTATAGCAATTGCTGTAAAATATCTCAGCAAGTTATTCAATTGTTGAATATTTTAAAGCAATTGCTGAAAATTTTGTTGCAGTTGTTGTAACCGCAGTAGCAATTGCTGGAAAATTCATAGCAATTGCTGGAAAATTTTCTATAGTAAGGTAGTTAGTTGTTATAGCAAGTTGACTATAAGTTGATTATATCAATCATATCTAGTGATAAATTGAGTTGTGTTAGTCCAATTTTAGATTAGAAGCTAGATTCAGTAGTGATCTTATACATTGAGGTGGTAATTAGACACGTAATATACAATCTATTGAATAATTGCATATGTAAGTAATGGTGATTAAGTAAATTGATTATTAGTTGGTTGTGACCATATGTTTTATAATATATGAGATGGAGTCAGTCTAATGTCGGGTTAAATGCTAGAATCAGTAATGATCTTATACATTGAGATAGTACTTACACAAGTATATGATCATAGTTGTAGATCACACACTTATTTAAGTTGATATTTTCATTAAGTAGTCCATTTGATCATGTTTATGGATAAATATAGTGATTTTAGTCCAATTCAATACTAGAAAGAAGTTGGTGGTAAAAAATTTATTTGAATTTACTATAGCAAGTTGGCTAGTTGTTGAACTAGTCGTAGCAATTGCTATAAAATATCTCAGCAAGTTATTTACTTGTTGAATATTTTAAAGCAATTGCTGAGAATTTTGTAGCAGTTGCTACAAACACAGTAGCAATTGTTGGGTAATTCGTGGAATTTGCTGGAAAATTCAAATAACAATAATACTGATAATATTAAATAACAACAAATGTTAATTTTTGCATAAAATCAACATCCAAAATGAAACAAGTTCACAAACACCAAATAAAAGTGAGTGTTCTTTTGAAACATTTCGTCCCGGGCATGTAGTTCTCTTGTGCCCAATCCTTTTGCATATGGGACATTTGTTTTGTTTTTTGCTTGAAAATGATTGTTTGATACTTGACCGCCTCTTCCTTGCTTTTCTTCCCACCTTTCCCGGCACAACATGTGGAGGAGATACTTACCTTTCTAAAATCTCCCTAGGAACTTCCCAAAATTCTTTGGACGGCATGGGTTTAATTTCCTC
Organism: Solanum medicagineum; assembly: GCA_026153255.1. Taxonomy (NCBI): domain Eukaryota; kingdom Viridiplantae; phylum Streptophyta; class Magnoliopsida; order Solanales; family Solanaceae; genus Solanum; species Solanum medicagineum. The sequence goes on from JAPFFP010000080.1 coordinate 14,860,084, forward strand.
TAGGTAATGTATGTCTCTACCTTATAATAATGAGAAGTACACTCATAAATACGTCTTCAATAATCTTCACCATATTGACACAGGAGCGCCGCCATCACATGCGGACAAAGTATTTTATCAAGATCAAAGACTTTGCACTCAGGGTGTACACACTTGAGGCAATATACAAGACGCGAGTTTATCACTTTTACTCTAAAGTCTTTCTTCAAACAAGCCATTTTCAATGCAATATCTAAATCTTGCTTATTCTTAAATGTCATACCATTATAAAAACCTGTTTCACTATCTTGAACATGATTCGACTGTGTTGATTGTGTATCTGGTAGTGTGTTGTTAGCAACTTCTGGAGTCGGCGTCTGCTCATCTCTACTGCTCTATCTGGAATGTCCGTATCCATCACATCACATTCATCATTCAACATTTCTTGATTTTGAGATGAATTCTGGTTCTCCACCGCCTTTTCAATCATGTATACCCGTAAGAATGGGTCTTCCTTCATCTTCCAAATAAATTCGTAAAACTCACTTGATTTTTTATTCTAAATGGAGTCACTCTTTGTTTTTCACCACAAGAATACATGTAAGTGATGGCAATATCTTTCGGCTCACAATTTAATTCATAGCTGGCAATAACTTGATTCACAAAATCCTCTACGCGATATCTCGATTCACAATCATCGCTATCGTCTCGATCATTTCTTTGCCTTTTCAACGCCAAATAAAACGGTTGTTGGACTCAACCCATTCACCGTGACAATCAACTCCTAATATTATTTTGTCTCCCATTGATGATATTGAAGATACCTACATAAATAATAATTAAAAGCGTAGGATGAGAAAATTGTACAGAAATACAACAACTGTTGTATTTAATTCAGCAGCTACTTCATCTGTCGAAATATCGGATGCAATAAATACTGCAGTACATTCAACAGTAATTAAAAACTATTGCAAAAGTGGTGAACCAGTTGCCAAAAGAATATTTCTACTATTATTCCATATCGTTCAGCATCTGCTGCAACGTCACTGAAAATAGCTCAATAATGAAGAACAACAACAATGCCAGAAACAACAACAAAAACATAAAACTCAAATAAACAACACCACATTCACTTTCATCAGTCATAATAATGATTAAAAGTTACCTTTCAAGTAATTTCTAAAGCTATATGAAAAAAATTGATTTCATTTTCCTCCCAAATTTGAAGCTCCAATGTTGGAAAAATAATGACACAACAATAAGAAAAAAACTGACAAGAAGAAGAAATTCGCGGGAAAGGGAAGAGAAGAAAGGAGCAGCCATTAGGGACATTTTCCAAATTGAGAAATTAGGTTTTTTTATTTAGTTGGGTTAAAGTGTACAAAAAAAAAACTTAGGGACTTGTTTGAAAATGGTCAAATATTATTAATCCTTAATTATAAATTTGTCACCACACCTAATATTTAAAACTTGTGTCACTTTTTTAAAATTTTGAAACCTTTTTGTCACCCTTAATTCAATCACCCGCTTGTGATAGAGTGAGCCTTTTGATTATGAATTCAACATAACCCAGTAAGATATCTTATGTCTGCATTTAAAAATCACTTCATATATATAAATATATTAGGAACGCAATAATTTTCTTCTTTTAATATCTAAAATTCATAAATTTAAAATTTTAACTTCACTACTGATATATTATATAATTGTACACAAGTCAATATGAATAAAATGAATATCCAGTAGCTAGCACACTACACAATCTTTTCGCAACTCTTGTCACATTAAAGAACTAACGGGTTGTTCAGTAAAGAGTATTAACAAAAATGATGCATGCATTAATTTGATATATTTATAGTATAATGTTTAACATATTTTTTCTTGATATGTTCTATTGCGTATTAAGATGTATATTACTAATATGGATTTCTACGTATTAGTAAAACAAGGGGATTTAATGCATGCAATAGCATGGTTATAGATGCAATTACCCCTCAAAATCATTTTTACATATTTTCACCATAATGTGATTGGTATTTTTGTAAATAATTTTTTTATGCAGTGCATGCTATTTTAATGTATCAAATCAAACAAAGTATAAAAATATTCTATGTAAAATTAATGCAAGCATAACTAATACATGCATTACTAATACAAATATTATTTAATACACTCCATTTAGTATTATTCTTATGCACCGTACCAAATGACCCCTAACTTATGCATATATTACAACTAGTTGCGAATTTTTCATGCTATGCATGAGTCTAATATATGATATTAATTAAATAATATTAAATCATCTCATTAAGTGTAAGATAAATATTATTTATCATTAATATCAATAAATTTTAAACGGTATTGATTAAACAATTTTAATAAATATTTATATAGTTGTATATTATCTTTTATTTTTTCATAAAAATCTTATGTGAAGAGCTCTATTGAGAAATCCACCATTAAAATATTTTTCATCACTGGTCGTTAATTTTTCACTCAAAGCAGTTATAAAAATATATACAAATATTATTAACATTCAAAATAATAAAACTATAATAAAAGCATATGAAATTAAAATGAAAAGTCATAGCTAAAGAGATTCATAATTATAATAGAATTGTATGACTAATTAAATTAAAACAAAATTAAAAAAAATTATAAAAATATTCTTACTGAAGCACACACGTATCACCAAGAAAACTAGAGCATATTTCCGATGGACAACATATGGCTCGTATGGTTTTTTTCGTTTTAATTTTGCAAATTTATTTTTAGTTTAAGCTACCAGTTTCAATCTATTAGATCATATATTATTATGTATATTTCTATTATATAGAAACACCAAAGTTGGGACGATCAAGGGCATAATTGTAATTTAACAACCAAGGGCATAATAATAATTTCACATATATTTTATTATCTACAACATTTAATATATATAAAAGATCAAGCCCAAGGTTATAATTGCAACTTCACATGTAAAAGAATAACTTTTTCCTCTCCACTACATTGTGACCACGTGGCCACAATTGTATAATCTCTTTGTAGACATTTCCACTAACTTCTATAAATAGTCCTCTTCAACTCATTAGAAAGGAAAAGTTTTCATATTTCTCTACTATCATATCAGGTAAGCTCTTTGTTAATCTTTACTTATAATTTTTCTATTTCTATCCTTACTACTCTACTTCGTTTCCTTAGATTATTATTTCTTTTAAGAAAGGTTATTAGAGGAGGAAATAAGATGAACTTTCTAAACTCAGAAAAAAAAGATGATAACCATTAATTTCCTATGTCATGTTCATATTAAAATGTTGGACGAGGATTACTGTGCAACCTCAGTCTTGGTCCTGGTTTGATATCCTTTCTGGTTTCCTTTTTTTCCTAGTGTTCATTGATCAGAATTCTTGTTGTCCACACCCACTAGAGTTTTCTAAGTACCAAAGAAGTTGTTGTGTCAGTGTATATACCTCTTTTACCAAAGCGATTTTAAATAACCTTTGCTTGTATTCTTGATTAATTTTGTAAGACTCAAATTATCAAGTTTAGTATGTTCTCAAGTTGTTATGTTGAGATTTTGAGGAATTTGGAAAATTTTCGCTTTTACGTGATTGTATCAGAGTTTATTTGTTCAACATTATGCTCCATTCAGCTTTCCTTTTTCCGGGGGGTGAAGAGGGAAAGAGGAGCTTTTAACGAGAAAGCTCAAGAAAGTGAATGTATGATGTGAAACATGATGATTCGCGATCTTTTGATTTTCTTTTCTACTGATATTGACCCTGTTAGAATGATAAATGCTAGAATATTATCCATTTTCAGTAGAGTTAACATATCATTACTTATTAGGAACTTGCCAATATGCTCAGTATTGTAATATAATCCCTCGCTACTAAAATATATGGATAGTAGATCATTTTTCTTCTAGATTGAGAACCAACAAATATCTTCTTGTTTCCCTAATTTTTTTAATAGTTATAACTGTCTATTGTTCATTTATATTTTATTGACTAATTAAAATTAACATGTGCTTTAAATTATTAACTTTACAGCTGTTCATTTCTGTGTTTCATTCACCTCGCAGTGTGAAGGTAAGTAGAACTCATTCTTCCTCCTTCAAATTATTACTATTAATTAGATTATAAAGTCGAGACGACTTGCTTTATGTCTCTTATTCATTTTTTAAAATTGACAAGTATCTTCTTAATTTCAATTTTATTTATATTTTATTGACTAATTAAAATTAACATACGCTTTTAATTATTAACTTTACAAGCATTTCTCTTTCTTGGAGTTCCTGTTCATTTCTGTGCTTCATTCACCTTGCAGTGTGAAGGTAAGTAGAACTCATTCTTGCTTTTTTTGCAAATTATTATTATTAATTACTACTTAATAGAGTAGTCTATCTATAACCAACAATTGTTTCCCTATATGATTATAATGAAAAAAAAAAATAATTCTACATTTTATTTTATCCAAGGTATCATAAATTATTGAGACTCCAAAATGTCAAGGAATATGTATAATAAAAATGAAAATACTTTTCCAAAATCAAATGTTGACAGAAATACTAGAAGACGTGAATTATATAGATTGACGTCACCCGAAGAAAAACAAAATCTATTGGCACGACGACGGGCAAGAAAAATTGAATTGAAAACACAACACTCATCTGAAAGTTCAATAAATAATGACACGGCTACTACATCATCTTCTAGATCTATTACTACTTTGACTGAACTTAGATATTCTACTACAATTCCATCAAACCTTAATTATGTCAAATTAAAAGATATATCAAAATATCATTTTTGTAAAGTTGTAAAGTTTGAATTTGAGCCATCTAAATTTTGTTGTAGCAATGGTTCTATTCAATTAGCTTCACATGAAATTCTAATAGAATTAAAAAATCTTTATTTAGAAAATATCGATGTAGCAAAACACTTTCAAACTTACATTAGAACATACAATAACACATTTGCTTTTACATTTTTAGGAGTAAATTATGATAAAGAATTAGCAAAAAATAAAAGTGGTATTTATACTTTTCGGATTCAAGTACAAATATACCATTTTATAAATGACCTATTTCCTACCGACAAAACAAGCAAAAACCTTCAACTTTATTTCTTCGATAGCGAAAATGAAGTAAGAAATCAAATGACATGTTCAAATAAACTAAATGAACATGTTGTAAGAAGTTTAATAGACATACTGAAAATTAATCCATACTCAATATTTTTAAAATCTTTAATAGATGTTTCACAACTAATTGATTGTTATATTGCTCTTAAGTGTGATTTTGGTTTAGACCAGCGTATATATAACCTGCCAACTGCATCAGAAGTTGCAGGAATATGGAAAGAACAAGATATAAATAATACTATATCTACACCACATATTCGAATATATACCAAAAGTAATACAAGTCAATTGATAAATTATTATTATGATTGTTACGAACCATTGCAATATCCACTATTATTTCCATATGGTTAAGGTGGATGACATTGTGGTATTAAGAAAATTAAACGTTCTTCAAACACATCAACACAAATATATTGTGAGCAAGAACAATTATCAAGTGTAATAAATGCATATTCAATTGATGCATTGCTTAATATGGAAGCTGAACTATTGCAAAAGGAAAAGCACAAATGAGATACCGTTTCTTGTCATGAATATTGTTGTTACAAACTTCAAATAAGAGATGATGAGAATATAATTTTACATGCAGGAAGATTATTTCAACAATATATTTCTACAATATATAATAGATAAATGGATAAAAATTGAAACACAACGATTAGACTTTGCTTCTTATAATCAAGATTTATTTAGAGTTGACATACTATAAGGAACTGTAGATATTTGCGTAGAGGAGAAAGAGAAGCATCACATATAGGAAAACAGTTTATCAGTTTTGTGTGATTAGTTTGAGTGAAGAACACTGTAGTTGAAGAGAGTTTGTAGTGTTGTAAAGATTGAATTTTCAAACGTGATGTTTTTGTGGGTGTAGCATTGCTTTGGTTATACAATTTGTTTTCCGAGTATGAAGCTGTATTCATTTAGAGCCTGCTATTGGGGTTTGATTATATTTATCATGACTCATGAGGCATTTTCTGTTTGTGGTTTTGACATGCTAGAATTTGTGGTTACAAATTTTGAAACATTATAGAGCATAATGGATGTTGTCAATAACATAGCAGTTTCTAGAAATGGGTTAGGCTTTGGTCTTCTTCAATTTTGAGTGATATATTTATATGAAAAGACTATTCACAAAAAATCTTTTGTCTTACATGGAAAAACAAGTTGAGATTCAGAAATCACCACCATCGATGTTTCAGATGTAAAAAGGCGCAGCATCGAACATGTTGATTCAGATGGGAAAACAATATCCAACAAAGACAGTTCATCCTCACACAAGCATAGAACTCCCTCAAAAATGAACTAAAAGGTATTGAAATTATTTTTCAATCTTGTTTGTTTAATTTGATTGTTGAAATGGCTTTGTTTATGATTTGGCGTTTAAGATTTGCTTTCGTAGTAATAGTTCAACTTCATTCTATTACTGGGCATGCACCTATGCTAATTATATTCATCTTGGAGTTCTATTGAATTAATTAAAGAAGCCAAATTGAAAGTTTGGGTGGACTGAAAAATATTGTCTTTAGTTTGTCTGAACTTACTGCCAAAACAAATCCTATTTACTTTCTGAACATCTGACCATTCTTGGTGTTAGTATATATGAATTCTTTTGATTTATATTATATTTGTTAGTTTCTTCACTTGGGTATGCAAATGGCAGATTTGGCAATGAATTGGTGTGCTCTTGTAGTATCCTTTGCTATGTGTTTATCTTGAACTGTAGTGTATATATATATATATCTTATAGATTTAAAGATGGGGTTACTCCATTTGTGGGATTCCTCTGGATATGTTGTTGTTGTATATAGTACAAGATGAACCCCTTGGTAAAATTCAGACTTTTGCTAATGTTGATTACCTCTTTGCTTAAATTATTTAAATATTTAACTATTTAGTTGCTGCTTTATTAATAAAAAAATTTCATAATATGTTAGAATTCTAATTTACTCTTATATACTCATTTGAAGCACGTACATTTTTTATGTTTCTAAAAATATATTTTCAAATGACTTTACTCATTGTTTGATAAATTTTACATAGCACAACATCTTTTGAAAAAATGATTTTTGTTGCTGCTATTGGATATCATTTTGCGCACTCTTTTGCTGCTGCCATTGGATATCGAGTTTTGCAATGTTTTTGACACGGCTATTTGACATATTGTTTTATTCCGCTTTTGGGCAGGTTGAACATGTTATTTGTTGTGATGTTAGGTTAGTTTAAGTAATTATTATCTTTGTTTTCTTACACTTCATTATTATGATACTAACATTTCATTTTTTATTCAAATGTAACAGGTGCTTCTGATATGAAAAATACATTTGTTATTGCATCCATTTTGGCCTACTTTTTAAATAATATATTAATGTAATTAGTACTCCTTAACTATTTTATTTAAGCATCCAATAGTATGAAATTTATATGTATATATGAACAAAATATATTTGACAGCTAACTATGTTCAATGATTACATTGTTTATATTTCGGAACTTTAACTTTATACTAAGAATTTACTTTGGCCGGTAATCTAGTATCTATATAAAATAAAACGAAGTCGTACTTTCATTTTTTTTTTGTTATAATTAATTAATGAAAGGTTTAAAGGACCTTTCATGTCTTACCTAAGTCAAAAAAGGTTTAAAGGTCCTTCCATTTTTTTTTTAAAAAAAGTCGTTGCTTCGGTACGCTTTGACGGAGGTTTATCGAATTTAAAAATAATATTTTAGTGTCTCAGGACATATTTTAAAATTTATCTTTTAAAAAATAAAAAATATCTTATTAAAATTAAGAAATAATTATTTTTTATTTTTAATAAAAAATTTATAATCATATAAATATTTTAAAAATTATTTAAATTATTAATTTTTTAAAAAATATTATGCTATAATAGCATCACATTATAAGATCAAACGTAGGAGGAATCCGGATCTTATTCGAACCATAAAAAGAAAACATTAATATAAATAAGTCATATTTTTACAATGTAACTAAAATAGACTTAAGGTGTTTTTTGCCATTTTATAGAAAAAATTCAAATTACAGACCCTAAAATTGTTAATGTCTGATTTTGATATAAAATAAAAAAAATTCTTTCAACTTATAAAATGAAAGAAAATTTTCCACTTTATAAAGTAAAAAATTTTCCTTTACTTTATGGAGTGGAAGTTTTTGCTCTACTTTGCAAGAAAAGTTTATTTTATCAATCTTTTCACTTTCTTCCTCAAATTTTACTTTTCTATTCAATCCTATAATTCAATAATTCAACTCCACATTAAAAATTTGAGGGTCTTATTTAAGAGTCTTAAAATTATTTGCTTTACTTTTAATGTCTTGCATTTTATTTTTTTCTTGAATTGCTAGTCGTAGAATATTATTCTCGTCTTATTTAAGAGTCTTAAAATTATTTGCTTTACTTTTAATGTCTTGCATTTTATTTTTTTCTTTACCTTTTTTATTGTCTCAAAAAGTATATTTCTTTTTTCTTTTAAAAAGAAATTTCTCAGAACATTAAATTTAGAAAAGTATACACATTTTAAATTTAATAACATAGTTTTTTTGTCATCTTTAAAATTCTGCATCAACCAAGTTAAGGCACTTAGTAGACAATTCGCACTTTGTCTATGTTTGAATTTTTAAAACCATAAAATTAACATTATATTTGGCCATATTTTCTACAAAGAATATTTAAAATTTGAATGTGTTCCTTTCTAAATATGATTTATATCCTCCAATTTTTAAAAACGGAGAATTTGCTTTAAAAATATAATATCTCAAATTAGATAATCATGTAATGTCATAGATTATTTCATATTCGAACTACTACATACTATCACTAATATATTTTTTTTACTTTATTCTTTTAAAATTTTTAATTTTGATATTGAAGAATGAAGATCAAATGATGTTGGGTTATAATTTTTGCACAAAACAATTAATTGTTTAGATATAGGCTTTTTAAATATATACTCCATATATATATGAAATATGATCTGGAGTTAAATTATTGAGGGAGAATATACAAACATGACCCTGAACTTGGCATAACTTTTTAAGTTGGAACTTAAACTTTCATAGTGCACAAATATGACCCTCAACTTGGCAATTCCTGAACAAGTAGGCACTTGGTGCTGACGTGGCACGGTGAGTGTATCACACTCGTGGGTGGGCGCGTGAACAGTCATTTTTTACTATTCCAACCGAAAAAATGGGTAATTTGACCCTTTTGCCCCTATCAAACACACACACACACACACACATATATATATTATTTATTTTCAAATTAACATACACTTTCTTCTCTTTTTTTGTGCACTATGAAAGTTTAAGTTCCAACTTAAAAAGTTATGCCAAGTTCAGGGTCATGTTTGTATATTCTTCCAATTATTGAATTGTCGGATTGAGGACAAGAACTATAAAATTTGAGGAAGAAAGTGAAAAGTTTAATAAAAATAAATTTTTCTTTATAAATATAAAGTAAAAGAAAAATTCATTTACAAAGTGAATTTTTTATTTCATTTTATAAAATTAAAGAAATTTTCTTTTATACTAAATTTAATGTTTGTCATTTGAATTTTCTTTTATTTTAATTATATTTTAAAAATATAATTTATTTATATTAATCTTTACCTTATTATAATCCAAACAGATTTCGAACTCAATGGAGGAGTAGAAGGGTGAAAAGTCAAAAAAGAGCAAAATTGAAAAGGTGATGATGACTAATGAACAACCAAATTCCCTCTCCCGAGGATGTGAAAGACATGTACAGTAACATATAATATTTTCTCCTCTCATTTTATGTAATATTTTAGAATTTTTTTAAAAAAAATTATAACTTTTAAATATTTATAAAATTGAAGATCATTTTGTTAAGAATAGAAATTTAATTATTTTAAGACTAGTATATTTTTGCTGTGAAATATAATGTGGAAGTGATTTTTAATTTATAATAATTAAAAAAATCACTTTCACATTATAATTTTATAATTATATATATACAATAGGAGGAGTATATTTAAGCTTGGTTCGTCAAGTTGAAGGGTGTATTTAATCTTAGTTTGTGAAATTAAGGGGTGTTCTTAAGCCATGTGTAGCGCGTGAATGACATATTTTTGTGCGTGAAATAAGATGGGTGTATTTAAGGTTAATTCGCCAAATTGAGGAGTATTTTAAGTCTATTAATAATTTAGAAATGCAATTAATAATTAGTAATTATTTTTTTAAAAAAATATGAAATGAGAGAGCAGGTGTGACAGTAGAAGTAAATAGAGTGAATTTTTCTTTACTTATATGCAGTGTTGTCAATCTTCATTTAACTAGTGTTGATATGGATGTTACTGGGCATGGAGGGAGAATATGCAGAGAAAATAGCCCAGAAAGAGAGAGACTAAAAACACAAAGCAGCAGAGTAGTGATGAAAGCAAGTTTCAAAAAGGTTCAAGTTGTGTATTATTTATCAAGAAATGGACAACTTGAACATCCTCATTACATTGAAGTTGCTCATCTTGCTCATCAACCTCTTAGATTGAAAGGTAGATATGTTTTGTAGTTATCATACCTTTAGGACCGGTATATTATTATTACTCATTTTCTTTTTCTTTTTTATATCTTACATTTAGACCCCCACTTGTGTATTTTTGCTGTGAAAAGTTATTTTTTTTTTTCACAGATGTCATTGATAGGCTTACTGTCTTGAGAGGAAGAGGCATGCCTTCGCTCTATTCTTGGTCTTGTAAAAGGTATGTAAATGCCCCTAAAATTTTGCCCAGGCTGAAATTACATGATTATCAAGATAATACAAGTCACAGGTTGTGTTTTTAATTTTAAAAAATAGTACTACTAGTTAAAATCTTGAAAAACTGATTATGAATTTCCAATTTATTTTTTTTTAAAAAAATACTATTTAGTTGAAGTTGTAGATGGATATATCTAATTGAAGAGGAGAGAAGAGAAGACTTTATTCCTAATTAAGAAGATGAGTTGAAAAAACAAGTTTGGAGCGTTTTTGTCAAATTGAATTTGAAAACCTTATAACCAAACACTAATTTTGAACCAAAGCTAAAATATATTCCAGATAAAAGTAATATTTTTCATCCCCAGATGGTACATTTTAGAAAACCAACTAAAAATCATTTTAATATAATCAAACAATACACTGTTAATTTTGTAGGAGCTACAAGAATGGATATGTGTGGAATGATTTAGCTGAAAATGATTTCATTTGTCCTTCGGAAGGAGCTGAGTATGTTCTTAAAGGATCTGAAATTATTGAAGGTTCCACAGGTACTTGAAAGAAACATGAATTAAAATTGATTTTTCTTCATACTTCCTCCGTGGTGTTTCAACTTTTCTGTATTTCAGAAAAATTTCAGCAAATTCATGTAGCCTGGAGTCCACAATTGATGAGAAACAACCCACAAGTTGAAGAGTCCAACAATTTGTTGCCAAAACGCAAATCATCAAGCTCAAAACGACATTCAGATGAGCCAGAAATTGTTCAGAACAACCACAATTACCTAGATGAAAACGAAGAAGAATTGTATGAAGAGAAATCAAGTTACAGTACTAGCTCAACCACACCCAATTCCACTTGCTCTAGAGGTGTGATTTCTGAGTTAACTCGGAAAAACAATCCTTCCGAGTTAACGCATGCCAACTCGTTATCTCCTCCTTCAACAACTTCCTCTTCGCTCTCGGACAAACCAATTAATAACGAAACCATCAGCACATCCAAAAGGTTTGAAGACGGAGACCCGGTGGTCACCGAGTCATTACTGAGTCGTAACTCGGTACTCTTCCAACTCATCTCCTGTGGCGGATCTGTGTCGTTTAGAGGGAAGAGTACTACTACCGAGCAGCAGCAACTACCGCCACCCTCTCCTCCGCCTAGGAAGAGCAGTAGTAGTTGTGCTAATTTTCACAAAGGGGTATTGTGCAAGGCGGCGGGGAATGAAGTGGAAGAGATCAAATACATGTCGGAGAATCCACGATTTGGGAATTTACAGTTGGAGGAGAAAGAGTATTTCAGTGGTAGCATTGTTGAATCAATGACGACGGAGGAGAGAACAGATCCACAATTGAAGAAATCATCTTCATACAATGAAGAGAGGTGAGTTTAAACTGTTTGATCATTACAATTTTACTTCAAAAATGATATTCCTAATTCATTAATTTCATGTATTTACTGCTATCAACTATCTACCATTATCAATTACGTATCGTCATCAACAACCATCATCATTGTCAATTATTACAATCAACTGTATTATCACTAATTGTCATACCAATCACACCATTTGTCCAAATATATTCGATCTTTGTCATATTCATTATCACCATTAGCTTATTACTATCTCTCACAACTATTAACAGCCACCATCAAATTATTCACAATCATCAATCACTGCTAGTTACTATTTGCACCCGACCATTAGCCAATGACATTCATAGCTATCGTAGTTAGCTATTACCATCAACAACCAACCATTATAAATTTGTTGATATATGATATTAGATTAATTTACTATTTTATTAAATTTTATACTCGTTATTTTTTTACGAGAGATAATTTCTTAATGTTTAGGTTTTTAAAAAATAATTTTAATTAATTAGCATTCAAACTTTAATACAATATCTTAATATTCAAATGCATATTCAGAATTAGACATTTTAATTTTATAATAAAACAAATGAAATCTTAATATATTTATAAATTATATAAATGGTATATAACTCATATTAATTAATAATTCAAAATATTAGCAAACAAAAGATAAATTCCTATATCAGTCGAAATAATAACTGTCCACACATAGGGATTACTATTTTGTGAATGTAAGGTTATACATCTTACTAGAATAGTTTACAAAATTCTTTTTATTGCATTGATAAAAGTCTGTCCAAGTTGAAGAAAGGTAAATTTTGTCAGGCTTTGATATTTGGATGTGTACTTTATTATGCAGGATCTCAAAAGCAGGACTGAGAGAAGTAGCGGCAGAAGAAGATGAGGAATTGAACAAGGAAAAGGCTGCAAAAGGAAAATGCATCCCAAGGAAAAAGTCTTCTTCTAAACACTCCAAAAAGTGATCACTATAACTTCTTCTTTAGTTATAACAGTACCTGCTTTAGGCTTTTAGCTCCTTTTCCTCCCTCTTCTGTAGAGGTGACAGAAGATTTCTAGTTCTAAAAGTTGCTTTCAGCAGAGGTCGATTCCCGAAATGCTTTTCTAGATATTTTTTAATGTGATTATCATCTGTTTCAACCTATGTTTATTAGGCACCTTTG
>JAPFFP010000080.1:14878479-14893389 GCA_026153255.1 Solanum medicagineum
AGACACTGTGGCCCCAACGGCCTAGTCATATGCATTCTCTTTTGGCTTATTATTACTGTTTATCTATTTTAAGGCATTCTAAAGGTACAAACCCCATGTGATAAGTATAGTAAGCATATAGTATAGGTTGGTTCTCCCGGGCCCTTTCGGTAACGGGTGCCAGTCCACCCTAACGGGACTTGGGGTGCGACATGAAATTTTTCAACAAGTAGTTTAAAACCAATCCAATAAAGTTCTTGGGAAAGAGAATACAAGTAAAAAGCAAAGAATACAAAATAAAAGTATCATCAGGATACCATATTAGTTAATGTAAGTGCCTTCGAATAACATACAAAACAATAGAATATGAATGTAGAATAGTTAACAAAAGGATACAATAAAATTTTATACATATAAAATATAAAAAGGATATAAAATAACAGAATACAAAATATAAATAGGTTAAAAATAATAATACAATAGAACCTTATACACATGCAAACACATATATAAAAATAATACAATAGAACCTTATACACATGCAAACACATATATACAAGTTGAGTAATTTCAATTTAAATTAACATTTTACTTATAATATTGAGAAATAAAATTAAGTGCGTCATCATCAATTTGTTCTTCCTCATTTTGATCTTCACCAATATCTTTTATATTTTGTTCTTCTTCATCATTAGATTTTGATCATGCTCTGCATTCGTATTGGATTTGATATATTCTTCAATCTCCTCTCTTCTTCAATTCGAGACACAGAGCCTACATTGTCAGTCAATCCTTTAGTAAATTTGGTAATCCTCTTTGAAATTGACATTGTATTGCAAAATCAAACTCCCCTACTCAAAACCTATGTGAAATATGGAAATTGAAAATAAGAACAAGAATGTAAACAAAAATCAGTAAAAAAGAAAAAGAAATTATACTCAAAAAGCTAAAAACAAACTAAACATATGGTGAAGATTTGTTGCCTGAATCAATTTGACTTCTCTTAAGAAAGAAATCGAAATTTTGAAGAAAAAAAGAAGATCGGATGAGAGTGAAGAGAGAATGTCGTATATGGAATTGAAGGGGATTAGTGAGAAAATCTGAAAAGTAGAGAGATAAAATCTATCATTTTTTTAAACAAAAAAACTATAAATAATTTGAGAGAATTAAATAATTATATTAGGTGTTAGAAAATTATTAAACCAAAGCTACAACATTCTAAGAATTACCAGAGAATTCTAGAATAATTAAATAAATAAATAATAGGAAATGATGTGAAGAAACTTCTAGGAAAGTAGAGTTTTTCTTCCTATGTTGGAAGAATCTAGAGAAATTGAGAATGAATTATTTAGCCTATAAATACTTGTAATGGTGATTTTGGATGTAAGAGAAGTAAGAAAGTTGAGTAATAAAACTACTTTGAGAAAAATCCTCTCCTTTCTAAAGCCTCTCATTTCTTAAATCATCTAAGCTTACTACTCTTCCTTTTCTTATTTAAAGGCCTACTATCTTTAAAATATTTTCTACAATTGGTATCAGAGCCAGGTTTTGTTAGTTATGGCAGAAAAGAATATAGTGTGCCTGGTTCCAAAATTGACAGGGAAACAAAATTATAATTTTTGGAGAATTCAAATGGAGACACATCTGACTGCGTATAATTTGTTAAAATATACGCAAGAAGAGCTTAAGAAAGGTGCCGATGAGAATGACATAAGGTATGATAGTATGGCCTTATCTCAAATACACCAGGCCATCGACATGTCTGTTTTTGGCAAAATTTCCACAGCCAAAACAGCAAAACAGCATGGGATATTTTGGCCAAAGCATATCGTGGAGTTGATAGAGTTCAAAAGAATAATTTGATGGCGCTAAAAAGAAAGTTTGAGCTTTCCACAATGGGGAAGACAGAGACGGTTGAAGAATATTTTTCTCAATTGTCGGAGATCAAGAATGAGATGGAGCTCAATGGCCACAACCTCACAATGAGACATTCGTTGAAAAGGTACTTAATACTTTGCCTATGAAATTTGATCATATTGTGGCAGTAATCCAAGAAACCAAGGACATGTCAACTTTAACTATCGAGGAGCTTCTGGGCTCGTTAATTCTTCATGAGAATAGAATTAACGAGAAATTGGAAGAGTCATTAGAGAAAGATCGGGGAGAGAAGACACTGCAGGCACGCACTAACAAAGTTAAAGGGAGAGGAGAAATTTCAAATGTGGCAGAGACGAAAGGTCAAAGTTTCAGAGGCACAGGTCGTTGGGGTATAAGTAACTATCGTCGACGCGGAAGAGGTAGTCACCATTCCCAACCAAGAGAAAATTACAGCAACCAAGGTCAGGAAAAAATTTCCGTTAAATGTTTTAATTGCGATAGACTGGATCACTACGCTAAAGACTGTTAGAGTAAAAGAGCTAAAAATAAACAAACTCATGCTCGAGTAGTTGAGGATAATGAAGATAAAGATGAAATCATTTTATTCTCTGCATCGGTGGCTACCGTCAGTGAAGAAAATAAAAAAGATGTGTGGTACGTCAATTCTGCGTGTAGTAATCATATGTGAGGAAAAATGGAGATATTTGCTGATTTGGACAAGTCATTTAGATCTACAGTTAAATTTGGAAATAATTAAGTTGTGTCGATAGTCGGAAAAGGAAGAATACCCGTCACTATGGAGAATGGACGTGCGAGCTCTATAAAAGATGTTTACTATGTGCCTAACCTACAGAATAATCTGTTGAGTTTGGGGCAGCTCCAATATAATGGTTATGATGTGCATTTCAGTAATGATACTTGCACAATAAGAGACAAGAGTATGAAAATTATAGCTAAGGTAAGTATGACTAAAAATCGAATGTTTCCCATTACTTTCAATTACAGTCATTTACCTTGCTATAATTATATTACTCTTGATGATACATGGTTATGGCACATGAGGTTTGGCCACTTTAATTTTAGAGGCTTGCAATACCTTTCCAAGAATAAGATGGTGTCAGGTTTGCCTTCACTTGATTTTTCTTCCAGACAATGTGAAGAATGCATTTTGGGAAAGAAGCATAGAGAGCCATTTCCCAAAGGCAAGGCTTGAAGAGCGAAACACCCATTACAGCTAATACATTCGGATTTGTGCCCAGTGGAAATTCCTTCACTTGGAGGTAGCAAGTATTTCATTACTTTCATTGACGATTTTAGCAGAAAAGCATGGGTGTATTTTCTGAAAAATAAATCTGAAGTTTGTGACACATTTAAAAGCTTCAAAATACACATTGAGAAACAAAGTGGCCATTTTATAAAGACTCTGCGGACAGATCGAGGCACAGAATACACTTGTGCAATGATTTTTTAAAGAAGCATGGGATTCAGCATCAGATGACTGCAAGGTACACTCCTCAACAAAACGGAGTTGCAGACAGAAAGAACCGGACAGTGATGGACATGGTGCGATCGATGTTGGCGACAAAACACCTGCCCAAGGAGTTTTGGGCTGAAGCTGTGTCAACGGCAGTTTACATTTTAAACAGGTGCTCTACAATAAGCAACCAAGGGAAAATACCCTATGAGGTATGGACGGGTAAGAAACCAAATATTTCTCATTTACGAATATTTGGTTGTCTTGCTTATGCACATGCACCTGATCCACTGCGGAAGAAGCTTGACCAGAAAGCAGAAAAGTGTATATTTGTTGGCTACAACCGTCAGACCAAAGGGTACAAGCTATATAATCCACACAGCAAAAAAATTATAATCAGCAGGGATGTCACTTTCGATGAACATGGAGTATGGGATTAGAAACAAAAAGGAGTTGAGCCATCACAACCTCCGGCACCATCGTATCTCGATGACGAGGAACATGATGAACCTGTGCAACAACAGGCTCCTTCTGAAGTGCAACCAGTACAATCCAGCCGACCACAGAGGCAACAACGTTTACCTGCTCGTTTGGAGGACTATGTTATCGGCGATGAAGTTAATAATTTATCTGATGAAGATGTTGTGAACTTTGCCTTGTTCTCAGATTATGATCCTATGGATTTCAAGGATGCAGTTAGAGTAAAATGTTGGGTGAAAGCAATGGAGGAGGAGATTCATTCTATTGAAAATAATGATACTTGGGAGCTTACTGACCTTCCAAGAGGAAAGAAACCCATTAGTGTGAAATGGGTTTACAAAACAAAATACAGACCTACCGGAGAAGTCGAAAGATACAAGGCAAGGTTAGTCGTCAAAGGCTATAAGCAAAAACCTAGAATCGACTATTTTGAAGTATTCGCCCCTGTTGCAAGACTTGACACGGTTCGTTTGATAATTTCTCTAGCCGCTCAAAATAACTGGAGAATTTATCAAATGGATGTTAAGTCTGCTTTCCTGAATGGTGTTCTTGATGAAGAGGTCTACATCGAACAACCTTCTGGCTTTGTCAAAAAGGGCCACGAAAACAAGGTATACAGATTAAAGAGAGCTCTATATGGTTTGAAGCAGGCTCCAAGAGTGTGGTGCACACGCATCGACACCTTTTTCATTGAAAGTGATTTTCAAAGGTGTCCTTATGAGCACACATTATCTGTGAAGACTCCTGCTGCTAGCGATGTTATGATTGTATGCTTGTACGTGGATGATTTGATATTCACAGGAAACAATGAGAAGATGATGGCTGATTTCAGGGAGGCAATGATCCATCAGTTTGAGATGACTGATTTGGGTCTCATGTCTTATTTTCTTGGGATTGAAGTTTCTCAATCTGATAAGGGAATCTTCATTTCTCAACGAAAATATGCTGGAGACATTTTAAAGAAGTTTAAAATGAATGGTGCAAATTCGATTGCGACCCCAACAGAAGAAAAATTAAGGTTAATGAAGGATGAAACTGGTGATTTTGTAAATCCATCCTATTTTAAGAGTTTGGTTGGAAGTTTAAGGTACTTGACCTTAACAAGATCCGACATTACTTACAGCGTTGGAATGATAAGTCGATTCATGGAGAAACCACGCCAACCACACTTACAGGCAGCTAAGAGAATTTTGAGATACATTAAAGGAACTCAAGGAGATGGAATCTTCTATTCTAGAGGGGAGCCGGTTGAACTTCTTGGATACACTGACAGTGATTAGGCTCGGTGATACGATCGAGAGAAAAAGTACTTCTGGCTATGCTTTCTTTACCGGCTCAAGTGTGTTTTCTTGGAGTTCAAAGAAACAACCTGTGATAGCGTTATCCACTGCAGAAGCAGAGTACATAGCCGCATCAAACGCTGCTACACAGGCGGTTTGGTTAAGAAGAATGCTCGGGTTTCTTCAACACAAACATGATGGTCCAACCACAATCTTATGTGACAATCAATCAACAATAGAGTTGACAAAGAATCCAGTGCTTCATGGTCGCAGCAAGCATATCGACATAAAATATCACTTTATACGAGAGTTAGTACGAGAAAATGAGATTCGAATTGACTACTGCAGCACCGGTGAACAAGTGGCAGACATTTTTACTAAGGCATTAAAGATGGAGACTTTTATGAAGATGAAGAAATTATTAGGAATGATGGCATATGAAGCTTTGGTTTAAGGGAGGCAATGTTAGAAAATAATTAAATCAAAGCTACAACATTCTAAGAATTACCAGAGAATTCTAGAATAATTAAATAAATAAATAATAGGAGATAATGTGAAGAAACTTCTAGGAAAGTAGAGTTTTTCTTCCTATGTTGGAAGAATCTAGAGAAATTGAGATAAATTTTTTAGCCTATAAATACTTGTAATGGTGATTTTGGATGTAAGAGAAGTAAGAAAGTTGAGTAATAAAACTACTTTGAGAAAAATCCTCTCCTTTCTAAAGCCTCTCATTTCTTAAATCATCTAAGCTTACTACTCTTCCTTTTCTTATTTAAAGGCCTACTATCTTTAAAATATTTTCTACATTAGGATACTTTAAATTATAATGTAGTTGTAATTAATAATTTCTGTAAAAGATAGGTATTTTTAATAAATAAATTGAAATTCTTAAGTAATTGCATAATTTTTTTCTTCTATAATTAGAAATGGTCCAAAATGTTTGGGCGTAGTTTTTTGGTTTTGAATAAAAGGGCCTTGAAGGCCATATTTAATCTAAAAAAAGCAGCAGTTTATTTCACTACAATTTACAACAATAAAGCAAGCATACACTCAACAACATCTTTATTACTCGTTTGATTTACTGCTCTATCATATTTACTTGTTCTAATAATCGAAATTTTATAGTTCAACAATTGAAACATAATTCACTCTTTGGAGCCGTGACAGTTTTGTCATAGGGATTCACAAAAATAAAATTTAAAAGTCCATTAAAATAATGAATCCTCAATGCTTAAGTCAACCGCAATTTATTATTGGATCTGCAATTGTAAAATTATATTTCTGATGCATGAAGTTAGCATTGCACATGTAGCTGTTCAATGAGATCAAATTAAATGCCGCTGTTCCCACTTTACATCTTACAACTTGCAAAACTTTGACTAAATATATAAAGGGAATTCAAGAGCTTTTGATGTTATTTATCTCATTCATTAATTAAGCATATTTGAAGAATTTGCTTGATGCTAACAGCTATGCTTGTTTGTATAGTATTTGTAGTGTTAATAAGAATTAGAAGATTAAGAAGGGGAAAACAAATTGTAATTGCAACACAAATGCTTTTAGTACTAGTTTTTTTTATATATCACTAATTAGCAGGGGCGGAGCTAGTAAAGGCTCACGGTTTATTTGAACTTCTTTTGATGGAAAACATGACTAAAATTATTTTTTATATATATATAATAGATGTCGAACCTTTTTGACTTATTTATTTATTTTTCAACCCTCTTTAATGAAAATTTTGTATTAGCCATAAATTACTTCCTTGTGTTTATGAAACATTGACGATTGACCACCTAAAAAGTTCATTAAAGACACAGTGGAATTGTTAAATTTATTCCATAATTACACTCACAAATCTAGTTTTTATTTATTTATGTGTTGTAGGTTTCTCATCAAATTCATTTTTTCCGAATGTACAAGAGAAGGTTCTCCTTTCAGTTCGTCATAATTTTGAATTATAATAGAGCCCAATCTAGTAAAGAAAATTAATGCAAAAGACCAACAAAAAATAATTTTGGCGGCCCACTACAAAAATTTATACCCAAGTCATTAGCAATATTGGTACATTCACATTTACAAATACAGTTAAGAGGTTCTTGGGTAGGATGTATTAATTAAAATAAACTTAATACAGTATTAATTATATAGTATTATTTAATTTTCATGTTGTAGGATTTTTGGTCTATGTTATATATTTTGTTTTGTATTATAAACAGTGTTGGACATAGGATTTTTTTCGGGGGTTCCAAATATAGAAAGGTTAATATGGAAAAATGACAGGATGAAAAATAAAATGAGGCGTTCGCTAAATTTTAACCTATCTTATTATGCTCTTTTTTTTTTAATTATTTTTTCTGTACACCATCGAGCTTTTCTTAAAAAACACTACTATAACTATTTTAACTCTTACTTTGTAGAGTCCTACTTTATTTTAAATTTTTTTATTTGTTTCTTTCAAATTAATACTCCAAAAGTGTAAAGAGTGAATTATTAATACTACAATACGTATTTAGTGCTCCATAGCAATAAAAATAAAAAGTATTGAATAACATCAATATAAATACAAGATCAATAAAAATATAGATGAAAGAACGAGTTGTGTAATAAGATAAAGAAAATTGAAAAAATTGACAACATACAATAATCTTGTGTATGTAAATCTAATTAAATACAAAAATATTTTAAACGAGCTTGACATAGAATATATAACGAGAGATATAAAAAATATTTTTCATTTCAAAAATATATGAAAATTTATACTTGATATTCTAGAGTCAATGTTTATACTTGAGCAATAAGAAAAAAAGATTGACAATTGAACGCTCTCTCCATTTCAATTTATGTGTCACATTTGAATTTGGTGATTAAAATAAGTTTTCCTTTGGCCATAATATTTCATATTTATTTTAAATATCTTAAACTATCAATTATTGTGAGTAAAAGTATTTTTTACGTGATTTTCAAATATACGAATATTGTTTAAAAAAATATAAAGATTTCATATCCGAATTTATGATCAAAATTAGATTGTCTGACTTTCAAAATATAAAAAATACCACATAAATTAAAATAAAAATTAAATAATATCATATAAATAATTAAAAATGAAGTAATTATAATACATATAAATGAATTAATTAAAATAAAAAAATACAATAACTAATTTTAGTTGCTCATTAGAAGAGGAATGGAAAAGAACGAAAAAGAAAAAAAAATATCTTTTTGATAAAACTAGAATGTCATGTGAGTGAGAATTGAATCCACACCACTGCAATAAAATTGAACCCTCCAAAGCATTGAGCTACACTTTACTTATACAATATATATACATATAATATTGAAATTAAATTTTATATATAAATGTAATTTTTCGGGCTGATGGGGTTCGGATGAACTATCTACCACCCACGTAGATCCATCCCTGATTATAAAGTATATTATTAACTCATAGTAAATTTTGGTATTAGTAGTACAAGGCTTATTAACACGAGGGGTCATTTGATAAAGTGTACTAGAAGAAATAGCGAGTATATTAGGTTTGCATATTAGTAGTATCTTATTTGATACTTTTTCAATGTATGTACAATTAATGTTTGTATTAGTTATAAATTTTATTGTGTATGTAGAAGTGTTACACTGATACATGAAAATTCATGGTATTAATAATATAAGGAGATTTAATGCATGCATTAGTACGATTAAAGATTCAATTGCCCTTCAAAATCATTTCTTGATATTTTTTCACCATATTGTGAAAGGTAATTTTATAATTTTTTTTTAAAAACTTCGCAATGCATGCTTAATCAAACAATGCATAAAAAATAATGTATATATAATTAATGCAAACATTATTAATACATTTTATTTGACATTATTCTATACGCCCTGCCAAACAACCCCATAGCTATTGATAAAACAATCTTAATTCATTGAATTAAATAATAAATAAATACTAATCTCATATATAATTAATTTTAAAATTATTAATACATCATTTTTGTTAGTATTATCATAATACACTGCATGGAGCAACCCCTAATCTAAACTCTTATTTGTTGTTGCCAATCGGTTGAAGGACTGCTTATATAAAAGTGTCACCTGTGGTTTTGCATTCTACTTCACATTTTCACTATTGACCCAAAAAACAATCTAAAAAAATCCTATTTAACCGGGATCGGTTAAATTAAGATATTAGTGTTTGTTCAATTATACTAGACAGTAGGGATATTTACGGATTGGGTTAGTTCGAATTTTTAAAATATCAAATTGAACCATTTGCGTCGGGTTTTTAAATAGAAAAATCAAATCAAACCAATAAAACTCAGGTTTTTCAACCTCGGATTTTTTCGGATTTTCGGGTTTTTTCAAATTTCTTGGATTTTTACACTTCTTTTTCAAAATTCTCGTGCTTTCGAGGTTGTTTTTCTAATTTTTTATAAAAGTACTTATAAAAACATATAAATAACTTATGATTCAAATATTTCTTTAGTCCTACTAAAATACAAATATTTAAGATTTTTTAAAGAAAAATACAAAATATGATATTAGTGAAGACACAAAAATATTCAAATAAAAAATAATATTACAAATAAATAAGTCATAATGAAGATGATCATAATTTTAAAGTACCAAATCATACTAAAATAAGTCATAATAAAAATATAATAACTTTAAAGTATTAATTCATGCTAAAATAAGTGTAATGAGACTTATTAATTACATTAGCAAACATTAAAGAAAAATAAAATTAGTTTATGTATTTTAATTGTCTTACCCAATGTAAAACTAAAGACAAATATTCATTCTTAGTGTTGGATTTTTTTTTTTTTGGCAAGTATTAGAATTGATTTTGAACTTTGATTTGTACTTTATAGTTACTAATATGGAAAACTTACCTAAATATACCATATTTAAAAATTATTTACCATTTATAGTCATATAAACTTAATACATGTATAATTCACTTTAAATATATAATTTAGATTTTTTTATCAAAATAAGTCTTTACATTTTAAGACATTTACAATACATCTATATTGCATGTAAATTCATTTTTATACATAGTATAATACAAGATACATCCATGTAATATGCATAATTCTTTTTTAACATATAATGCAATTTTTTTTACTCGCATAAATGTAATACATACACACACACACGCATATATATATGTATGTAGAGAGAGAGAAATTACATGTATTATTCATTTTTGATGCATACTATGACATACCTAGATAATAAATTAAAAAATATATTTAAAAATAGTAAATATTTTATAAAAGAAACTCAAAAAAGGTATTTATCCCTACTAATATGTATGAACTATAGTCTTTATTAGATTATCCGAATTCCAAGTCAAGTTAAAAATAATATGTTAAGAGAATAAATTATATATATATATATATATATATGATATCGAGTTGGTTTGGCCTCGGGTTGATTTTTTAAAATCATCAAATCAACCCAAATATAGTTGGATTTTTTTGTCAATACCAAACCAAGTCAAATCAAACCACTAGTCAAGTATTTTTTATCGGGTTGACTTGATTTGCGGTTTGGTTCGATTTTCATATTTGTCCTTTCATTTATTGAGCTTTTTTCATATTTATGATTTTACAAAGATCAATAGTTAAAAATTAATATATATATTATCTTTAAATATTTTATACATTAGCTCATAAATTTAATTAAAAATATACTTCATAAAAATGGGAGAAAAGAAATATTATAAAATATGTCCAGAAAGTGTAAAGGAATACCTAGGTACTCGTAGTTATGAGTAATAGTAGAGTAGAAGTAACTCGCAAATTTTAAACAGAAATCCCTCCGCGTAAGGAGAAAAGGGAGGGGAAGGTGGAACCCACCCACCGAAATTTCTGAAATTTTTGATTGCCAATGCCGCTTCACAAAAGGCGCAAGACGCGCTTTAATTTTTACCGGCTTTTCTTACGACATTTTCTATTTTATACGGTAATTTAAAAAGTTATTAATTTTATGTTTAATGTAGATTATCTAACTTGAAAAAATTAAAATTTATTTAAAATTGTAATTGTAGAAATAAAATTTAATTCTTAATGGTCAAATAAATATTTTTAATGAATTATTCACTTGTCTCTCACTTGATTCCCGAGTCCCCCATGTGACTTTACTACTGTCTGCCAGCCCATCCCACCCCACCGACGCCTTTCCTTTTCCCCATTATATTACTTCCTCTCTTACTCCAATCCTCCAAAACAAGAAGCAAAAAGTTTTGTGTTCAACAAAATGGCAAAATTGGTTGCATACCTTCTTCTTTGCTTACTCTCTGTTTCTTTGGCTACTGCTGCCGACCCTTTCCTTGTCAAGGGTAAATGTTATTGTGACACTTGCAGATGTGGATTTGAGACCCCTGCTACCAAGTATCTTCCTGGTAAATACTTCATTTTGTCATTCCTATTTCACGATCTGTGTGTTTTCTTCATTTTCCATTTCCAGATCTAACCTATATATTTACTGGATTGTAGTGGAACAGAACAATTTTGAAAAGTGTGCTACGGTTCTTGTTCTCTGTTAAATATTTCTTGGACTTAGTGTTTTAGCGAGGAAATGTTGATTTCTGACCAGGATTTGCAACAAACCCCTTTCAATTAGATTATAGTTCACTTGTATATGCCTCTGATCTACTACTCTTCTTCTTTTAACATGTATAAATTATACTCAAGGACTGATCTCCAAATTCACACTGAAAATTGATTTGTTTCATGTCCTACTGAGAACTAGGAGGATATGGAGTTCATATGAACCTAGTACTGCTGATATGGAATATAAGTTTGGGTAAAAATCAAATAAAATTGCAATGAATAGGAGATACCCCATAACTTTAAATGTATAGTGAGTTTCTTAAGATTGTTCTCGTACGCTAAAGGTGTGTGCCAGATCCTTTAAAAAATAGTGCATTTTAGAAGGATCTAACACAGGTGTGACATCATTTTTAGTGTTTGGTGAAAAAAAATAGATTTAAGTAAAGACCGTAGGATTAACCATTGTGTTGTGATGGACAGGATCTAAGGTAAGAGTTGAGTGCCGACACAGGAAAAGCAACAAAATCACCTACTCAGTTGAAGGTGTGACAAACTCACAGGGTGAATACAACATCTTGGTCAACCGTGACTGTGGTGATGATGTCTGTGATGTTGTGCTCGTCGAGAGCTCTGACAAATCTTGTAACACCCCCAATGCTGGTCGTGACCGTGCTCGCGTTGTCCTCACCAGCAACAATGGCATGACCTCTAACGTTCGTTATGCTAACAACATGGGTTTCCTCTCCAATGAGCCTCTTTCTGCCTGCACTCAGATCCTCCAGCAATACCAATTGACTGAGGATCAGTATTGAAGGGAATAACATATGATTTCTTATGAATCTCCGTTTGATGTTTAGGGCTCTCATTTGTTGTTATGATGATGATTATGATGCTTTAGGCATCAAAATTGATACTTTTATCTCTTTGTTATTGTTTTCTGGATGTTCGACTTAAAAGTGATATGTTTCCTTTTAGCATATGAGGATATTTTAATGACTCATTAAAATTATTACTAGTGCTTAAATTGTGGCTTGGTTGGTTTTCTTGCTACTAGTCAATATTTATTGATCAATGCATTGTCTTATACCAAATGTTTGTTTTAAATATAATAAAGGAGTAATGCTTGATCTTTGGTAGTTGTTAATACAACAACATAACAATTGGTGGGGTCTGGAGAGGGTAAAATGTATGCATATTTTATCATTATCTTCTAAAGATTGTAGGTTGTTTTTGAAAAATCCTCGTCATATTTCTAATATTGCTTCTAAAAGCATAATGGGTTCTAAGTTTCTCCAATGTAACATGGTATTACTTGTGGGATTTATAATGGGATCATTATTAACTCCCATAAGAAGCAACCAAGCAAAACATATGTACGCATTGCTTCTATCCTAAGCTTGAGGCCCAAGTTTAAAATGATTAAAAAGAGCAAAATGAAAGTAATATGTAGGTGATAGTGGTCTGTGTTTGATACTTCAAAATAGGTTGTTGCAAGAGTTATCTATTCTCCTAAAAAAAATGAATCTAAAAAATCACTAGTGACTAGGAAATGACTTGTGGACTTATTAACAAAAGCAACAAATTAACTACTGATCCATAAAGCTGACCACATTGACAATATTTCCCCTCTTAAGCTGATTTTTTTTTTAGTTTAGTTTAGTTTGCATACACCAAGTTGATCACGTAGCTTTAGAACGGATACTAATTTTCAGGGACTATGTGAACATATCTGCAACCTACTCGTCATTTTTACAATAAATAAGGCTAAGTTTTGCATCCTTAGATCATGCAAGAAGTAATATTTCACATCTATATATTTATTTCGTTCATTTTCAATTAGATTCTTTAAAAAGCTGATTGTCATAATAGATTGATGTTGATAAGTTCAATAAACGAAATAAATATTACTATTATTTACGGAAAGCAAATAATTGAAAGCAAATAAAGTCCTTCAAGAACATTTTTCAGTTAAACAACTTGACAAGCACATAATGTTGTAGGGAATGTACTCTGCCTCGATAGTTGACAAAGTAACAATAGTGTTAACACCCTTTTAGTCCACCAACGGTTTATACATGAAAGATGTAAAGAAATTAGAAAGTAGATTATTCAGTTCTAAGTAGTAGTCCTTTGCAGTAGAATAGTACAACTTTAAGATTTTCAATTTTTCACTATTTGTATAGTAGTTATTGCAGTAAGGAGGTTATTCCTCCACTTTCTCATTTCATTTGTAGTAGGAAGTTATTTTCTTGTTTTTTAATGGGTTTAGTAAAATGATAAGCACAAAAT
Source organism: Solanum medicagineum (assembly GCA_026153255.1). NCBI lineage: Eukaryota > Viridiplantae > Streptophyta > Magnoliopsida > Solanales > Solanaceae > Solanum > Solanum medicagineum. The sequence continues at coordinate 14,892,423 of JAPFFP010000080.1, forward strand.
TACTAAGTTTTTGAGTACTTCAAACTCAAGAGTTTGTAGGTTCTCGTAACTAACCAACACTATATGTCATAGAAAATATTTGATTTCATCTTTAGTGACACATAACTAGATCCATATTAAGGGACTACAACAACTTGGTATAAGAAACGGGAGTTATGTGAGATCAAATTCAACATCAACTGGCATAAATGGTGAGCTTATTTCAAGAAAAACCTGCAGCCATTTAGGCAGAAGGGAAACAATAAATGCTCATTTGGATGCATTCACAAAGGATTTAACAGAATTTGACGGTTGATTCTGACACAACCAAACAAACAGTGTAAGAGTGGAGTGACATGAGGGTTAGGATCAGAAGCAGGAGGACGTTCCATCATTCCTCGGTATACAAAGTTGGACTTTCCGTGATTTAATGGCCAAGGTGACCCTTTCGGATGGTTGAACATATGTGAATACTTCTTTTGACACCAACAAAGTTTGGAGGAAGAAAAAGTTGGACTTGCTTCTTTTCATTTGGAGGGGAATGCATAACTTTGGATTCTTCAATTAGAGATAGACATGACTCAACTGTCTTGGGATCAATTCAAATGTCATCGTAGCATTTGTTTTTGGGCTACTAATTAGAATTCAGAAGTTGGAAGAATTAACTAAGTTGCACCAAATTGAGTCTGTGATAGAATACCAAGAAAAGTTTGAACAGTTAGTTTCCTAGGCTGGTATAGTCACACATTGCAGAAAATTGAACTTTATATCAGCAGTCTTAATAATTATATAGAAATTGAGGTTGAGTTGCATAATTCTCCACATTTGATTATAGTGATGAGTGTTAAATATATCGTGTAGTTATTTTTGGAATAAATATATTTTGTAGATATTTAGTTCCTTATAATTATGCTAGTAGATATTTTTGGAATAAATATATCTTGTAAATATTTAGTTCCTTATTAGGCTAGTCTCATGCCTTAATTGA
>JAPFFP010000080.1:14895892-14919411 GCA_026153255.1 Solanum medicagineum
CTGACCAACCCCATGTTGACCCAAAATCTGCAATTGGTCGGTCTCAGTACCACTTTTGATGATTAATAGTTGTTGCTTGTGGTCGATTTGCGTATATCCCTTCAGGTTCACTGCCCCTAACATCCACCATGCTATTTTTTGTCTTAGCTTGTCATAGCCAACTTTTTTGTATGTATTCTCTCTATTGGTAAATATGCTCACATTATAATAGCTGCCTAATGTAAATGGCTATCCATGTAAACAAATAGCAAGCTCTTTATGTATGTGGGGGTTTAATCTACTTTGTTCTGATCTTCAAATAGGGGATTTGTTGTTTATTTGTATTGATTATTTTTCGACCCATCTTAGGTAGAGAATTAAAACGTTCAAACCTGATTTCCTTTTCCTCTTGTGCTGCATGATTAGCTAAGAAATCTGCAAGTTGATGACCTTCCCTGAAGATGTATTGAACATTGATATTCTGTAATTGCACTTGCTGTTTAATCTCTTCGATTATTTCTATTATTTCCCATGGACTCTGCATCTGCCACTTCAATACCTTCACCATGGCCAAGGAGTCTGTTTCTATATTTTAGCTATCCCTTTTTTCCCACTCCAATATTTGACTGCCTGCAAGATGGCATGGGCCTCTACTTGCATGTTGGTCATATGCCCAAGCAATCCTGCTTGAGCATAACACAAATCCCCCCAATGGCTTCTAATATAAAAACCATAATAACTAGGGCCTGCATTCCCTTTAGAGGCCTCATCTATGCTACACTTTTGACAACCCATAGATGGTAGGTTCCATCAAACTATGTGATAATATAGCTAAGGCTGGTAGTCACCTAGGAATCTGCACGGATCAATCTAACTCTTGTTCCTTATCTTCATGTTGGGGTTGAGCAATTCAACCAAATAAAAGATACTCTTCTGAATGTTGTGAACAATAGTGTTAAAGGGAGTATCCCCTCCATGCTTTATGGTATTCCTCCTCTTCCATAACTCCCAACATACTAGAGAGGGGATGGAATTAAACAATTGCCATAGTTTTAGTGATTTTCCTTCAGACCACCATTTTTAAACTAAGATATGCAATTGGGAATCCTCCATCTCTGTTCCTCCCAATTAGCAAAAAAGGTCCACACTTTTTGTGCCATTGGTGCTGTAAGAAACTGGTGTGTCATGGATTCTTGTGCATATACCTCACAACACCAGCACCTTGAGACTATATTGATCCTCATCCTCCTTAGATCATCATCTGTAGGAATTCTACCTTGCCATGCTTTCCAGAAGAAAAAATTAATCTTAAAAGGCAATCCCTTTACCCACAGACATCTATAAATCACTTTGGGGTTTTGTCTGACTCTATGTAGCTCCCAGGCAGATTTAACTAAAAAGCATCCATTAGTATTCCTCATCCACCAAGCCTTGTCTCTTCCATCTGCAGACTGAGGTGGTTTAATGTCAGTACAGATATAATTGACAATGTCTTCATCTGAAAAAAAAGCTGGCAAGCTTCTGTCTATTCCACTGTCCTTCATCAACAAAGTCCCTGACCTCTATCTCCTCTTCTGATAGGTTAGTCTCCCCTGTATAGTATAAAGCCCCTAGTTTGGTCCAATTATCAAACCAAAAACTATAATCCCCTGCCTTAATCTACCACCAAATTTTGTGATCAACTTCATTCTGATTTGTATTAATTTCCTCCAAATGTGAGAAGTGCCTGATCCCTTGGCTATCAATGGGTGTAAGCTTTTTCAATATTTGTTCCACATAAAAGAAATCCACAAGGAGTTAGTGGAAGTCCTGAAATTCCACCACAGTTTAGCAAATAGGGCATCCACTATGTATTGTACTGATCTGAAACCAATACCTCCAGCACAATTTTTCCCAAGCAATCCAGTGTTTTCCCCTTGTTTCTCCAAAATTACCCCAAAAGAATTTAGCTATCACCTTATGAATTAGATGAGTAACACTTTTAGGAGGACTCATAACTGAAATCTGATATATAGGGATTGATGGTAGAACATGCTTAATCAGTGTATATTTCCCGCCTGCTGTCAACACTTACTCTTCCATGAGAGAATCTTGGTAGTTATTTTCTTTAAGAATCCCTCAAAATGCTCCTTCTTCTTCCTACCATAAAAAGTGGGGCACCCAAGATAAGCGAATGGGAACAGTTCCTGCCCTATTCTAGTCCACCTCCTCAATCTTCTCCCCATAACCACTGAAGTTTTCTCATGCAGATATATGAAGATTTTAGATAAATTGATCATCTATCCAGAGACACTCTCATAGTCCTTTAGTACCTTCATCATTATCTTCACTGACTTTCTATTAGCTGAGCAGAGCAGAACAACATTGTATCATCTGCACCAAGGTAGTCCAAATCCCACAAATTTCGGATTGTCATTTAGCCTTTTAAGGATCTGGATAGTCCCTCTGCTGATATTATGAACAAAAGAGGGGATAAATGACCCCCTTGTTTAACCCCTCTAGATAAAGGGAAAAAATTATAGGTCTGCCCATATAACCAAAATGGAGTACTAGTTGTTAGAGATAAATCTCCATACCATATCTATCATTCTTTCCCCAAACCCCAACTTTCTCATGACTTTGGTGAGAAAAATCCAGGAAATCCTATCATATGCTTTTCCCATATCAAGCTTTACCACCACATTATGATGCTTAGCCCTTTTATGGATGTCTCTTATAATTTTTTGGGCCAACAACACATTCTCTGTTATATTTCTTTCCTTTATGAACCTTGTCTAGTTGGAGGATATAATCTTGTGAAGTATCTTATCTATCCTTCCTTGAATGACCTCAGAAATAATCTTATTCAAAAAAGAACTCAGACTAATGGGTCTAAGGTTATTAAAATTTCTTACAACCTCCTTTTTTGGAATAAGCACCAAGTAGTATGTGTGACATATCTAGGCAGAACTACCCCACAGAAGAAAGAATTAACCACATCTAGTACTTCTTCTTTATGATCTCCCAACAGCTTTGATAAAATTCCCCAGAGAAACCATCAGGACCACTAGCACTGTCCTTGCTAAGATCAAATATCACTCTTCTGACCTCCTCTTCATCTAGCCATTTCTCCATCTCCATTCTGTCCTCAGCATTCAACAGCACAAGACATTCTCCAGCTTGTCAAAATTGAAATTGACACTATCTTTAGAGAACTACTCTTGCAAGATTTTCACAGCTTCATTCACTATATCATTAGCATCCTCCACACTTCTTCCTTGACTGTCTTTAATTCTGAATAAAGTCAACCTTTTCCTTCATTCCTTAACAAAGGAATGAAAGAATTTAGTATTTTTGTCCCACTCAATAAACCAACCCATGTAGGCCTTTTCTCTCCAATAATCTTCCTCAATTCGTAAAAATCTTCTTAATTTAGCTTCCACCTTTCTAAGCTCAGCTCTATTTTCCTCAGTAGGATTGAGCTATATCTGTATCTCTTTTATTCTAACAATGTCTTCAATACTGGCAATTTTTTTGAAAAAATCCCCATTTGTATTTTTACTCCAGCTGCTCAAATCAGCTTTCAATTTCTTTAGCTTCCCATTCAGCACTTGAAAAGGTGTCCCCTCCAAAGGAGTCTCTAAGACCTCCTCACCACCCCCATAAAGGAGTGATATTTGGTCCAAAAATTAAGAAACCTAAATGGTTTCCTTATGACTATCTGAATAGCCGTGCATGCCGCATGGAGAGGGGCATGATCAGACCCATCCCTCACCATGTTCTGCACCTCTCTATGATTATATTCAGCCCAGAATATATCATTCCCAAAAATAGTGCTAGTCTCTTGAAAGTACTTTCTTCAGCCGTTCTCCCATTCCACCATGTATAAATGCTACCGGTGAAGGAAAATTCAGAAAAGGCATAATTGGTCACACATTGTGCAAAGTATGTGGTCTCCATTTGAGTCACAGGCAAGCCTCCTAAGTGTTCAGATTCATCTAAGATAACATTAAAATCACCTCTTACCAACCATAGAATGTTAAGATCCTCACTCGACCATTCTAGCTCATCCTATAGCTCCAACCTTTCAATAGCACTGCATCTAGCATAAACTACTGTAATCAATACTTCCTTGTGAGAATTATAGTGTCTGAACTTTATAGAGAGTTGTTGCAAGGTTTCAAAAACAATCTCCTCTTCCCAATCTGCATCCCAAAAAACCCAGATCTTTCCAGAACAATTCACTGCTGCATACTGCATTCTAATTTTCCTCCTATAATCCTCTATTACTTAAGTCCCTACGAAAGGTTCAAAAAGGGCTATGTATGAATAATGATGCCTTCTATTTAGGTTCATTGCTCTCCCAAAAGCATTCTGGGTTTCCACTGACCTAATATTCTAAAATAATAGATTGTACATCATCATTTACTTCCAGCAGGTTTGGCAGAAGTACTCCTTGTTTGAATTTGACTGCTTTTGGTTCCAGTAGGGCTTCCTTTCCTCTTGTCTTTATTTAGCTCCATAATTTTTCTAGGAGAGAGATCCCCATTTGTAGTAATAGCTTTGATATTTGATTGAATGTCTTTATCTGATCCTTCTGTGTCTCCTACCCCCACTTTGTCTTTGGGCTGACTTAACTTGTTGTTGCTAGAATAACCTCCAGGCTGTTGCTCTTCATGTTGCTAATGTTCTATTAAGTTGATAACAGAATTAATCTCCTCTTCCCCCTCCATCTGCACTGTTGCATCTATCCTGATTTCCCTTGTTAACTTTTCTTGCAGTAGATAAAGCCTCCTCCTCTGTTTGCTTTTATTTTTCCTCATTACTTTCCCCTCCTTCCTTGTGAAGGCTTCCTCACCATCGCCCTGCACATTTCCACCCAAGCTCTTGCCTTCATCATTAATCTTGACCTCCAAAGAGTTTTCCTAAAACCTTTCACCCCTTCCCTTGTTCTCCTCTACTGTATCTGTCGCTCCTTTATTCTCCCTGTTCATCCAAATTTTTCCTCCACCCACTATTTAGTGGTCTTATTTTGTAAATCTCCTTGTGCTCCATCCTGCTTGGTGTGTTATTTTCTCCCTCTACCCTGGTTTCTCTTTTTCAAGAGCCTGGAACCTGTTCTCAGTGATTACCCCTTCTTTCTTTTGTCTTGGGTCCCATTTTTAAGTAATGTCACCCCTGTAGTTGCTTTTTCCCCTTGTCCCAGCAAAATTTTTTTTCCGGGCTTCTTGAAATTCATTCTCTTTCTTATGATCCTTTTCTTCCTTGTTGTTAGGATTTTTATCCCCCTCCTCCATATTGCTATACCCTTTCTCATCGTCCTTCTTGGATTCCTCAAATAACTCTGGTGTAACACAAAACAGTCATCTTTATTATGCCCTTGCAACTTACATATTTTGTAGTATTTGGGAAGATAGTCGTATTTGATCTGTACCCATTTAGAGACAATCTCCCCAACTTCTTCTTGATCCTAACCTTCACCCTCTGAGGATGCTCAGCCATCAAGTCCACTTACACTTTGAATTTTGTTGGTTTCAACTTGAAAAGGTTTCCCTACTGCAGTCGCAATTGAGAATATCGATTCCTTTCCAAAAACGTTTGGTGGAAGCGATGGTAGCGAAATCCAAGCAACAACAATAGTTGTCTCCACTTCTAGGTTAAAGAGTAGGTCCTACTTCAAGGTTCACATTGGGTAATTCCAATTTTGATGAACAATATAAAAGATAGGTTTTGTTAAAAGATGAACGTAGTCTTCCATGCAAGAGGCCCTTATTAAGATATACCTATTGCTCAAAAGACCAATATTCACTTCCCCCTTAATTCACATTGTATTGGAATAAGTCTCCTCAATACTTGGATCTCACGCCACCCATACGAGAACTTACCCACCACCGCATACTTCAATTGTTCGTTTTTTATCATCTACGATACCTCCTCTTCTTTCCAGATGACTCGAGGTTCCCCATGCAAATACGTAATCTGCTTCAGCGGCACCAGAACCTAGGTCGTTGGTGATTTGGGTTGTAGAATATCTGCATAACTCCCCTTCTTCCTACTCCTAACACTTCCAATGGTGTCCACCGGCCAAAGAGGCCATCAATTGATGACAAAGGCTAATTTAGGGTTTGCGTGGCAATGTGTTCTAGAGAGCGTTTAGATTTTTTTACTTGTTGCATATGCATATTGGTAATTGAAAAAAAAATATTATTTGTATTTTTAAACTTGCATGACATGTTGATATTGAGTTGAGTTTCATTCTTTCCTTGAGTACACTCAATGTACTGTTTATACTCGATCATCTTACATATTGTGCATTTCGTATGCTAATACTATTTAGTACTACATTATTTTATGATGCAGATGCATGTGCTAGAGAACCTTAAAAGATGCTTCATTCGAGATTTATTCAGTCCCAAACAGCGTGACACCTCCAATATTTAAGAGAATATTTCGGTTTATCTCTTTCTATTATTTTGAGGTAGACTTGGAATTATCATGGTACCTTCCTACGAATTGATAGAGGCTTCATATACTAAATTAGATCGAGTTAAAATGTAGTCTATTTATCTTTTAGAGTCAATTTTGATAACTTTATTATTTATTTGAATTGAGATTTTGAGATATTTTAATAAGAAAATCGTGAAAACTATCTTATATGATGATTTAAATATTCACTTGAGTATTGTCTTTTGGTTTCATTGAGTATTCTGCTAATTAAATGAATAATCAATTCAAGTGGTTCTTGTGGGAATCAAAAATGGTTTTTGAGTGTCGTCCATGCCTAAGGTACCCTCTTTAGACGTGATAAATTTGATATTAGAGAACAGAGTTCACATCATAAAGAACAAGTATCCTCTATCATGGATAGGTGATTTATTTGACCAATTGCATGGGGCTAGTCATTTTTCTAAGATTGATCTTTAGTTCAGATACCATCAAATAAGGGTAAGGAAATGTGATATTCCTAAAATGGTTTTTCAGACTAGATATGGAATTTTGAATTTTTTGTGATGTCTTTTGGCCTAACTAATACACCGGCGATATTTGTGGATCTCATGAATAGGATCTTTAAACACTACCTTAATATGTTTGTTGTGATATTCATTGATGATATTTTGATTTACTCCCAGAGTGAAGAAGAGTATGAGAAACATTTGAGGGTAGTGTTGCAAACCTTAAGGGATGAGAGGTTGTTTGCTAAGTTTGATAAATGTGAATTTTGATTGAAACAAGTGGCATTCTAGGGCATGTAGTTTAAGGTGAAGGGATTAAAGTGGATTCTAAAAATGATAGAAGTGCTGAGAAATTGACCTAGGCCCTAGACTCCGATAGATATTAGGAGTTTCATGGGCTTGGTAGGGTTCTACCGGAGGATTCTTAAGGGCTTCTCTTCACTTGCTTCTCCTTTGACAAAATTGACACAAAAGAAGGTGAACTTTGTTATATTTTTCAAACTTTGAAGGAAAAGCTTACATCCGCTCCTTTTTTAGCTCTACCAGAAGGCTAGTAGGGTTTGTTGTGTATTGTGATGCTTCAAGAATTGGATTGAGGTGTGTATTGATGCAAAGTGACAAGGTTAATTCCTATGCTTCTAGGCAACTAAAGGTGCATGAGCGAAATTATCCTACATATGATTTTGAATTAGTAGCCGTGGTATTTGCTTTGAAAATATGACATCATTATTTTTATGGGGTTCACGTGGATGTCTTTACCGACCAAAAGAGTCTTCAAAATATGCTCACCGAAAGATATCTTAATTTGAGGCAAAGAACATGGTTAGAACATCTCAAAGATTATGACACAAGTGTATATTATCACCCACAAAAGGATAATGTTGGTTGATACTCTAAGTAGAGTATCCATGGAGAGTATGACTCATATTGATGATGGTAAGAATGAATTGGCAAAGTACGCTTGTTGGCTAGATTGGGGGTTAGATTGAATGAAGCCAAAAAGGAGGTGTGCTGGTTGTAAATTGTTCTAAGTCTTCTTTAATTGAAGAGGTCAAATCCCAACAAGACCTTGACCCTACTTTATTAGAATTAAAAGCTTTTCTAAAGAATGTAAGGTGGAGGTTTTCTCCCAAGGGTGAGATAGTGTCCTTAGATACTAAGGTAGGTTTTGTCTACCAAATGTTGATAGGTGGAAGGACTTGATTTTGAAGGAGGCACATAATTCACCCTATTCTATTACCTCGATTCTACAAAGAGGTATAGGAATTTGAGGAAAGTATATTGGTGGGGTGATATGAAAAGAGATATTTCCAAGTTTGTAGTATGTTATCGCAATTGCCAACAAGTCAAAGCCGAACATCCAAGGCTGGATAGCCTAACCTAAGATATTGAGATTCCTACTTAGAAGAGGAAGCAATTAATATAGATTTTGTCGTTGGCTTTCCTAAGACTAAGAGGCATTTTAATTCTATTTGGGTTGTTATTGATAGAATATCAAAATTGGCTCACTTCCTACTGATTCGAATGACTTATGGTGCCACTGATTATGCAAGTTATACATTCATAAGTTGGTTAGATTGCATGGGGTTCCACTTTGTATCATTTCGGATCGTGGTGCTCAATTTACTTCACACTTTTGGAGATCATTCCAAAGAGGCCTTGGTACACGGGTCAAGCTTAGCATGGCCTTTCACCCATAAATGGATGGTTAAGCTAAAAAGACCATTCAAACATTTATGGATATGCTTAGGGATTGTGTTTGGAATTTAAAGGTAGTTGGGATAGCATCTTTCACTTATTGTGTTTGCTTATGACAATACTATCACTCTAGCATCGGAATGACTCCTTTTGAAGCTTTATATGGCATATGATGTAAATCACTGGTTGGGTGGTTTGAAGTGGGAGAAGTGGTTTTATTGGGTATAGATTTGGTTAGGGAAGCTTTTGGAGAAGGTGAGGTTGATAAGGGAAAGATTAAAGATGGTCCAAAGTAGGCAAAAGTCCTACTCTAATATGAGAAGAAGGAATCTTGATTTTAATATTTATAATTGGGTGTATTTGAAGGTCTTACCTATGAAGGGTAAAGTTCCATTTGGTAAGAGGGGAAAGTTGAGTCGAAGGTTTGTAGGGCTTTATAGAATCTTGAGGAGAATTGGCAAGGTAGCTTATGAGTTGGAGTTGCCTGTGGAGATGAGTATGGTTCATCAGGTCTTCCATGTGTTTATGTTGAGAAAGTTTGTAGGTGATCCAAACTCTATTGTACCTTTGGAATTTGTTAGGGTTGAAGAGAATTTAGCATATGAAGAAGTTTCAATTGAGATATTGAATAGGAAAGTGAAGAGGTTGAGAAGCAAAGATGTACATCCATCAAAGTCCTTTGGAGGAATCAACAAGTCAAAAATGCTACTTGAGAAGCCAAAGCAGACATGAAAAAGCGATATTCGTACCTCATCCACTCTATTCAAGACTACGGTGATAAGTATCTATGATGTCAAGTCATGAATTTCAGCCGTTATGTCATTTTTACATGCATACATGTTCATGGTAACGAGTTTTGAGGATTTTGTTGTGTAAGTTCGTAACTCTTTGAGAATGATGATTACGTTATATTGATTGCATTCTTGTGGGTTGAAGGTTGTCTAATCACTCTTCTTAAGTATGTTTCCATCACATTCGGGGATGAATGTTCCCAAGGGGGAGATATTGTAACACCGCTTACACGACTCAGAATGTTCCTATGGCATAACTCTTAAATATCTTAAAATTCGTGTGTGATTTTCCAAATCTAACTTTATGTTCTTTTTCGGAGGCAAAGTTGTGTATGAAAAGGGTGGTGTTTAAGTTTTTGGTCACCCTATCGAAAATAATTCTTTCGATGTCTTAGGCCTAAACTAGAAGAGTACGCGACCAATTCGCGTCGCATTCATCGTCCTTCATAGTACCAAAATGGCCTAACAATCATTCCTAGGACATAACACGGGAAATTGAGCTTCACAAGACAATGACCTTGACGGGAATAAGTCCGCATCACGAACATGGTTCACCAGTCAAAATTTTCTGAACTTTTTTTGTTTCAACTAAGGGCATTTGGGTCGTAACTGAACACCCTTATAGACAGGATTCTTCAATTGTTTCACCATTGTTTTCCTAAATTCCATCCTTAACTCTCTCAAAATCCACACCAATCCTCACCAAAATTCTTCAATCAGTTTCAAGATTCTCAAGAAATTTTGTTGAAATTCAAGAACTCAAGCAAATTTTCCTAGTATCATCAAGCTTCCTTCATTTATTTCGATGATTAAGGTATGTAGGTTTTCATCTATGGGTCCTTCCACCCATGTAGTCCAATTCTCCCTTTTTATGAAAATTTTATGATTTCAAGGTCTAATACTTTTAGGGTACTTCCTATTATGCATTATGAACATGATATAGGTATCAAGAACTGATTTGATTATGCATGAATATCTATTCAAGGTTATTCTATAATTTGATTTATGAATATTGAAGCTATGCATGCTATAATTTCTTGTAAAGCTACAAAAGATTATGAATTTTTGAAATGTTTTTCATGATACCCAAATTTGGGTTTTACTAATATGTTGGTGGGTTGATTTAAATTATTCTCAAATGGATATGTTTTATTCATTCATGTCCTATGCAAATGTGTTTCTTGATTTTATGCTTATATACGTACACCGATCATGTTTTGACTAAAGTTATGAGCCAAGCTTCTTTTGTTGATGAATGTTTTATGAAAGATATGTGAATTGTGAATGTTGTAAATATTGAAGGACTAATAAGCATGTTATGAGTTCATGAGACTGTTATGAGAGTTATGAATGATATGAAGTCCTTTTTTTTATTTTATGAAGTTTAGATTTTGATGAGCAACTATATGATGATATTATGCATATTGCAACTATGACTATCATTTGAGTATTTCTTGGGACTGTTGACCTAACACTGAGAGGACCTTGGTAAATAACTATTGTCCCTTCACTACGTTGTCATCGTTGTTTATGATTTTCTTGTTGGATGATTAACCAAAAAGGGTAGGGTTCCAGTAAGGTACATGCTAATTAATATCCAAAATTGGTGGTGTTCCCGTATGGCTTCTGTCTTATACTAACCTAAAAGGTTGATGTTCCTGTAAAGCTCTTTATCTTATATAAATAAAAAAGGATGGAGTTCCCATTAGGTAATCGAAAAGGGTGAAGTTCCCATAAGGTGTTTGTGAGGCACTTTCCGAAAATGGGAGGTTCCCGTAAGGTGAGTGTTTGGTTTACTTTGGTAAAGTAGACTTCTCCTTGTTTGGTGTGGAGTGAACGTCAGGATTCCAACTAGTAGCTTGCTTGGTCTTATTTTTCAGTTATGGTCCCTTCCTATCTATCTACGATGTGTTATATGATTTGGCTATCCTCATACGTGTTTTGAATAGGGCATTGATGATACATGTTATATTGAACTTATATCCGTTGAATATGATTATGCATCTTGTCTAATTATCGATTATGAGCTCTTGTTACATTGCGTCTCGCATACTTACTACATTCCACGTACTAACACATGCTTTTTGCCTACATGATCTAACCATATCGGGATCGAAGATCCTATTCATCTTCCTCCACATGGCTAGTCGACTTGGTTGAAGATTTGCTATTGGTAAGTCCTCCACTTTGGAGACAACAACCACTTTCCTATCATGCTATGTCAAGACTTGTGTTACACCTTAGAAATTACCAAAATACCTCTAGATAAAAGATTTCTCGAATAATACATTATCCGAAATGTTTTTTTGGCAAATGCTTAGCATGAAATATTGTGTGGGAAGATGGTCCAGGTTCCATTACAGAGAAACCTGATCAAAACATAATTTTTCAAAAGCAAAAAGCAGAATTTCATAAAAAATGTGTAACAAGTCTGTGTCACGGACTTGTCGTGGACCTTTACTTAGTTGTGTTTTTAATATTTTCTATGAGAGTAGAAGTTGATCAGAAAATTTTGGATGAAAATTGTACAGGGATGGAGTAAGTCTGCGACACGGACTTTGCTCACCATAGTACAAAATTTTTAATTTTTTTAGGGGAATTCTACTCTTTCCCCATACATCTTAGACAAAAAAAACCCATCATTTTGAGGTGTGTTTGCCCTAAAATTAGTAATTACACCCATTCCTTTCACTTTCATGCAATTCCTTCAAAGAATAGCAATTAAGGAGAAAAGGAGAATGGCTAGGGTTTGAGAAAGCCTCTCAAATATTTCAACAAAACTCCTGCCTAGGCATGTAAGGCCACCAAAAATTCTAGTTTTGTACTTATTCTATGTTCTTAGCAAGAAATCTAGTCAAGAGCCAAGTTAGTTTTTTTTCCAGTAAAGTTGTTGAGAAATTCTAAAATTTTACCTTGCAATTCTTACTATAATTATTGTTCTTATTCTAAGAATTGCATTATTGAGCATGTTTCTTTAAATTATGAAGTATTATCACACTTACAAAAATCCTAGTTGAATTGAGAACTATTTCTCCGGCATGTTTTACATGCATTAAAGAATGATTTGCTTACTACAAGTATTTACCAAGGTTTAAGTACAATTTTAGTCAAAAGATTTTATTGAGACTGAGTTAAGAGATAAGTTTGAGAAAAGTTCAGAATAGCAAAAGTTGGCAACTAGTCCCAAAAGATTAAATAAGTATTTTGAGTAATAATACTCTTATAGTAATGAGCTTACAATTAATATTTTGGGAGTAGTATTGAGCACCGATATTGGTAAGAGTAATAATAACTCAAACTCATAAACTATGTATTCAGCGTAGGATAGGATTGTACTAGATGTACAACTCCTCATATACCACTGAGATGACCCACTTTAGATAGATCCATAAGTTAAGTTTTGTCCCTTACCTTAGCAAGTTACTGAATGGCTTTCACAACATGAGCAAGATGTTGTATCATATAATGCTTATAGTGATAGTTGTCGGTTAGAGACTCCCCAAGAAAGTTTATATGTTATTTTCAGACTCAGACTGAGTTGCATTTGTTTATGCATTAAATTAGGTATTTTGTAATATTATATTGCCTATGTTATTGAGTTATTTTCTACATAAAGCCTATGATTTGAGCATTGTATCCTGAGTTTTCCTATTTTGACCATTTTACATACTCCTACATTCTATGTACTAACATCCTTTAGACCAACATCATTTTACGATGCAGATACATGTGACAGAGCCCCTCAGTAGGCGCATCATCAGAAGATCTTGCATTCCTACTAGCTAGTGGTGAGACCTCTTTGCAGTTAGAGACTCCTTATTTTTATTCTTTTAGTTTTAGTTATTTCTTTTGGTTTGAGGTAGTTGTCGCATGTCGTGGTACCCATCCTCTAGTCATAACTTGTAGAGGCTTCATAGACTGATAGATAGTATTTTAGTATCTCTTTCAGATTACTAACTTCTCATTTGGTCTTCACTATAATTTCAGACATTGATTTATTAGTTGTGTCTAATTCTAGACTATCATTATTTCTTAACTCTTCCACTGAGTAAGGTAGCCATTCCAAGTAGTTCGCTTGGGACCAGAAATGATTTCTAAATGCCAGCCACATTCAGGGTGTAGACTTTATGGATATTTTCTTTTTGATGGTGAGCCTGGGAGATGTCTTGGCCCCCATTTCCCTCATATTAGAGGTGTTATTGGATAGATATATGTTAAGAGCTCGACTCCTGTTATGCTTATGTAATTATGGAAGACTTCCTTTAGTCCCTATCCCTTTATGTATTGATTGAATTTGATGGCATGTGATGTAAGTTTATTGCCCCTACTATCCCCATAGCATCAGTTATACCTACCCTTCCCTTATTCATTGCTTGCTATGTGATAGTGAAAAGTCTTATTCCCTTTAACATCCCCATAGCTTGAGTTCGACGTCCCGCCCCCTTTAGACTTAATTAGTAGTTATTTATTTATGCCTCTGCAATCAAGGATGTGCAACATATGCTTAGAGGCTTCTTTGGGTCCCTTTGGGTTCCCATTCGCCATGTTGTGTCTAGGCCTTAGGCTTGGGTCCCAACAGAATCATATATTTGAAGTATATCAAGATGTACTTATAGACTCCCTTCTCCAAACCTTGCATTAGATGTTATCTTTGAGAGGGAAAGTAATGTCTCAAAAGTTTAATATAACCACCTGAGGGAGTGTGATTTGAGGCTTTTTGAATCACAAGTAAAATTGAGTCATCCTAGAGTTAGAAAGTCATCGGTGAAAGAGTAGAAACCAAATAATGAGAATGATGGTTTATTGAGGCCTGTAACTAGGTTATGTATCTATTAGGTAAGTCAAGTCTCTTTGGTTTAATAGTAAAGAGTATTAAGTATCAATATTATCTAGCTTTCATGATAGGATGTAGAGAATGAGTTGTTCGGAAGAGTTAGAATATACTCGAACAAAAAAAAAGGAGCTTATATCGATGTGTCATAGTGTTAATAAAGACCAAATATAAATGTTGAATAGAGGAACAAAGTACTCATGAGGTGATAGATCTAAGCTAGATATATTAATTTTAAGGGATAGCTCCATAACATTTATTGAGTTATGACATTAACTAGGCGATGAGATATAATGAATAGGTAGATAATACTTAGATTATTGGAAAAAGGTGATGATCGACAACAATTAGACTGACTTACGATAAAGATTAATTTACTTGTCATGAGGTTTTGGTGGCATAATATATCCTGATTATACCTAGTAGTTGTAAGTTAGTGTAGCATGCGAGAAACATATGATGTTTATTACTAGACAATGAACTTAAATTTTTGAAGAACATCGTGAAAAGATGGATAGCATTATGAGAGTGATACTCTTAATTTGGAGTATTGTGCTAATAGCTTAGTAGTGGATCGATTCACTGACTTAGAGTGGTGATCTTTGAGCTAAGGAGGAGATAATGAGGTAATGAATAAAAGTAGATTTTTTTTAGTAGCAATGAGCTGACCAAAATGAGACATCAATGGTTTTCCATCTCATATATTCTTAATACCTCAGTTGAGGTGACACCTTATTCTTTACTTGTGTATTAGTGTCATGCTCAGTGTCTAGAACCATCACTTCATGTTAATTCATGTTCATGCTTAGTTCCTAGAGAGATAAATGGTAACTTCATTTAGTGATCTTGATCTTACCCCATGAATATAAGAATTTCTAGCTCTATGCTATACGAATCATGTTATGTAAGGTATATTCTTTGATCAATTTTCTTCAATAAATTATGCTTATGGATCGTTGCTCTAAGGATTTGTAGATATCTTTATTTTCAGTCTTGAGAGTAATGTTGATGATAGTAGGTGAGTTACGGTGGATGGGTGAGTTTGGATGTTCCTTATAATGATAGTTATGGTGACCTTATTTCATTTAAGGTTATATACAGGGAGGATCAATTGTTCAAGCTCATATTATGAGAGAAACTAGCGATTTTTATTTCTATTACTTTAGGGATAAAGTACTATGCAGGAGAAACAGGTCCAATCGTAATGATGAAAGTGATGGTGATCCTATGTTTTCACCAATTTTAAATTTTTAATCAAAGTAATCGACGATCTAAAATGCATGGAAGACGAGGTTTCACTACTATGTAGTACAATCAGCAGTAACTTCAGCTTCTTTTTCTGTTACATCCAAAGCCGCATAGGACGTGCCTGAGTTAGCTGTTGGGAGAAGGAATAAACTTGGGAGAGTCATGATTGAGCTTGATGGATCACTGTAAGTTTACTTTTTTATTAATTTATTTTTACCATATTTATAAATTATACATCAACTAACATGTTTATTATGTGTTTCTTGCTAATGACATCCTTCAATTGAGGCTTTGAGGGCTCTACAAGAGAGTGTTAGAAGATTATATACTAAGGCATATCACTCTTCGCAGGATATTTCAAATATTATCTACCAGATTATGTTTATATTATTTACTTATTTTTTAACGTTGTTTACTTTTGTCAAGACATTACGTATTCGGTAGCTAAGGTATAATATAGTTATTATGACCACTTTTGAGAGAAACGTAAGGGTCAGGCTATCTAGTTGCTGGCTAAAGAAAGCAAAAGATGATCAAAGACCTGCTATTTAGATGTCTCCTAATGTATTTGAAGAATTATGCCAATATAGAGATACCGATGAATTCAAGACATTGTCCGATCAAGATAAAAAAAGCTAGAGACAGCCTAAAGGGTGGCTCGTTGCACATAAGAGGTGCAAACAATAATGGTACAATTTTACAAGAGAGAGCATAAGATTTCTAATTTTGTGTTTAAATTCACACTCTTAAATAAATTATTTAATTTGACAAAAATATGATCTTGTTAATTGTATATTAATTCAAAGGAAAAATAATTAGGGCGCACTTTTCATCATGAAGTTTTTAAAAGACTCATATTAAGAAAAAGACAAATGAATCGAATCTGGATGAGTAGGTAGAGGAAAAGGTCGAACGAGTATGTAAGTTATTTAACATAACACACACATACACACACATATATATTGAATCTAATTGTTACTTTTAATACAGGATCTGCCATACATATGCCAAAACTAGTCCATTTCTTGGTGAGCCATTCTGCAGAAAGTTCCCCTTATCAATTGTTAAATTTGGTTCCTAATTATTTCCAATTATTTACCCTGGTTTATGTTAATATTCCTGATTCAGAAATCATTATTCATCTGGACAGCTTGAATTTTTTCTTGAAGGAAAAATCAATTATAAGTATGACACAACTTGAATTAGCAATGAGAAATAAGAGCATCCTAAGTTTCATAAACAAATAAGGCTTTCTGTTTATTGTGTTGCTAGAATTGTTCTTCCTATTTCTTGGATATTGTTGTCCTTTTTCTTGGCTATCTGTGGCTTATATTGTTACCTTTTTCTATGTTTTTTCCTCATGTTGTAATAAATGGATGTCGGTCAAACATAATTTAGCATCCAAACAAACAATTCAGTAAATACAAAAACGCATCTTTATTGCAAAATTACATTAAATCTTTCCATGAGATTCAAGAAATGAGGTTCCTGCTTGTCTTGTAAATTGTCTTAAGATCGGTGGAAGTTGTTATTCAAAAGATTGTATGCTCTTTTGTTCGTATGTCAGCAATATAATGTGCAGAAGATATGTTATCCCAGAAAAAGCCATTGTATATAAGCACTTATCCTTCTTGAATTTTCAGGTGCCCATTATTGTACACAATGAGACTGAACAAGCCAAAGTATGGAGTCAAATTTATAGTGAAGGCACTGAGATGCAATCTGTTCCTGTTATTAAAGCATGGCAACTGAATGAAAGAATGTACTTTTAACAACTCTCGTCTTGTTCTATTCCATTATGATGTCATCCCGGATTCAGAAGGATGTTATTTTGCAGGTACGGGGAACTTCAAGGGTTTAATAAACTGGAAACAGCTGAAAGATGCGGGAAAGAGCAAGTCTATAAATGGCGCCGAAGCTATGATGCTCGGCCACCCAACGGTGAGAGCTTGGAAATGTGCTTGCGAAGAGCTGTTACCTATTTCAAAGAGCAAGTAAGCTGCTGTGACTTATAAAAAGTTTAGCGCATATAGAGGAGACTAGTTTCTATTGATGCAGGGCTTGATATCTTCACCTCTCATTACTGAGCATTTACTTGCAGATTGAACCCCAACTTGCCAGTGGAAAGAATGTAATGGTAGTAGCTCATGCAAATTCATTGAGATCCATCTTAATGTATCTTGATAAATTAACTGCTGAGGAGGTAATGAGTATTGTCATTTTCCTGTTAGTATCACACATTTTCCGTGCATGTATGTTAGTTGGGTATGAATCGGTCCTTGGTAACAGGTCATCCACTTAGAACTCTCAACTGGAGTGCCAATGCTTTACATATATAAAGAAAATCATTTCATCAGGAGAGGAAGTCCGTTGGGATCTACAGAGGCTGGAGTTTATGCTTATACAGAGGTAAAAAAAAATTTCCCACTTAATTAATGTATGTCATTCTATAGGCAATAGTTTGGTAGATAACACTTGTTTATTTATGTATCCTAAAGTACTTCAGATGTCAAACTAAAAATACAAATACTTTGATAGGAAGTCAAGTTTAAGATGATGTTATGTTTTAGCCTATTGAGATGCCGCTTTTATGATGCCATGAGTACATTAGCTTTATAAACAGTTCAAATAGAAGATCGAGATGATCTTAGTAGATCATAACACTAAATTATATAATTAAAATAGTCTCTTGTGGTCCGTTCCTTTCCCAAACCCTCCCATAGCAGGAGCTTTAGTGCACTGATTGTCCTTTTAATATGAGAATTGGATTATAACAGGAGGTTGTCAAGCAAAGAAAGTAATTTAACAATCAATGTTTTCGATAGTTATTAGGAGTGGCAAGCGAGCTGTCGGGTCGAATTTGAGCCAATTGAAAATGGGTTAAATAAAAATGCATAAAATATTTGACTCGACCCATATTTTTAAACAAATATAAATGAGTTAACCAAGGGATAATTTGAATAAATATGAATACCCATTTTATAGGTTACTATTGCATTTGCCAAAATCCTCCTCCGAGTTACAAGGCCTCGGATTGTAGTAGTAATTGCAGTAAAGCTAGTGAGATTTGTGTCCTATTTGTAGTACTTTCGTCCATCACAATTTATAGGTAAGAGAAGATTGTATCAAATGAGGAATCAGAGAACCAAGGAGGCATGATTTTCTCAATGAACAACTGACTTAACAAAGAACAACAAAAATATTAGAACAAAGAGCTCGTTAGCCTACTTGAAAATTAGATGGAACAGGTAGGAGCAGACGAGCTTTTCTACATCACCAGCTGACCTTTCAGTGAAGAGACCTCTTTTACCCAGTTTACTCCTATTAAATATTTAAATTACCCATATTTTAAATGGAGAATATGAGTTGACTCATATTTGATCCTTTTGACAAATATCGCTTACCAACCCATTTAAAATGGGTAAAGATGAATGTATAAACCATATACATTACCCACTTTGCCTGCCTTAATAATTATCAAGCCAATTTTTGCTAAGGCTCTAAGCTCAAAGTGCAACTAAAGCGTGGACTTAGTGAACAAAGGTTCAATGAAGGAAAAATGGCAATTCAAGAAAGGTAACTGAAAACACAAAAACAATTGCATGAAGAACAGATCTGAAATATAACAATTAACTGAATAGATGAAGTAAAAAGCTTGCCAATCAAGTCCAAAATCTCTTTTCAGTTTTAAATTTCTGATCAAGATATAAAAATGTAACTTTAATTTTTTATTTTGGATTGGTGACTAATATTTACTGACTAAAATATTCATTCTTAACATTGTCTGACCAATTAATAAATCACTTTGCCTGCTATATTCTTTGTTTAGTCTCTGCCCTACTATAAAGGGATCCTGAGAGCCGTCTAAGCGACTTCAGTTTGCCTATGCTGCACCTAACTTCAGTATACAAGCATACCTCAAGTGAGATTTAGCACCACTATCATCGCTGCTTTTCTCCCCTTTCTCATGGTGGTAATGGACGGTCTAATACTAGGGCGTTACAAAATGTGACTTCTGTGCATTAAATGAAGCAGTTGGTTAAGTGAAATGGCCTTCAATATACTTGTTCTACACTCATCAGAAGATTTATATTTGAGTTGTTCCACTCGGAACATTATAGCAAATGATGAAAGCTTTTAAGAAAGTGACAAACATGAATGTCATAGTTCAAAACATCACTGCAGCTGATGTGATATGTAGCGATGTATTGCCTTAACATTTATATCTTCCCCAAATTGTGCCCAAGTCTACAAATTTACAGTATAATCATCTTCTGAAATGGAACATCTTAATAATATTTTGAAACAAAGAATCTGGATAAGAATTAACAGATATCTGAATTGCAGATATATGATATCTCATAGATTATCATTTTGCAGTGCTGGTGTTGGTTCGGGACAGGTTAATGTGGGTGAAGAAGCTATGCAGGTGCGGTGCAGTGCAGGTTAAGATAAAAATAGCACCACACCCGCACCGTTGCCATCCCTAAAAATAATTATTAGTGAAAAACAATCAAATTGGTAACATGTATAGGTAGATTCCAACTATCGTACATGGCTAAATATGCGTCAAAGATATAGTGGCCACTCGCTCTTGGCATTTGAGGAGAAAGGTCAATGATAAAGCACTGGTTTTCCATCTAACATGAAACAAGTGCGAATAACTTTTAACAGAAATGTTGGACTATAAATTATTTTATGGAAGAAGATCAGGTGGAATTTTTTTAAAAAGGAAACTCAGATTAATTATCTTGTAGAAAATATCTAACAGATATTTTGCCCAATGAAATAAGTGAAGTAGACATTCAAAATCCAAGATGATCAGCAAGATCGCATGAATCGTCCCAAGGATGCTCCAAATGAACTGTTTTGGCTTACTGCAGGCCCCCCGTTTAGCATTCCAAGTTATGGACTTGCTTTGAGGACCCCAAGTGTGCACACCAAACTCCCGAGTTATTCCATTCGTTTCGTATTCATAAGTCATGCTGCATAAGCCATAAGGACCACTTAGTTATGCATGCCCAACGATAATCCATTAGCGGCAGCCAAGTTCCTCTAACGTTAGATTTCAGTGTTGTAAAATAAAGTTGTAAAAGTGCTTAAAAATCTGAGATTATTTTGCTGACAATCATCTTGATTATCGTTCATGGAATCATCAATGTTTTTCACTTTTGTGGTAGATGCACGTCTGATGCGCTGCATGAAACCTTGTAGAGCTGTTGAAGCTTATGTCGTCTATTATTGGTTTCTGCAGAGTTTGGCCCTGTACAAGCAAAATCTGTTAGATGAAGTGCTAGATGAAGTGTCTTTATAGCTTTTGTTCCCAAAAAGAAAAAGGCTATCATTCAAGCTTAAATATCTTCATGTTGCTGGAAGTTCATTGAGGTATTTTGAGTCATCAAAATCATGAGAAACACCACAGTGAAGATCGAAGACAGTTTTTGTAGATACATGCTGTAACAGTCAAGTTATGGCATTTCTCCATGCAAATTGAACACTTTTCAAATGAGTGCGCCAATGGAGATCTAGCAACACAATATGATTAGGACTTCTTGCGGAACAGGGGATATCGGATCTAAAGCTGATTTCTACTTCCTGTTTTCCGCTATTGTGATTTGAGGAACTATGTGAATTCATTTTTCTTATGTTCCTTTAGCCAAGGTTTCTCCCATTCACATTAGATATTGTTTTCTTTGGAGGGTTTAAGTTACATATTAGGTTGAGAGTACCAGAAAAAAAATTTCTGGCAACAACAATGGCTTTCAAAATTTCCTTTTCTTGGTTCTGAAATCATTTCTCTATGTTTATTAGTGATCTTTTTTTTTTTTCCTTTCTGTTTTGTCATGTATGCTGGTTTGGTTGTCTTTTGATTAGCTTTTATACCTTTTGTCTTTAGGACAAGCTTATCTTGTCTAATCTCAAATTCCATACCAACATATAGGGCCATGCACCATGTTTGATGGTCCAAGAATGTCGCTATTCTTTTTCTTTTCTTTTGACAGTGGTGTCTGGGCCAGTTTTGGCGCACATCCACCGATGCTATGATAACAAAACTGGCGCACATCCATCCGCCAGTTTTGAACCTCTATTGTTGTCTGTTCATATTGGTAGTCATACTATTGCTCGTGTGGTTTCCTGTCATACTATTACTCCTATTGTTTCTTGTCTCTACTGTCTGTTCTTGATTCCTTTTACCTTGATTGCCATATTGTTTTGTTTTAGTTTTTGCTCAGTTACTATATATTGTTTTGTTATGATTTAATGATTCTTATATTTTTCATTACTTGTTTTTCTGGACTGTTTTGCCTCGAGCCGAGGATCTATTGGAAATAAGCTTCCTACCTCTAAGGAATAGATGAGGTTTGCTACACTATCTTTTCAGATCCCATTTTATAAGACTAGACTGAATTTATTATTATTGTTGTATTAAATTTTAAACCTATGATTAAGAACTTAGAATTTATCAAATCAATTACGAGTCCGTGTATTGAGCTTGATGCTTGTGGAGACTATGCTTATGTCTTATGTTATGATGAAGTTCCTACTCCCATAGCTTGAGGCATATGGTCCTGACTCTCCGTCTCTTAGATTTATTTGTTGAAATTTTGTGACGATGAGTCACATATTCCGAACCAATAATGCGTTGTTTGGGGACCCATTGAATCTCATGCTTTACTGTTTTCTTAGGGCAACATAGATTTCAAGAGAATAAAACCAATTGGATTATGTGGGATACCAACTACATTGAGTTGAATAAATACCACTTTGACAGAAATGACTTGGCTAAAACTAGAAGAATATCATGTTGTATAATTTTAAATGAGTAATGGACGGGGCTAGTCAATCTATTGTAGAGTGATTACAAACAACATTATCAAGTGGTATAGCTACTAAAAACTATAAATCTTTGTGAATTGTGTCTTATTCTATTCTTATTAATGCTAAAAAAAGTGCTGTTTTCATCATTTTATTACTTTGTAGTAGAGATGACATGATACCTGTCCTCATGAGTGCTTTAATGTAGGTTTGGTAGTAAACAATATTTTCAAGGTGTACCAATGGCGGCTGAATAGAAATAAGTTAGCATTAAAGTACACTGGAGAAGGTTAGTGTGTAACAAAATGAAAATTTATATTGTTCCTAGCTACTTAGAAGAGACTACTGGCCACACACGTTATGTAGCGTATATGTAATATATCAATATTGTAGAATCATGTATCAATATCATATAAACAGTATATAAATATATATGTGTATAAATAATTATAGTGCATGTGTAATATATTGATATTTATTTAATTGTCATCTTTTTCAATTTATAAATAAAAAATAAATGAAAAATAATAAATTGATATGAATATTCAAATATGATCCTTTCCTCCAAATACGATCATTTTTCCACGTTAAATAGGACTCCTATATCCAAATTAGGTCATTTTGAATAATTTTTCAAAGTTGAATAGAAGAATGGTAAATAAATATTATGCACTATCACCTAGTACAGTTTATAATCTCTCGTAACAGAAGATTTCGCACTTTCAATGAAAAATATTACATGTTTGAAATGTGATGTCACATCTCGGGAGGATATCTTTGGTGCGGCCGATACTTGAAGAACCATTGCTAGTTCCCCAAGAGAACCACTTGATCTCATTGTCATATCAACTCAACAACGAGATAAAATACTCAAATAAAAGGACATAAAACATAATTTCCAATGAATATGTTTCGAAACAATCAATACTCAACAAATCTTCTACTCAATATCTATAAAACCTCTAATCAACAATCTAAATGGTACCAGGACAGGCCATGGATACCTCAAATCAATGAAAGAAAGTACCAAGTCAAAATAGGAAATAAAAGGGCTCTTCTAGAAAACAAGAAGGACTCACCAACTCTGACATGCACTGATCTAGACCTCAACGATGCAAGAGATGAAGTCCTCTATCACCTGTATCTATATCATGAAACGATGCAGATCCAAATGGATGTCAGTACATGGAATATATTAGTATGTAAAATAGCTCAAGAAAGTAA
>JAPFFP010000080.1:14926377-14939782 GCA_026153255.1 Solanum medicagineum
GCCCTAGCACAGTATGAATGGATGTCATTTTCACAACAGGTGAAAATATCTCGTCAAAGTCAATGCCCTTCTTTTGATTGAAACCTTTGACGATCAATCTCGCTTTAAAGCGTGGATGGACTCCGTGTTATTCATGTTTGATTCTGAACACCCATTTATTTTTCAACACTCTTTTACCATTATGCAACTTCACGAGATTAAACGTTTTACTCTCATACAAGGATTTCATTTCATCTTGCATGGCTTCCATCCATTTTTCCTTGTTTTCATCGTCCATTGCCTCACTGAAGTTTTTCGATTCTCCCCAGTCAGTCAGTGTAACCCACTGATCAACTGGGTACCTAGTAGAAGGTTGTACATTTCTACTAAATCTACTTAAGGGTACTGGAGACTCTCAAGCTATTGGTGGTTGAGTGTGACCACCATCAACATTTTCTTCTTCTGGTTCATCTTCTTGGGGAATACCTTCATCATCTGCATCTTGCGGATGGTCATCATGAACCTCATCTTCAACTTGAGTCGGTACTTCTGTTGGAGAATTCAACCTTATGCTTGTTGAATCATCTGTAGGAGTAAAGCCTTCTTTTTCTATTTTATTTATATCCTTAATAGTTTGATCTTCAATAAAGACAACATCTCGACTCCTAATCAGCTTCTTGTGCACTGGATCATAGAACCTATAGCCAAATTCATCTTGACCAGAGCCAATAAACACATACTGCCATGTTTTGACATCAAGCTTTTGCCTTTCATCCTCTGGAACATGAACAAAGGCTTTGCACCCAAATACTCGTAAATGTTTTTAAGAAACATTCTTGCTTGACCAAATTTTCTCCGGAACTTCATATTGAAGTGGAGCACACGGTGAGCAGTTTAGCACATACACAGCTATAAGTAGTGCTTCACCCCAAAAAGATTTATCTAGCTTTGAATGAAAAAGTAAACACCTTATTCTTTCTATCAAGGTTCGATTCATCCTCTCAGCTAAACCATTTAACTGAGGTGTCTTTGGAGGCGTCCTTTGATGTCTAATACCATGCTTTTTGCAATAAGCATGAAATGATCCAATATACTCTCCGTCATTGTCTGTGCAGACACACTTGATGTTCTTCCCAGTTTCTCTCTCAACTGAGGCATGAAATTGGTTGAAGACTCCTAGCACTTGATCCTTGGACTTAATGGTGTAAACCCAGGTCTTCGTCGGATGGTCATCGATGAAGGTCACAAAATATTTGGCTCTACCAAATGACTTTGGTAGTGGATCACACACGTCAGAGTGAATCAAATCTAAAACATTCTCCATTCTGGAAGGTGGAGAACTATGGAAAGAGACTCTGTTCTGTTTCCCAACTAGACAATCTTCGCATTACTTCAATAATACCTGATCTAAATCAGGTAGAACTTTATCTTTTACCAATTTAGACATCCCTTTTTCACCAGTATGACAAAGTCTCGTATGCCATAAACGTGCAGTATTTTCATTTTTCGTCACATTTATAGATTCATCAGAGACCTTTGCTTGCATCACATATAGTTTTGAGAGTTTGTGTCCTCTCGTAATGATCAGGAAGCCTTTGGTAAGCTTCCATTTTTCATTTCCAAAACTGTTTTGGAAACCTTCATCATCAAGCTTGCCTATAGAAATTAAATTTAGGCGCATGTCAGGGATGTGCCTTACATCTTTTAGAAGAAGTTTCATGTCGTTATCCGTTTCCAAACAGACATCTCCCTTGCCGATAACTTTTGACAAGTTTCCATTTTTCATCTTTACAACACCATAGTCTCCATGTGTGTAAGATGAGAAGAGGTTTTCATGTGGTGTGTCATAAATGGTTGCACCACTATCAATTACCCCAACTGATGTTGAACTTGTCGACATGATTTCTTTGTTCATCATCACTGTTTGTTTTTCCCTTCTTGTCTCTATTATTTTGCCGGTCATTCTTGAATTTTTGACAAAATTGCTTGATGTGACCTTTCTTCTTGCAGTAATGGCACTCGACATTTGCATATTTGTTTGACTTTCCTCGACTCCTGTCTCTAGAGCTTGAACCCTTCACTTGACTTCTCCCCCTCTTTTTAGTAATCAGAACTTGTGATTCTGAGAAAGTGGTTGAACCTTGAGATCTACGTCTCATTTCTTCATTTAATATACTACTCTTAATAGCTTCCATGCTTACTACACCATTTGGTGCAGTATTTGTCGAAGAAACTTTCAAAGTTTCTCATGACTTTGTTAAAGAAGCTAAAATCATAAGAGCAATTATCTCATCATCAAACTTTATGCCCATTATCGATAGCAGGTCCACCATTCCTTCTATGTTATTTAGGTGATCAACTACAAAAGTGTTTTCTTGATATTTTACTTCCATCAACTAGGTTAAGTAAAATAATTTGTTGTTGCCGGTCTTTGAAGCATACAATTGCTCCAGCTTGTTCCGCAGTGTTTTGGCATGAGTTTCATTACAAATATGATTGTAAACATTGTTATCAACAAAGTGTCGAATATATTAACAAACTCGTTCATGCTCAAACACCCACTCATCTTCGGACATCCCTTCCGATTTGACGATAGAGAATACCGGCAAGTGCACCTTCGTAATCATGAGAAGGTCCTTTATTTTGCTTCTCCAGACACAGTAGTTTGAACCGTTCAGGTTGATCATTTTGCTTGTCTTTACCTTCATTGCCATGAACCTAGACCAGGCTCTGATACCACTTGTTCTGGCCCACAACGGAGTGAACAATAAAATTTAGGAGGAATAAATAAATAAAAATAGACGCCAGAAAATTTAACGTGGTTCACTCAAAACTTTTGAGCTACGTCCACAAATCAACACTTTTACGATATTTCTTCTACTATAACAAATATTAGGCACAAGTGTACAATTTCTTCTACTATTACAAAATGTAGTAGACTGTCAGAGAAAAATACAAAAAATAGTGAACACACTATTTCTTTTAGGAAAAATATTTCCTAAGCACACACTCTAATTTTTTCTTCACAAACTATTTTATTTTATAGTCTATGGTATACCTCACAGAAGAAAAATACTCCCTTTCTCTCTGTGGCTCTCTCTGTATTTTTTCTCTCTATCTTATATTTTTTATTAGGAGCAATATGCTCCTATATTATAGGTGTTGGTAGTCACCATTTTGCATTAAAAAAATAGAGGTTGTTGCAGCTTCTTTTGAACAAGAAAAAAAGGAATACAATCAACAATTTGCAACCTCCAAAATTGATCAAATTTACGATTGCAAATTTGATTTCAACAATTGCATGTGGGTTATTGTTTGAATTATTGCATGTGGTCCCTCCAAACACCATTCTTGATTTTTAAAAGAAGTGGTGTTTCAAGATTTGTCGATGGTGTTATGGAAGGAATAAACTTGGCTAGAAGGGGTCTAATGGTAAGGTCTACGTACATTTTATCCTCCCCATACCACACTTGTGGAACTGCATTGGTTATGTTGTTGTTGTATGTCATCTTTGGTTGGATTTGTGAGTGAGCAATGAGCTTTTGTCCTTGTTGACTTCCTGTACAAAAGCTTGTTGGTAGAATCCTATATCAAAAGTGAAGAAGTCAAACTTAGAGCTATTAATCAATATAAAAAAAAACCAATTATTGGCTAGGACTCTAGATATGAGGTTCATAAAAGGCTTTGTGAAGTTTATTTTCCTGAGGATAGCATGAGCAACCCCCGAGAGAGCTTATCATGGGTCTTTAACATGTCTAATTTCATGACCACGCATTATTGTATAATTACTCTCTACATAATTAATTATCTGGGAAAGTCAAATGACATGCAGGCATAATTATATATTCATTACTTTTAAATTTCAACAGTAAATAAATCTTGCAATGATATCTTGTATTTTATCCTATTTTAGTGCACTACCAAACACCTACAAGAAATAATTTATGTATTTAATTTATTCTTATATAATTTAATATCTCTACATAATTAAGCATTATTATAATTCATATGTAATTTGTCTTCAAACCAAACACTCCCTTGACAAAAATATTAGATTGAATTTCTTCAAATTTTAATTCTAAATCTAGCTTTGTACATCACGTTTATCAATGATGTAGACCTTAATAAAATTTCAGGCGTGTGATATGGCTTGGGGACTTGAACTATCGAGTGTCTTTGAGTTATGAAGAAACAAGGCTTCTATTAGAGGATAATGACTGGGACTCTCTTCTGGAAAAGGATCAGGTTTAGTGTCTAATTTTTTTTTAATTTTTAATTATTTGTGAGGTGCTTATTGATTGGGAAAAAGTAAAAAATAAAATTACATTTTTTTTTTTTTGCTTAACATAAAGTCAACAAGACACCTAAGTAATCTTGAAAATAGAATTTGGCCCTACAGGATCTTAGGGTGTCAACCTGACTGAATTGATTAGGTCATGAAATCTAGGAGTAACATATTATATTATAATTATAATCCTGATTAGAAGCTACAAAGGAATTTACTAGCTAGTTACTCTTAATATACATTTTCAATGTTCTATTATTAAAATAAGATATTATGGTTATCGATGAATACATTTTGTTAATGTCCTAAGATTGATATTTAATTGTATATTCAATTAACACTCGCAAGTAATAATTTTGGATAAACTAATTATGTAGCTCTTAATTGTACTAAAGGATATGATTTAGTGGTTAGTGAATTGAGTTGAGAATCATGAAATCTCAAAGATAAAAATATTTAGATGATTTCTTCTTATCTGTCCTAATTTTGATGGACAAAATTATCTGATACCTCCAACTAGAAGATGCTAAATTTCTCATAAAATTAATCAAGATACGCGAAAGTTATTCCTCACATCATAATTATAAAAAAATACTTCAATTTAACATAGGCTAAAATTAGTTTTGAAACACCCCCTTCTGAATTCTGACATAGGAAAAAAATTGCCAATTTTGACCAAGGATAAAGAAAGTGAAAGGACAAACATCTAGTGAGAAACATGGTCTTGCCATCGGAGGTTTAAAATTCTTCATCTTTATTGTTATTGTTATTTGAATAAAAAAAAGAAAATATAAGAGACATTTGTAAAATTATTTTTTTCAATATAACTACAAATTAATAAGGTTATATTGTACTATTTCTTCAAAAAGGAGGAAATTTTTCATTGTTAGTTTTAAAGTGGCGACAATACTATATGCACTCGTATTTATCATCGCTAAAAAATTGATTATTGGTGACAGTTGAATGTGGAGAGAGAAGCAGGAAGAGTGTTCAATGGATGGAATGAAGGGAAGATATATTTTGCTCCAACATACAAGTATTCTCATAATTCCGATTCATATGCCGGAGAGACAACAAAGTCTAAGAAGAAACGAAGAACACCTGCATGGTATTCGTCTTTCTTTTCTCTTTTCTCTTTTCTTTTTTCTCTTTTCTTCTTTTTAAAGTAAAGGTCCAAATATACCCCCTAGTTTTACTTTAGGACCATCTATACCTTTATTAGAAAATTGTCTCGAATTTGACCTATCTTTTAATAAACATCCCACTCAAATTGGATGGGACAGCTAGAAAGGGGTAGTGGGAATCGAACTCACACTTATTGTGTAACGATGCATTTTTAGCCTTCATGGTTCTTTCTCTTTCCTAACCTTAGCACATGTGTTAATTTTATATAGTCTTATGATTTATTGTACAAAATTCAGGTGCGATAGAATATTATGGCGAGGAGAGGGCATTGAACAATTATCTTATATTCGAGGGGAATCAAGATTTTCAGATCATAGACCAGTTTGTTCTGTATTTGCAGTGGATGTGGAGGTGGACGCCGAGCTTGTGAAAAAGAATAACTCCAAATTTAGAAAGGGTTTTTCTTGCACTGCTAATAGAAAGGATCAATATGAAGATTTTATACCACAGAGACACAGCTTTTATGATTATTGAAAATGAAAAACTCTAACCAACTTTAATTATCTTCTTGTGTAACTAGATCTAGGGAAAAAATTGAGAACAACATCTCTACCCTCACAATAGGTAGTACACATCACCCTTCCTAGTCCTCAAGGGGGTATGTTGTATGTTGTAGCTTGACCGACAAAGATGGATTCTCCCTATTATCCATCAAGTTACACTATCTTTTGTTTGCCCCTAAATTTCAACCCAGGCCTAAAATGATCAATAAAGCATGATAACATCAAAGGAAAAAAATGAGCAAAGAAAAAAAATCGGACAATGACACTAATAGTTTATTTATTAATATATATCAATAAATTGTGTCTAAAACAAGACATGTGAGTAATCTAGGAATACAATGAACTCTTGGCAAATGGTAAAACACACACGAATTATTCATCTTATCTATATCTAGCTTTATTCCGATGTATCTTCATATATAAAATCCCAAATAGAAAGTGGATCTTGATGATGTTCATTTTCCTTTGGTATATCATTCAAGTTCATGTTGTCATAATGAAATTGTTCAAGCACATTATTGCCTCCCAAAAATCCTTCAGGATTCTCCTCAACTGATCCTCTATTTGCATTTTGTGCAAGATGGTAGTTCTCGAAACTCCTTTTTATCTCCATGTCCATCCAATCATGTTCGCCAGTATGATCACCGCTCATTATTTCTTCATGTGGTATCGGTGACCCAATGGAGTTAGTAAAAGTGTTAATGAACAAATTAAGTGACCCATCCTCTCTCCTTTTGTCAACACTTTGTTGTTCGTTCATAGTTTGCTTTTCGCGATAAAAACAACTTGTCTCATTGTCCATTCTTGGATTCTTGTATGGAAATCCAATCCCTAACTCACTTTGCGCACAATTTAAGTTTTGACATAACACATCCTCCCTATCTATGTCGCTCTCAAACACACCCTTCCTTTTCTCATTTCTCCCCAAAGTTGGTACCAAAGCAAGATGCTCATCCTCTTTTATTCCCTCAACATTTTCTTGATCTTGATCTTCTTTCTCTTTTGATGTCGAAATATTGAGGGATTTTTCGGCCATCTTGACAAGGACTTCTTCTTGGTTAACCACTTTAGACCAAGTAGCTGTTTCTTTAGCTGTCATCTTGTTTTGTAAGATCTTTGATTGTCTCACCAACCTCCTCATTTTGTCAAAATTAACAGACATATGTTTAATAATTCCTGCTAAAACACTCACTTTCCATGCCTTTTTCAAGTCATGAGGCTTCTTGTATGGTGGTGGTCCTTGTTCTTGTGAAAACCCTTGATCACCCCACCATAGTTCCTTCCCTGTAGGCCACCATGGTGGGGCTAACCCTTTATCCAAAGGGAACCTCCTTTGTGGTGGGATGCAATGTTGCATAAGGGATGAAAGTAGTGAACCCAAAGTAGTATCTTGCAAGTCATTTAGAAGATCCATGCATGACTGTGGATTCAACACATTTTCTTCAGCTAGTTTAGGTAAGAATGTTGCGATAGCAACAGGAGCATTTTTCTCAAATAGCACTTTCTCCTTCCACCACTCTCTTAAACTATCCGATGACCCTGTCATGGGCTTCCCTTTTTCGGGTACTATCCCATAGACAAAGCCTTGACCATTGCAAATCTCCATGATTTTGACCATGTACTTGAGGATGGAATCTTGAGCTCTAGACATCTTCTTCCGGCGGGATTGTTCTTGCTTAGCTTGTGATTCACCGTTGTCATCGTTGTTGTCAAGTGATAATTCTTCACTAGAACTAGCACAAGTACTAGTACTTTTGATCATCATGTCCCTCTTCTTGCCCTTGAGTATTTGCATTCGCATCCGGTCCTTCCACATACGACATTTGAGATCGTCGTAGTTGAGTTCTTCATCGTCAAACTCTTGATTCTCTTCGACTAGTTCGTTGTTCATCGGGCTCAAAGGCTCGATAATATCTTCAAATTCCACCATTATGTGTGTATATATGTCTAATTAATTTTGAGTGTGTCTTTCAAGTCTTAGATGATACAAGGAATTATATGAATCAAAGAAAATGTATTTATAAGTAGTCCTAGTGGGAATTACAAAATGTATTATATTGGTGAAATTTGGCAGTGTGAATTGGATAGCAATAAAATATACTTCCTCTAGTCTCTTTTTTATATGTCACTTTTTGTAATTGCACTTGCATTTAAAAAAAATGTGACTTGACTATTTGCTCTTATTTAAGGAGTACAGTATACATTAATTACTTTTTTAGTTCTTCTAGTTGGCCAAATATGTCTTTTCAAAATTCATTAATTATCAAGGGTAAAATGAAAAGAATAATGTTATGAATTGATTTTGTGAAATGACATATACTCCTTCTAGTCCTCACCTTTTGTGATTATACTTGCATTAAGAAAAAAAGTGAATTTACTATTTTATCCTTAATTAATGTACATTAATTGCTTTTTTAGTTCTTTAAGTTAATCATATGTACTTTTCACAACTCATTAACTATCAAGAGTAAATTAAGAAGAATGATATCATTTGCGTATTAATTTTGTGAAATATATTAAAAATTATGTATTTATAGTAAGATGATATATAAAAAAGTGAGAGAAGGGAGTATTTATAAGGACGACGTAATATTGGAGGAGACAAAATGTGGCTCTTCCCAAGAGTGATGAGTGATTTTGGAGGAAAATAGGGGAAGTGGGGACTGAGAGAAGAAACTGATAAAAACTTAGGAAATTGTTGCATTGATGTTATTCAAAAGGACAGCTAGCAATGATGCAAAGAATTGATAGACTTATTTGTCATATGTGTATGCGTGGTTAATCCTCATTTATCACCTTTGCATGCGTGCATGTGAAAATCTACGCTTTTTATGCTTGCCAATGAATTCAATTCTTTTATTTTAGAAATACGTTTGAGAGCATTAAGTATCAAATAGTTATACGGTTATAAATAGTTATACGTTGAAAAGAAGTATTCACTAAATAAATAAATTAAAAAGAAGGAAATACTATTTTTAGTATAACCACAAAAACGACTTACCTAATGCATGAAGTGTCTTTCAATTTAGCTAGAATCCTTCCTCTTGTAACTAAGAAAAAAGAAAAAAGGTCGATCAGTAAACAATTATGCTATCAAAGTCATTGCATAGTTTCATAGTTTCTTTTTCATGTTTATGTAATAATAAGTATAACATATTACTCTCTTCGTCCAGCTTTTATTGACTTGGCACAGGGATTAAGAAGTAATAAATGATGAGATAATTTTATCAAATTACCTTTTGAATACACTCTCTCTGTCCATTTTTACTTGGCCTCTGTACTATTTTGGGATGTCCAACAATACTTATCCACTTTATGAAATCAAGAGATAAATTAGGAGTAAACTTGTCTCTTGATTTCATAAAATGGACAAGTATTGTTGGACACCCCAAAATAGTATAGGGGCAAAGTAAAATTAAACTAAGAAAGTATTTATTAATTAGAGTTGTGATGGAATGAGACATATTTCTTTTATTTTTAATTTGCATTCGGACCTTGATTGATATAAAATCATCTTAATTATGAAGTATTTTATCTTTGATATTAGATCTGCTGACATATTTATTGAAAATCGAATTGCGAAATAATATAATTTTTTTCCCTTTCCTTTGAAGGAAAGTGTGATTCTTTAATAAGTTGAACATTTTAGATAAGTTTACGCTTGCGTTTGCGTGTTCTGAAAGTTATACGTTGTTACTATTTATGGAAAGAAAGATTAAACTTATGAAAAGAAATTTTACTTTTTCCCCTTTATTTTTTTCATCTCAATTTAGTTATACGACATCGTGTGATAAAATATAAAATTTGAACAAAAAAATGATGATTTTTGAGATTGGAGGATAAAACAAATTTAGATTTTTGTGCAAAGATAAATTATTTTATTAAAAATAAATAATTTTGTTTCTAGTTAAAAAAACGTATTCTTATTTGTGTGTGTGAGAAAAATTAGAAAAAAAATAGTGCTATATAAATTGAATAGGGAGGAAGTATTTAGAATGGCTGACAAATTTAGGGGGACCTCTATATCTTTGAATTCGAAGTTTTGAGTTATGCAGAATTTAAGTTTTGTAGTATGAACTCTTTTTTTTTAATTTCTCATCCGGTGTTCAATGTTTGGTGTTTGGTGCCCATATTAGAGCTTAATTATATTTGAATTTGTATCGCGTAGGGCCTCATTTGGGGGGAAGCACTTTCTATCAAGGATTTTACGCGGGACAAATCCAAATATAGTCAGGCTCCAATGTGAACACCAAACACTGGGTGGAACACCTGGTAGAAAACCAAAAAACTTTTTAAATGATAAGCAATACGGAGGTCTGACATATATATATATATATAACTTATCTTAAAAAAGAATTTTTTATATTACAAATAATATAATTGATGATTTATAATTGAAAAAACTAAATAATGCAAACATATACTATATATTTATGGAACACAGATATAATTTTAAAAAAATTACTCTTGACAACTATATTATTAATTTAATAGCAAAAGATTAATTTAAACACTAAGGAAACGTTTGGTAGGATGTATCAGAGTAAACAATCCATGGATTCGCTATTGGTATTAAGTAATACTATATTTGGTAGAAATTTGACTCATGTATTAATTAATTCATGAATTAGCTAATACCACATGCATGGTATTAATTAATACCTCTCATTTGGTGGTATTAGCTAGTCCTTTAGATTTAATATCATGGGATTATATATAAAGATAAAAATGTCCCTCAAATTCTTTTACACTTTTTTTTAAATTTTTTTGATTTTATATTTTATATTTATAGTTTTGTACTAGTAAATTTATTTAAATAAATTATTTTATAAAATTTATTTATTTGTGGGTTCATATTTTTAAAATATAAAAATAAATAACTTTATCATATCAAATTTTAAATTTTATTTATTTGTGGTTTCATATTTACATAATAGACAAAAAAATATTTTTCCATCTCAATTTCTTTTTAATAATTAATTTAGTTGAGTGATTTTATTGATACAAAACAAAGTCCAATGATGTTAAATATAATCTCAAAGTTGAGTAACTTTATAAGATATAAACATTATATTAAAACTATAACTTCCAAATTTTTATGTGTAAAAATATTTACAATTGTTTACCATCTTTTTGTATTTTAATAATACATTATCTATCTTTATTAAATTAAAGATTGACATTTTCTTAGTGATGAATTTATTGAGATTACAATTACTTATTCTCAAATAATTCAAGTGAGAAAATAGCAAACACAATGACAAAATTATTATTCTCCTAACTAGTTAGAAGTCACAAAAAAAATAATCTACTTTGATTTAATTACATGAAATAGAAAATCTCATAATAGTTCAAGGGGATAATTGGATAAAAAAAATTTTATAGAATTTTAAACCAAACACAAATTAAAATTAAGTGCACTAACCGAATTTTGAAAGTCAATCGATTTTTTTATGTGTTTTAAATATTTTAAGATGTTAATTATTGAGTATTTTTTGCGTTGTTTCCAAATGCATATTACTTTGGCACCGATAAAAATTTTAAGACTCAATCAATTTTTTTACATGTTTTTAAAAATTAGTCATTGAGATTTATCATATTTTTTTCGTTGTTTTCAAAAATATGTTACTTTATCTCTCCCATTTTATGTGACACCGATAAAATTTTAAGATTCAATCAATTTTTATTACATGTCTTTTATATATTTTAAGTCTTTAATTATCATAATTTAGATTAGATTTTTACAGTTTTTAAATGTGCTAAAAAAAGGAGGAACGATAAGATAAAAGAACCACTAAAAAACTACAGATACACCCTGAAGTTGGTCAAGCAGGCATGTCGACCTGCTTCGAAAGACCATAAAAAATTATCAAATCACCCCTAAACCTTTTATGCAATTTTTAAATATATAAAAAATTTACAAATAAGACAAACAAATTAAAATAAAAGAATCACAAAAGAAAATTACCGATATATATATATATATATTTTCAAGTTGCTGAAGCAGACGTGTCGATATACTATCAGCTTAAACAGCTTATTGCCACTTATATATCTTAAGATATATACAATTTTTATCTTATATTATTTTATTTAATTAGAATGAATGAACTTAAATATGACCTCTTAGATCTTTGCTTTCGTTGAAGTTATATTAGGACTAGAAGAAAACCTTAATTTTAAGTCTTAGTACGAGAAAAAGAAAATTCACTTATTTGAATTGAAATTTTGTATAGACATATGATTAAAAACTTAATATATTTTTTTCATAAACACAAACGAGGTTTGCTTTTGATAGGAAGCATCTCTTTTTTTCTTGTGATCATACTCATAAAAAAAAATTAATTATTCTTATTGGAGAGTAATGTCGGAGTCATTATATCTGAAAAAAGTTTCGTGATCTGAATCTTCTTAAATAAGGTTATGATTGGCCGACTCGTCTTGAAAATTTGAGAAGAAAAAGATAGAACGGAATTTCAAATGCCTCCCGTCTGCTTAAAACTGTGGACTCTAAGACGAATTTCTTGCAACAAAAATGTTAGTTGATGCTTGGCAAAACATGACGCTTTTCTATTAGTTAATTAAATATTTAACAAATTTAATTTTTATTTTAAAAAAACCCGCCCCACCCACCCGTTTATACCCAAATAAACTAAAACATTTATCCTTTTCTAAAACCTAACATTTAACCCATTTCTAAATGCACAAGATTGAGCTAGCTTTCACCTGCCATGTTGATACTACAAGACAAGCCAATATTCAGTACATGGCCTTCAACACAGATGCAGTTCATTACCAGAACACTATGTCCCTTTTCCCACGACGTATAACAGAACAATCCCAGCAACCCCAACGCAAAGAGATGCAGTTCATTACCCATACAAAGGATGTATAACAAAACCCAGTGTGGGGAAATATAACAAAAAAAACATAATATCACGGGTTAAATGTTAGCTTTTAGAAAAGGCACAATACATAAATTGATCCGTTAGAAATTTTAAGTTGGAACTCAAACATTCAAAGTGCATAAATAAGCACTTCAATTTGCCCGTTTTTTATCAAGTAGGTACAGCTGTACAACAACCGTGAGATACTCTCTATGACATGGACTTTTTGTCTAATCCCACTACGTCACTTCATAAACCTATTCCACCTATTTATATTTTTTTAATTAAAAAATGTCACATCATCTAACACTATTCTACTTATTTATAATTAAAAAAAGTAAAGAAACATTTGTGATTGGCCAAAATAAATTTATTTTACGAAAAAATTAAATTTTTAAAATTTAAATTTTTTACTCCACCTCGAACCCTCATCCCTCCAGCCTCTCCCACACCCCATGAAAAAATTAAAAAATTATTTTACGAAAAATTCAAACTTTGTAAATTTAAAATTTTTTACGCCACCTCGAACCCTCATCCCCCCAGCCCCCTCCCCCACCCCCACCCTC
>JAPFFP010000080.1:14968239-14984570 GCA_026153255.1 Solanum medicagineum
GGGGCAGGGGGTGGCGGGGGAGGGTGGAGGGAGATGGATGAGTGGTTATATATGTAAAAAAAAAAAAATAGATAATGAAATAAAAATAGATAATTTCCTTTTTTATCTTTTTATAATTCATTATTTTATTTTTTTCTTATTTATATGTCAAATGTCATCTTTTAATTTGTCATTTTGCCACGTCAACAATTGAATTACACACACTTTACATTTTTTTGCCAAATAAAAATTTTGTGTTTAATAGATACGTATTTTGAATAGTTTATGTGTTTAATAGAAACTAGTTTAGTTGAGTTGTTTAAGTGAAAAATGATGGCAAGTTTAGGTGTATATTGATGACTTAAGCCTTTTATTTTTGTTGATATATATACTAAAAATAATTATTTTAATATAATTGCCAATTTAGACAATAAAAAATAATTATTTTTAACTTTTTTCCTAACTTTAATTATTTTAAAATTAAGATGAACATATATAAATAAAAATTTAAGTATTAATAAAAATATATTAGTGAGTACAGTTGAAATAGAAGTAGTAAATAAATTGTGAAGAGGAAAAGAAAAGGAGCCGTTAGATTAGGAAGAGGAAGAAGCAGAGTTATTAATTAGCTGACACACATGTATCAATCAATGTTTTTTTTCTTCAAAAGATTTGCCCACACACACAACAAAAATTCATGGTGAGAATATTCTTAAATGTAATATTAAGATACATCTTGCTTCAATCGATTTGGTGTCATGTGATAAATGTAATATTAAGATACATCTTGCTTCAATCGATTTGGTTACATCACATGACTCACTTATAATCTAGGCTTTCCATGTTTGAGAAGCATTGAGTTGGTTAATAAAATATTTTGTGACAGAGGCCAAGGTACAACGTCCAAATCCCCTTCCACTAAAAATTATAGTATTATTGTTAATGGAGCAGTTCCATCTGTTATCGTTTAAAAATTATATCATTTTATTTTTCGGGTATTTTATAATATATAATCAGAATTAAATTTTTTAAAGTCATCCTAATCATATCAATTTTTTTCAGTATTGGTATTGGTACGATCTGGTTAATTTTTAACTTTTTAAAAATATCACTCCAAAATACATTATTATTATTAAATATTATTTTGCAAATATATTTTTGAAGAAACACTTTAATTCACCAAAAAGTCAAGAATGTAAAATCTTGTCATATTATTTGATCTAAAACTTTAATATACGAATATTTGCATAGATTTTGTCATATTTGTTGATGGAGTTTCTATTACAATATTTTTTAATTTGAAACCTACTTAATTAAAGGTTAATTAAAGGGCAAAGATCCAAAATTGTCCATTCACTAAAAGTCTAAGAGTTAGGTTATATTTAGATTTGAAAATCTTTATAAAATATATTTATATATTAAATTTAGCATGTTAATATATAAAACATATTTATATACGTGTAAAGTTATTCGATTCGAGAATTTTTTGAGTTTTTTTATAAACTAAAAAGATCACCCCAATTATTCGGGACGGTCATAGACTTAAACAAAAATTCATGGTTTTATTGAGAAAATGATAAAAATGGGTTTGATATGGTTCAGTTCGGTCGATTTTTTATATTCTTTTGATACCCCTATTATTTATACATGGTTAAAATAATTTTTTGGTGTATATACGGTATATCTCGAACCCCTTCAACTAGTTAGTGTGTCTTCTTCTTTAGATTTTGAATTCCCTTGATGAAAATTCGGACTCTGTCGCTGATTGATAATTATAGAGCTGCATAATCTTTTGGTTAAACAAGTGCAACTTTTACTTAGATGTTATTATTTGTGATTGTAAAACACTTATGGGTGGCTTTGCTTGTATTTTTTTTTTTGTCTAGTTAGGACTTTGATTTTTATGATTGATGCTATGAAGTGGATAATAAATCCACCATCTTTGATTCACAATGTATTAAATTTGAATTGACTAACACCTTGTTTGGATGGTTGTTACTCATTTTATTGTGTTATATTGTACAATATTATCAGTCTAAATACAATATTTGTTTGGATTGTTACTATTGTAGCATATCGTTTAAATTAATCTAATCATTAGGTAACAACAGAAAGACACATTTTGTGTAACGATCAATTTGATGTAATTATATAATTATCTTAATATTTTTTTCTTATTATATTAAATAATTCTATTTGATCATTACCCTACTTTTTCGTAGTAACTTTACCGGTACTCTATAATTTTCGTAGTAACTTTACCGGTACTCTATAATTTTCATAGTAATTCTACCAATACTCTACAATTTCTTTCATGTTTATCATTCAAATAATGAATATGTGACATTATATAACGACGAAAAACAATACAATTTATTCAAATATGTATTCATTAAAACAATACAATGCAATACCACACCACATGATACACTATGAAACAAGACAATAACACCAACCATCTAAGCAAAGTGTAATAATTAATCAAAATGTCTGTTTAAAAAAAGTCAAATAATTATAATTACACGGTTATAGTTTAATAAATAATCTGATTAAATATAAATTAAAAAATTTATGACAAAAATGTGAATAGGACATCCTTCACATTTTCAAGTTAAAATGAAACCAACGAAATAAATAAATTGTTTCATAAATAAACATTATAGTTGTAACCCTGTAAATGTTTGTTTCTGATGAAAAAAGACGAAATGAATGTAAAGTAGCATTCAAAGCACACATTCCGAGGTAATGCATTTAACTGCACAAGATTCCCTCCTTTCTTCTTCTTCTCCTTCTTCTCCCCATTTCAGTATGGTCCCTTTGCTTCGAAAGTTGAACTGTTTTCATTGAATGGTTCCCATTTCCATTTCGTTTTCCAATCGATTCAGGTTAACTTTTTATGGGCTTAAAGATTACTATTTTGTTTGCTTTCGACTCTCTCCTCTGTTTTATCAGCTTCTCTGTGGGTTTCATTTCTTCGACTGAAGAGGTGTGATTAATGAGTGTTTCTTTCTTTTTTTGCAGTTTTATTATTTGGGTGTGAACCCCTTTTTGCCATTTCATCTGTTTTGATAATTTAAGGGTTTTGGATTTGGTGTTAGGGTTTTAGTGTTTTTGGTGGAGAATGTGTGTTTTCTGTAGTGAGAATGGTGGAAATGTTCAATTCAGTTAAGTGGGTTGTTTGATTTTGGTTTATTTTCTTGTGTAAATGGGTGCGGCAAGCTCAAAATCTGAGAGGAGTGAAGCGTTGAGATTGTGTAAAGAAAGGAAAAAATTGATAAAACAAGCAATTGATTCTAGGTATGCATTAGCAGCTGCACATGTTTCTTATGTTGAGTCTTTGAGAAATATAGGCATTGCTCTTAGGAGATATGCTGAGGCTGAAGTGTTGATAGAACCATCTTTATCAACTTCAGCTACTGAGCTTGATAAAACCCCATCACATTCTTCCTATCCATCACCATCACCATCTCACATTGGTGGAGTTTCAGATTCCCCTGTCTTGAATGGAAGCCCCCTTTCACCTCCTATTGCTACCAGGTTGAGTTACATGAAGTCTGCTGGACCTACTGCTGTCACTGTTAGGGTGAGCCCAACTTCAACCAATATGTATGTTGATGATGTTGATTACTCAACCCCATTACCCCCACCTCCACCTCCAGATTCAGGATCTTGGGATTTTTTTGACCCTACAGATAATGAGAGCTTTAGGTTTGTCACTCATAATGGTAGGCAATTGAACTTTGATGAACTTGGTGAAAAAGATAATGATGGTGACAATGGGATTCAAGAAGAGTTCTTGACACCTAAATCTGAACCTAGAAGTAATGATCATGGTAAATTGGAATTTCATGACTCTAGTTCAGTTATGCCTAAGAGGGCTGAGAATAATAGTCAACAAGTAGCTGATGGGGAGGCCAAAGATGTGAGCAGTGAGAAGAAAACAAATGGTTCAGTTGGGACTACGATTGGTAAATCTGCTTTGCAAGTATCTGGTTCAAAAGGAGACAAGTCTTTAGTGGATGAAAGAGAGGATCCTTCAGAGTTCATAACTCATAGAGCCAAAGATTTTCTTTCTAGCATAAAGGACATTGAGCATCGATTCTTTAGAGCATCTGAATCCGGAAAAGAAATTTCAAGAATGCTTGAAGCTAGCAAAATCAGAGTTGGGTATTCTGAGGCCAAAGGTAACTAACTGTCAATAAGAGACATTGAGAAATATGCTTTGATTGCTTACTTTGGTTTCTGCATCGTTTTACCTACTGAAATTCACGTGTTTCTTTGTTATCTATGGTCAAGTTCTAACACATTCCTTCTTCAGGAAAATCTTCGGTGTCCGCCTATTTGTCTTCTATGGGCTCAGGTTGCTGCAGAAGGGTGGGGGAAAACATGTCTGGTGGTAAGTTCATTGAACAAATTAATAAATCATTTTTTTCATATAAAAATTGCCAATTTGGTTTTTCATTAAACCTAACAAAAACAACCTCAAAAGAGGAAACATAAATCTAAATTCACTCTTTAGAATGCAGAGATTGTGATTTAGTAACCTTGGGGTTTCTTCATGAAGGCTTTGTGTTAATGAGATTATCACATGAACATGTAATTTCCAGAGCTGCTGAGGTTGACTATAGTAGGCTTTTTGCTGGAAAACGGTTGCTTTTATTATGAACAAAATAGTTAAACTTTTATCAACTTTTTGAGCTTACTTGAAACAAAAGGTAGTTAAACTTTTATCAACTTTTTGAGCTTACTTGAAGCAAAAGGTTGAGCTTAAAACTTTTGAACCATACTTTTGGTGAATTTGCGACAGAATGTTGACAGATTTAGAAAAGAAGGCCCGTTGTTAACCTTTGCAGAGCATACATGCAATTCTTGTCCACTTATTTCCTTCCTTGAGCTAGTTTGGGCTTTGGGTAGGTCGACTGTGGGCATTGTCAGGTTTGCATGAGAAAGCTGGCGGTGATTGTGGCAGATGGATGGGTTGATGTCGTGTTGATGGTGGTAAAGACTTCCGTAATTGGGCTGTTAGTCTTGGTGCTGATAGCAGTGTGTATAGCATATTAAAGGAACAATGGGATATAAATATCGATAGGAAGGAAGAAAGAAAAAGAAAGGAAGCAAGAGAGATGTGCGACTACAGTATAAGAGAAGTTAGACAAGTGAACAAAAAGCTGAGTGAAAAAATATGACGAAGGCTGTGGTGGAGGGATACAAGAGTTGTGAGTGGATGGTGGAGCTTGGAATACAGTCGCAGTTACCTTGGTTAAACTTTTGGTTTATTCCGAGAAGATCACTGAGGTTTGCAAAGTTATTGACCAAGGGTATGGCTTAGTTAGTTATCAATGAAGTGGGTTGAGACAAGAGATCTTGTGCTCAAATTCTAGTGGAGACAAAACATTAGGTAATTTCTTCTCCTTTGTCCAAGCCTTGGTGGGTAGAGGTACTCGGTAGCTGTGCTGGCTAAGCAGGTACCCTGTGAAATTAGTTAAGGTGTGCGCAAGTTGGACCGTACACCATGATTATTCAAAAAAGATGTTATAGCTTGCGATGGCCATGACTTGAAATCATGGAGTATTTTTTTTTATTAATCTTATCTTAACCTTTGATGGTGTAGGAAATCTTAAGGTGTTAATTTGATATGTGAATGCTTCAAACTGTGAGTATTTCTAAAGATATTATATATATAATGGTTTCAAACAGTTACAGTATCACAGATTGCAAGGCTTTTATAAATTTAAATTTGAGACAGAGAGTGAGTATTTGCTCGTTATATCCTTTCAAGTCGAGGCTAAAATTTCCACGATTCAAGAAATTCTAGTCCTAATGTGCTGCAACAAATATAGGATCTCATGAAAAACAACACAAAGATAGGGATTTAATCACCACTACCTATTATCAAAAATGAAAGCCTATATAACTATTGAACTTGTTTGGAATAATGTCGGAGAAAATTGATTATGGAGTAGGCGATTAAAGAAAAATTGATTATGGAGTAAGATTTCTTTTTTAATAACTGAGGTGTCCTGGCCAACTTTTGCGCGCCTTGACTAATTCCGTGGGGTACCTGCCACTTCCCACCACCAACATGTACCGGTAACTTTGTCTACCAAGGCTAGGACTTTTGGGATGAAATCAACTAGTATTTACAATTATGTAATTCAAGTTGGGTTGTACTTCATAAATTTGCTAGCACAGCAGCACTAAGAATGAAACCAGGCCTTGCACAAAAATCATTTGCTTTTTATATTTTAGTTGATCAAAGCATCTTCTACTCTTTTTTCGTGTTCATTGTTGTCCTAATACTCTAGTTTTATGCAGAGGCAGACCATGTAACAAAGGTTATTATCTGGAAGAGGACCACATCCTCAAGATCATCTTCATCGAGAAATCCTCTTAATAATAAGGATGACAATGATGATAGTGGAAGTGATTTTGTTGAAGATTTTTGCATGATAGCTGGAAGCCACTCATCCACCCTTGACAGAGTATATGCATGGGAGAGGAAACTTTATGATGAAGTGAAGGTACTGACCTAAACATTTTAAGTGTCCTGATTATTTCAAATTACATTGCTGCAGGACTATCTCAGGGAGCTTGAATTTACAGATCAAGTAACTCAAATATAAATAAGAGCTGAATCTTCAAATATTAAGAAGCAGACTTCAAGATATGGTTTATAGAGTAAATGCACCATTCCTTTTTTTTAAATAGGCTTAGAGGAAAATACAGCTGAATTTGAGATTTACGGATAATGTTGGCAGCCTTGATAAAAATACGAGTACTCTAGTAGCTAACGACAAATTAAACAAAGTAAACTGAGAACATAACAGGGGGTGAAATGACCCTTCAATTGATAATGTTATGTCCAACATAGATTATGTGCACCTCGACTAATTACATGTGTTCCTGCTACCTCCCACCAGCCAGTACAAGTATCAGGTACCTCTGTCCACTAATACTTGGACAGATGAGTGG
This sequence comes from Solanum medicagineum, assembly GCA_026153255.1. NCBI lineage: Eukaryota > Viridiplantae > Streptophyta > Magnoliopsida > Solanales > Solanaceae > Solanum > Solanum medicagineum. The sequence continues at coordinate 14,975,191 of JAPFFP010000080.1, forward strand.
AGATCACATATTGTTTTTATTTCTACTGGAATTTGAACTTGAGACCTCATGTTTCTAAATCCACTCTATTGACTGCTAGGCCGCAACTTTGGTGTTGCTCATCCTAAACTACACAATGTGTTACCCTAGTGACCACCCCTAGGAGTATTAGCTTAGGGATGAAATAGCTGCATTGCTGTATAACCAGAAATCTGAAAATACTAAGTTTATGAGAAAATCCAAAAAGAAGTAACCCTGGAAGAAAATGCTGAGAAATCTATCGGACTTTTTCTTTCTGAATTCCTCTGTCCTCTTGGCGGACCACAAAATTTCATGTGGGCCTTCTATCTTGTCGACTACATGCTTTGCACTTGAAACACCCTGTCTTCCAACTTTTCCTTTTTTGACAAAATTCTATTCTGCTTGAGGTGTTTGAGCAAGTTTCTTTTATCCAGTCTTCTAACCTTAACCAATAACCATCATAATGATTAAATTATATTTATCATCATTGAGCTTCACTTACATAGAAGTCCATTGCCTGTTATCCTCTTCAATGATGTTGAACTTTATCTTCCCGCTGGTGCAATTGTTGCTATCGGAGTGCTCTTTTATAAGAATTCCTTTTTTGTTTGTTTGGTAAAGACACAATCCGGTTGACAACAAGAATGTTTAACAAGTAGTGTTTATATCTGTGAGAAATATGGGGAAAAATATTATTGAATTGTTGTATTTACATGTGTGTTTTCATTACTACATAAAGACCCTATTTATAGACACTACAACCTAATCCAAATCCAACTAGGAAAGAACATATTATTCCTATTCCAATTCTAAATAGGACTATGTAATCCTATTCCTATTGTAACAATATTCATAAAAAAAGAACGTTTAACAAGTTATGTCTATAAAGTAGTTGGTCTTACGTCCATGTTTTACTACAGTATTCCAAACTACCAATCTGTCCTGTCAGCTTCAGTTGCTTTAGACTGGAAAACACTTCTTTCAGCATCTCTTCTGGATGATCAAGAGCTCTATTTACTCCTGTTCTCACTAGTGCCAATATATAACAGCCAATCGAAGAATATTTCTTTTCTGCAGAGTGCATAACCATGTGGAAAACAAGACAGGAATTCTGAAGTGTCTTTTAGTGTAGATACCAATATTGATAAGATACATTTTCATTTTGGCTTCTGGTCGTTACATAGCTTTGTTGTACTTCACCGTCATCACTGTTCTTGAATTTAATCTTGAGTAAATGAACATGAAGTATAGAGCTTTTCACAGGCATGCCACTATTGTGGTAATTCTGAAGTGTCTTTCAGTATTGATACTAATATTGATAAGATACTTAAAAGCTCATTTGCTCAACATCCTCTTTAACTTGTAGATGATTGAGTCAATCAGGAGAGATTATGATCGGAAGTGTAACCAACTTAGGCATCAATTTGCCAAAGATGTTAGTGCACAAATAATTGACAAAACACGGTCAGTGGTGAAGGATCTCCATTCACGCATCAGGGTGGCTCTATATTCAGTTGATTCAATATCAAAGCGGATAGAGAAAATGAGGGATGAAGAGTTGTTGCCTCAAATTTTGGAACTTATCCAAGGGTAAGGATAATAATTCTTTTACTCTTCCTGTTATTGAACATATTTAATTTGAGGAACTACTTTATTTAAACCTCATTTCTAGGGTCAACTGTCCTTGCACTTGCTTTGTATGTTTGCTATTATATTTACTATTAGATTCGTAATACATGGGCTCCATGCAGATTGATCAGAATGTGGAGAGCGATGCTTGAATGCCATCATGCTCAGTATATAACCATATCTCTAGCATACCATGCCAAAACTTCGGCTTCAAGTCCCCGGGGTGACACTCAAAAGCTGATTATGAGTCAGCTGCAGGATGAAGTAGAGTGTTTTGGCTTGAGTTTCGCCAACTGGATCAACAGCCACACTTCATATGTTGAAGCTCTTAACGGCTGGCTGCAAAACTGCATCCTACAACCATGTGAGCGAACCAAAGGCAGAAGAGCATTTTCCCCTCGACGAGTTCTGGCTCCACCAATATTTGTGCTTTGTCGTGACTGGTCCACTGGGATTAAGTCTCTGCATTCTGAAGAGCTTAGCGATGCAATCAAGGACTTCTTATATGACCTGCGGCACTCAGTTGGACACAACTCGGAGCAACTGCAAAAGAAAGAAACTACTACTCCTGAACCAGGAAATGAAGAATTGGAAGCGAAAGATGAAGAGAAGAACGATGAGAAGTCATCAAATTTGAATTGCATACACTCAAGTTTAACAAGGGTTCTGGACCATCTGACCAAGTTTTCCGAGGCTTCTTTAAAGATGTGTGAAGATATCAAGCAGAAATGTGATACAGCTCGGAATGCATATCTGAACTATCGACCAGCACCAAGATCCTATAGTATATGATTGCATTATGAAAATGAAAATATGTACTGTAAATCAAAAGTGGCTTTAAAGACTATGCCTTCTCTTTTTGGTGAAAGATAGATTACTAATTTAGCTGAAAAAAGTAGGCTCTTCATCACTTCAATGATTAAATATCCATTCTACTTGCCAGTTGCATCATGCATGAGCTTTCAAAACTATGTAGTGAAGGAGGCAACATTTCATCTTTTGTTAAGCTGACAGTTTACTTTCCCAGTCATTAAAAACCCTACCAAACACAGCAGCTGCTGCAGCATGTGGACATCAATATGTAGTGAATAGGGTAGTGTTGCTACTTTAGAAATATGAAGCAGCTGTGGGCTGGTCCAGCAGTGGAAAATATAACAGGTTCAAATGGTCATATGCCAAAAATAAATGCAGAGAGTTACTGCTGTAGTTAGGCTGACATATCTGTCAAGAATATGAAGCTTATAAATGTGTATGTTTCACTCAGTAATCATACTCCTTCCGGTTTCAAATTATCTGTGAAGATTTTCTCTAATTATGTCTTCTTCCTTTATTTAAAGTATTTGTAATCTTGAAGAACAATTGTTACTAAGGATAAACAACAATATGCTTAATATATTTTCACAATTAGGATTTTGAAAAGAATATGTATGGAAATCTTATTTCAAAATGAAAAAAAAAATTGTATCTTATATTTCTAAAACAACAAATAATTAAAACATAATACGACAAATAATTTGAGAGAGAAGATTCAGGAAATACAAATGCTTGACGTAAATAGCACCCCTTCAGATCTGACTTCATATTTAAGACAAGTACATCAATTTTTACCTATTACAACTTGTTGGCAACAGTGAATACAACAAGAATTCATCAAGCTTGCTTTACCAAAGATAAAAGTGATACAGGAAGCTTGACACCAGCATAAATAATAGGATACAAAGTATACTTATAAGGAACCTCTTACCTAACCTTAGTACTCTGTTTCCCTCCTAACCCACTATCCCAGGACCATGGGGAACTTCTTGAACTATGAAAATCAAAGACAAAAAAATACGACTTGGCCAGTTCTGTTAGAAACTAGAACCCAACAATCTGAGTGTACTGTGAATAAGCTTCTGATGGTGTCTGCATACCAATTGGAGCACGCGTAACATAATCTGGAAGATCAAAGGCATCGACAAGTTCCCTTGCTATATTCTTAACTTGGAAGCATAGATATTCTGCTAGCTTGTGAATTGCCTGTTAAATTAAAAGTGGATCATCAGGCATAGAAGAGAATCAACTTGACTAGAGGGTGTAAACTAATTGAAGATTTATTACTTGCTCATTTAGCTTGTAAGATAACCATATTTGCCAGCAGTCATTTACTTCGTATGGTTATCGTAGATTCTTTAAGAGAACAAAACTACTATATATGATGAGAAGCATCATGAAGATAGAATAATCCTTAAGAACCATATCAACTGCAAGGCTGCAGTTAGATACAGATGTTTGCATATTATACTCTTGAACGTTTTAGTTTGCATTTGGTGTTACATTCCAGACATCATGATGAAGTACAGTAACTATTTTTCCAGCAAATTTTCCCCAGATTCATACCTTAGCTTTGTTAGGGGCCACATAGTCCACATTGCGGTAAGTACCTATGTCATTCCAGATTCTATCCAAGGCATAGAGATCGCACACGAGTTTTAGGGCAGCACGAGAGTTTCCATCAGGACAACTGCAAATAAAAGAGAGAATTAGATAGATACTAGTTGAAGGAAAGAACAAGTTTCTCAAACTGTTATTAGGAAGTACTTTTTAACTGCTTCAATGAACTTTTCAAGGATGAACGTTTCGATATGAGACTCTGCAAGCGTCAACAGGTGATTTAAACATCTATTCCAAGCACCAAATCCTCCAAGAGTCTTGGAGTGCTTCTGAAGCCGGATAGCTACACTTTGTAGTAATCTTGACGTACGATACTGGAAAAGGAGCAGTTACAGCATTAGTTAGATGTACAATGCTGTTATATGCCAATATGGCCTGTCATCAAATTGACCACAAAATACTCACCCTAAAAGCATCCAACTGGAAGTTAGGATTGCGCAAGTGATCTTCACCTTCCCATCTAGCAGTTACTGGGTTAGGCTGAGCAAGGTAAGAATTCATGGATTGTCTTAGGTAGTTCCATGTGACAGTGAGCGTCCCACCTTGGAATTTCTCCCTGTACTGCTTCAACAGAAGACCGGCTACCTGGATCATTAGAACAGTCATTATACCCTGTCCCTTTATTATACTTTGCTTAAAATAAGAAACAGAGAATTCTTTTGGTATGCAAGAGGATATGAACATGAAATCTCAAGTCCCAACCTGCTGCAGAAGAACAGTGTTGTCTCCCTCAAATGTCTGAAATATGTCATGATCATTCCTCAAACTTCCAAACCTATTGACAGCGGCATAACCATGGCCACCGCAAGCTTCTCTACATGTGCTCAATGACTTTGCTGTGAAAGAAGTGATATAAGCTTTAAGCCCTGCAGAAAGTGCATGTACGTCCCCTATCAGTTCCTCATCATGAGACTTCTTCATTTCAGAATATTTTTCCACCAGATGCAGTGTGGCAAAATGGAATGCATAGGTTGAAGCCAACATCGGCATAAGCTTGTGCTGCTGAGATTGGTAGTCAAGTATACTAACTTCAGGTTGTTTAGGAGGACCAAATTGCTGGCGCAGAAGAGAATATCTTGTTGCAATAATAACAGCAATCTTAAGAACACCGACAGAAGAATATGCAAGCCCAACTCTACCACCAACAAGTTCTCCCAGTGTGGCAGCAAATCTTTTGTTAATTGAGGGCAGGCTGCTAGTGTATTTTCCATCCCGTGAGACATCTCCAAATCGATTAAGAAGGTTATCTCGTGGAATTCTTACTGAACGAAATTTTAACGCACCATTATCTACTCCATTCAAGCCAACTTTATGGCCACAATCATGTATTTCAACCCCTGGGAGAGTTTTGTGGGTTTTCATATCCCTTATTGGAACAATAAATGCATGAACACCCATGTCGGTAAAACCTTTTGTATCATGAGTTGGCAACATCAGTCTTGCAAAAACTGTTGCAAACTTCCCATGAACGGCAGCATTACCAATCCACCATTTAATGGCCCCATCATTTGGCGTGTCAATTATGAATTCATCTGTGAGTGGATCAAAGGTGGCAACTGTCTGAAGACCTTGGACATTTGAACCTGATGAGCAAAAGAATCAAACTAAATTAGACTAAATCCACGTGTAATAATTATCAAAATAAAAACAAAGTAACAGCACTATATGGTAAGGATTTTGATTGAATTAAGTGGCATTCTTATGGATGTTAATAGTTATATACTTCATCAACTGCCTGGGCTAAGTTAACCACATTCTGCCACTCCCAGATATCTCAGTATATTGCTATAATATTCATTTAGCAAAAGAGAAAGACAAAATGATCTAAATGTCTCTTTGAAACATAATGCTGTAAATAAGTCAAGGATACAAACAAGTACAGAACAACCTAATCTTGCAAATTCCTACCAATATTTGTTATATGCATTCACCCAATGTGTAAAGTACTTGTCACTTCTTTAGCTACATATGTTATAAGCAAACATCATCTCCCTTCACACAACTGCTAAAATAACTCTGTGTGTAGTGTGACCAGGGAATACAAAATGGAAGTTTCTTGTGAAACAATAACAATAAAAGTAGTAGTACAAAACAATTTACCATGATGAAGCTCCGTCATTGCAAAGCATCCTGGGTAGTCCATGTTGTCTATACCATCAAAGTATTTGTCTATATGCTTTTTAGTTCCCAAGTTGATAACAGAACCTCCCCATAGACTGTATTGAAAATCCAGTCCGGTAAGAATTCATTATTACCTCTATTAACGAGAAACTTAAAATATAAGATCCATCATTAGTTGCTATAGCAACTGAGATTCAGGAAGAAAATGCAACATAAACTTAAAACATAAGATCCATCATTAGTTGCTATAGCAACCGAGATTCAGGAAGAAAATGCAACTAGAACAGAAAATACACCATGTTGACATCATTTGATAGAACAAACAGTAACAAAGGGAGAAATTACCAAAGAAAACCCCATGGTACGTAAGTTTACTAGGGTACACTTGGTCAGCAACTACCTTAGGGTTCAGAAATGATGTCTTCTGAGAAGCATCAAATTCTGGCTTTCGCATACTTGCATAGATGATAAGTTGGCAATTAGGCACAACATGGCTATAAGTTTAACTAGGAACTTAAATCATTTGTACATAATAACAATAAAGCAGGAAACTCTATAGCTGATCTTACAGGGTGTCCACTTGTAAAATCTTATCAAGAACCACTAAGCTCTTGAAATCTCAAATTTTTTTTTTTGGGTGATAATATAAGCTATTGAAGTCTGTTATTCTTGGCAAGCAGGTCTCTCAAATTAGATATTCCTTTTGCCTAAAAGAGAACTGATTGAAGCTCAGAGTCCTGAGTTTAATTTTTGGTCTGCTCTGACCCGAAGTAGATCTGAAATATGGCTATACTAACGTGGAGTGGAACCATTGTCTAACGCCTTATACTCAAGATTTTACCTCAACAAGCACCAAATAGCAAATCAAGGCCTTGACTAGAATCTTGTGAAATATCTTCTTAGAGAAACAAGAATCTGATTGGTCCATACTATCTTATTCAAAAGGAAGACTATCTGTTTTATGCATGCCTATAGAACCACAAAGGATCTATAGAAACTTCATCAAATGCATTGCAAGGAAAGGAAACAATTTGCATAGCAGCGTATTTCAGGATCCTATTGGTTCTTGCAAATGATCTTTCTGGTATATACTTATACCTCAATTGGTAAATAATCAGCACAAAGAAAAATTCAATAAATAATTTTCACATAGCATCAAAATTTTCATACCAACTACATCTAAGTGGCTAATCCCACACACCTTTAAGGCTTTAACTCCTCTTCCAAAAAGACAATCTAATAACAACAAACAAGCACACAAACAAACAAAACCAAACAGAGAACAGCTAAAACCCAAAATCACCATTATGAATACAGACATAAATCCCAGTGGGACTCTAACTCAAATTACAGATAAGACAGTATTTCTGGAGCTCAGCAGTGAAAATATGTCAACATTAAATTCAATACGGAAAAAGAATAAAGAAATTACCTGTACTGAACACCCATTTTGATGCCAAGTGACATGTCAACGCTTCCCGCAGCTTCAGCAATAGCAAAATACTTAGCCGGATCATCAGCTACATACCGAAATGGCCTTATCCCAGCTTCCCTTACCAAACCCACAAGCTGTTTCATGCACAATTCCCTATGTTCATCTTTCGATATCTCAATTGGGGTCTGAAGTTCCGGTCTCGAATTAAAGTAAGCAAATACTTTTTCCTGAATATCCCTATGCTTCCCTCTCATGTATTCCGACAGTATCGCCGTGCTCACATTAATCGCCTTCACCTTCCCTGCACATCTTAGCAGCTCCAATTCCTGAACCGGGATGTCCTGAACCGGGTTCAGATGCAGCGTCAGCAGATTGATACGCCGGTTCACGACTTCTTCAGCCCCTTCTTCACTTTTTCGGGGACCCTTTGAGCTGATCCTTTGAAGTTCCATGGAATCAGTGAATGTATAGAAACAGAGTTGTGTATGTATAGGTAGAGAGAGAAAGAAAGACGTGTTATGGTTATGGAGGTTGGAAAATGGAAATGTTGAGCGAACAGGGTTGGAGAGAATTGAAATAGTTTGTACGGAACGTCAGTGTGACGTGTACTCGTGATGGCACTCCACGTGGAGTCACGTCATTGGAGGAAAACGACAGCTAATGTTTGGCGCGCCCTTCAATGTCGATCAAGATAGGAATGGGTGAATCATGAAGGAGGGATTTGGATGAGATATTTTGAAGTAAGCGATAAATGTATTATAAAATTTTTATAGATGTATCTATAAGACTATCTAGAAGTATACATAAGGTGGTCTTGTAAATTTATAATTAACTCAAAATAAACAATTTAATATAGTTTCTTTCTTAATCAAGTTCTCTTATTCAATTTTTTTTTCTCTTTTCATGGATTTCTTTTCTTTCATTAAATCTTTTAATCTAAGTTAATAATCTTGAACTAGAAGATTTTTTCAATTTATTTTTTCTTCTACTATTCTTTACACGGTATTAGAATCATAACTATATATCGACTTCTGAATTTTATAACAAGATTGAATCAGTGGTAAGTTCAACTAGTTGTTCTATATGAATTTTAGTGGTCATGCTTGATCATGCCTAAACTATACCTCCAAATCAAGGTATAAGCGGTCGTTGTCAAAATATAAAACCTAACAATGGTTAGGGTTGATCCCACAAGGAATAAGGTCTAAACTTGAAATAATTATAAGCAATTAGATTGAATTAATCAACTTATTTCCCGAAAGAGAGGAAAGGGGGGGGGGTTGTAAAATGCAATAAATAAACGTAAACTAGAATTAAATCGTCAAGTGAAAGTGTTGTGAAATCAGTGAGAGAAGTAACTGTCACGACCCAAGCCTAGGGTCTAGACATGACACGGCGCAAGGGGAACCCGAAGGGACCCCGAGCAAGCCTCTTAGAGCATCATTACTCATCTTTGGTCGCGGAAGTAATTAATCAAGCGTTAAGAGATAAAAGAATGGGAAAATCGGGGTAAGGTAAAATACTTTCATATCATCATGATCAAGAGAAAAGAGTCAAGCGCATATCATAGATACATAACATGTCCAACAAACATCTCTAATACATAGATAAGAGCGAGGGTCAAGACAAAGTAACCGCACTCACCCTCATGGTCAAAATAGACAATAAAAAAGAATGTCTCAATACATAATAGGAGAAACATAGACTAAAGTCCCCGAAGTGGAGGACTCACTAACTAGCTTGAATAGCATTGAACTTAGCC
>JAPFFP010000080.1:14984670-14998930 GCA_026153255.1 Solanum medicagineum
TTGTAATATTCCTTTTATTTTTATCACTCCTCTCCTTTTATATCACTGAGTGATACACAAAATTATATCCTCGTAGTACTTAGGCCCAGTGAGGTTTTGTTGTACACTTCTCTATTATAGTGATATTTTGCTCCTTGTCGTTCGTGGACGTAGCCTAATATTTTTGGGTGAACCACGTTAAATCTGTGTCTCCATTTTATTTTCTTGCCCAATTTATTTATACTTTTCAATATCACGCTTCCGCTATCGCCTGATATTTCCTAACAAAAACATTAGTAGCCATAATAAGAAAAAGAAATATTTTAATGTTGATAAGGAAACTTTTTCCCTTTGAGTGAAATATCATTAGCCAACTTAGGGAACACCTTGAACATTATGAAAGAACAGAGTGAAATTGGATATTTTTGGTAGTTAATAGGACGAAATTTAATCCCAAACTCCATCCAGATTCATTAAATGACGCATAGAAAAAAGTTCAAAATGTTCCCACTTAAAAACTAAATTCGAATCACAATGGTGATCCAAGTCCGCAATGCAAAGAGGTTTATCTTGGTTCATTTTTGAGCAAAGTTTAAACTTGGCCAAATTTTGATAAAGAAATATTTTGGACCATTTTGAAGCATGTCCACGACGCGCTCCCGTCGCGAACTCTTTTGGATTAACAAATCTTTTGAAAATTTTATTTTGTGAAATATGCATTTGAAAAATTTTTCGAGGCCATTTTTATAATATTTTATCTTATCTGGGGTATTACAATAAACCGTTATAATGAAGTCTATTTTGCCTTTAAATTATAACTATTTTGGAGGTTGTTTTGGTAAACACTACATGAAAATGTAGAAAAATGAATAAAAATTAACGAAAGAAAATTAAAAAAAAATTGAACTTAGAAAATACAAATCCAAAGCTACTAAAGACACCTGATTTAAAGAAATTCTGCATTTGCGAGAGAAGTCTTTTGAAAAAAAAAATAAAATAGGAAGCAATCAATAACTTTGATTTTGTTATTAGTAAGAGAGAAAAGAAAAATAAGAACATGGGAATTGAAATTGGCGTGAGATGTGCCACAAACGTATTAATGAAATATTTGCTATAAAAATTAAAAGATTAACTACGAATAGTTTAGTCTATAGTTGCATATTGCAGACATATCACTTGTTTGTTACTCCATCCATTTCATATTATATGTCATTTTTTATTTTTTAAAAGTCAAACTAATTTATCTTTGACTATCAAATTTTCACATATGTTTTAAATATTTTGAATTATCAATTATTGTGACTTGTAGAATTTTTTATGTAGCTTGAAAATATATAAATTTTATTTCAAAAAATTTGAAGATTTCATGCGCAAATTCTCAGTCAAATTCAAACTGTTTGACTCTCGAAAAATGAAAAATGACATATAATATGAAGCGGGGGAGTATGTTGTATAGTTTTCCCAATTTAAAGTAGCTCATTTTGAATTAAAAATATAAAATAATTCATTTTAAATTTTAAAGATTCGCTCCCATATCACCATACGATTGTAACATAGGGATGTAAAAATGAGGTCCTTTCAATTTATTCCGATTAGTCCATTAGATAGCTCATTCATCAAGTTCATGCTGAAAAGTTTGAAATAGAAAATCAAAGAGAACCTGAAAAATTCAAACTAAACAATTTGAAAAATTAAAAAATTAAAAATTTAAACAAAATTTGAAAAAACTAGTTCGAGAAATTGAATGCCCGGGCCTATCCCCAAGTGCAGTTAAATTTTAGAACAAGTTACACATTTAGTCAATTGGCTATTTTATGCCAATTAAATCTATACGGGTTGTTTGGTTAAGTGTATGCGAATAATGTTAAATATTATTAATATATATATTATTTATGATTGCATTAATTATATATAAAATTTTTTTTACATTGTTTGGTTTGATGCATAAAAAATAACATGCATTGCATTAAAAAAAATCTATTTATAAAGATACCCTCCATAATTATAGTGAAAAAAATGTAAAAAAATATTTTGAGAGGCAATTGGATCTTTAGTCATGCTAATACACGCATTAAAATCATTACATTACTAATACCTACAAATTCATGGTATTAATAATACATATGTTAATATACAATAGAGTAGATAACTAATGTATACATAAATTAAAAAAGAGTATCAAACAAGATATTAGTAATACATAAAGATAATACATGTTCTATTTTTCTTAATAGATTCTATCAAACATTTCTACACCTACATTCCTATATATAATAAGCTCCTTATTTGAGCAGCTTAGGGCCGTCGTGCCTGCTTCAGCTGCTTCAAGCAGGCAGCTAAAGATTGGCTTGGTGGTTCAAGTTCGATAACTTAAATTCAACGTTTCGAGATCGAACCTCAATAATGACAATATTTTTTACGACATTTCTATTAAGTATTATTTAATTATTTCTTCATCAACTTCAACTTTGAAATTACAATAACAAGTCTACTTAAAATTTGCGGTGACTATTAAAGTATTTGCTTAAATTTACTATGACATGTCTATTAATTATTATTTAAATTATTGTCTAGGGTTGACCATTTCAGTTGCCTATTGCAGCTGCTTGAAATAGACATGTGACTACAACCTGTTTACGGTGGCTATTAAAGTGACTGCTTAATTTTACTTTGCCATTTCTGTTAATTATTATTTGGTTACTTCTTCATCTACTTCAACTATGAAATTACAATAACATGTCTACTTAATTTTGTGATATTTATTAAAATATTGATTAGGTCCGTGCAATGCACGGTCTTCAAAAACTAGTAATACATGGTGGCAAACTCTCAACAAATAATGGTAAGTTGGGTCATTTCATGCTATGTATTCAGCCAGATAGCTATGTGAATTTCCAGCCCATCTAAAAGTGGGCTAGGCCCAGTCATTTTTCCCTCCAAGTAAGAAAGTCGTGCCCATAGTTAATAGGTTTTGAACAACTACGCGGGCCAAAAACTTGACCCTTACTTTTCACCAAAATTCAATTTCCCGCCCCACAAATGTCCTGAAACTATACTTGCACCATTTTCTTATACACATATTTCTGTATACCAATCCTCTAAAGCCAAAGAGGAAAAAAAATCACCTTTATCTTTTGGTCTGCTTTAAGAATATTTCAAGATTCATTTTTTTTTTTTAAAAAAAAAAATTTCAAGACTGTACATTGAGTTCTATCAATCTTTCTGGATTTTGAGATAAATCCATTTCGCAAGGTTAGTGTCCAAGAACCCGACAATGATTGGTACATTTTGTTTTCAATTAAAGTTAGTTAATTTTGTTGTTCTTTTACTATTTTTGTCTGAGTTTATTTATTTGCTTAAAATTTCGCTAGGGTTTTAATGTTTTATTAGTAAAGTAAGCTGCTTCTGTTATTACTGTTGATTATATGTGTTAAGATTATCAAATTCATTTTTCTAATTATGTGTTATGAATTCTTGGTCTTGTTTTAGTAAATTATGGATCTTTTTTGTTTTTTGTGAATTGTTGTAGATTTGAGAAGTGGGTTATTGAAATTGATGTGATTTAGTTATTTTAGGGCTAAAGATTGGTTTTGTTGGTAGGGTTCATGTTGGATTAGTGATTTCAGGATGGAGGAAGTTGATGCTTTTGAGAGGCGTCGTAGAGGTCGTCCTGTTTTGGGAAATATAACTAATCAGCTTGGAATCAAGAGACCATTTTCTTCACTTTTGGACAGTTCAACTCTAAAGTCTGTAGATAGGGGAAATGAAAATCTGGGGGGTAAATTTGTTTCGGTAGATGACAGGGATAATGCAAAACGCGTTTGTGTTGCTCCTCGTTCTTGTAGCAACATTAGGTCATCAAAGATAGATGTTGTATCAGGGATTTCAAGTGTACCAAATGAAAACCAGGATCGCAGTTTGTCACGAGTTGATACGGCTGCTGCTGTCTCCCAAAGTACAAATGGAGATAACAACGAGAATAATGATGCTTGTGGGAGTGCTATTGAAGTTGGCAATGATCGGGAAATAATTTCAAAGAATAATTTTGAAGTTATAAATGATATGGATGGTTTGGTAACTGGGGTGCCAGTGCCAGCATTATCTGGAACTGAAGACCATGATGTTGCTCGAAGTTGCGAAATTAACGAGGATAGTGAGGGCACTGAAAGTGAGGATATGTTTCCTAATGGCCCTGATGAACAAGGTCTTGATAATCTGGTTATGAGTCAGTCTGGGTCAGTAGACTTGGCAAGATTGCCAGAGTCACCGGAGTCAAGAGTTAAACTTGAGACATGTACAGGAACACAAACTTGTGAGGATAATTCAGGTTTAAGTTCTAGCATTGAGTCAATCAAAGCTTGCTCATGTACCTTTTGCACCAAAGGTAAAAATATCTCACAGACCATTGTTTTGATTAGTGTCCTTCTGAGCTTATGTCCCGTCTTGCTTAAGTTCATATTAGTGGAGTATTAATTTAGTTGTCTTTGTTCTGTGATAATCAGCTGCTTATATGTGGTTAGACCTACATTACCAGGATACAAAGGGGCGGATAAGTGGTGAGTCAACTTAAAAATACTACAGTTACTCAATGAAACTTGAGATTCTTGTTTTTCTTCTCCTTGCTGCTTTTGTTTACTCTACTACTGTTTTCAATATACCTAGCCATAAAGAAGAGTCAGAGGGAAGCAAGTCTTTTAGTTGAAAGAAGTGGCAAGGGTAAAGAGCTTCAGAAGGAGGGTCCAGAAAAAAATATTGAAGCTGCAAATCTTGAATCAAGTTTAATGGGTCACTGGAAGTCGCTCTTTAAACACATGGAGCATATTTTTCAACATGAAGCTGACCAGCTAGTAAGTTTATTAACTGTCCTGCTCCGTTTCTCAGTTGGTGTATATACCCATTCAACTTTTACATGTAGTAAATGAGAGTTGTGAAGCTGATGGATGTTCTGTTAACCATCAAGCTGAAATATTTTTCTCTATCAAAGCTAACTGACATTGTTTGAGCTGTTGGTGTGGTGCATTGCATTTTCATGCTAGTTGGATCATTCCAGGCAAGGACACGTACTTGTGCTATCATTATGCCTTTTGCTGGGAACATGGTTCATAGATTAGAAGATTGTTATCATTTAGTAATCTTCAAGCATTTGCCAAAGTTTGAAGATTACCTTTTTAAATTCTCAAAAAGTAATCGTCAAACTTTAGCAAATGTGCAGAGCAAATGTTTTATCTAAGTTCAATCTTCAATTATAAAATCATGTTGACTTGTTACTAATAGATGGGAAGCAGTAAGTTTCTCTTTACTGAAAAATAAAACATTCCTGATCTGTCAATTACCTAGGGAGGATGGGGATTGGCACTGCTTGCAAGTTGCAACCTTACGTAATTAGCCTAGTTGTAATTCAATAATTCGTAGCAGTCTCTCTGTTGATTCACTGTCCCAGTGGAGTTTGTCAGGACCAATAGCCAGAGATTACTTGTTATAGAACATCAATAAGCATATCAGTGTTTGTTGAGATTATGTTCTTTCCATTTCTCTGAAAACTTTTTCCTCTCAATAAATAGTGATTAGAGATGTAGTTGCAGTTGTGAACTGCTGACTAGAGAGAAATATTAGAAAGTCGATCCAATTAATGTTCTGTTAATTATTTGCTTTTGTGCATCTTTCTGAGTTAAGCTTCTTAGATACACAGATATAATGAATTCAATGAAAGACGAAAAAATTTGTAAAAGTGAAAGAAGTTATATAAATATCACATTTATAATACATGAGTATCACTTTACCAATGGATGTTTGATTCACCGCTCTGTTTCTCATTCTCTGTTCTTTTGCTATTTGGGTCTTCATTTGAAAGATATTCATAGTCCTAAACAATTTAGTCTTACCCTCGAAAGAAACACACGCTTAAGACATGTAACTGTGCCTTGTTTTGGCAGTGAAGTAATAAAAACCTTGTCTGATTCCTGATTTTTAATTTCTTGAACCATCATTACTACTAGAGTAGTTGGTCATGATCTCACCACATTGACCTTCCTCTTCATGCAAAGCACACTATATTTAAATGATGCTTAGTTGCTTCATGTTTACTTTCTGCATAAACACGTCCCCACTCATGAAATCTCCCATACAGCTCAATTTAATAGCACTAGTATGAACTTGATGAATTCATTTTGATGATGCAGGAAGGTAGTTTAGTTACTCTGACCGACCTCAAAGAGAGATGTAAAACAGAACTGGATTCATTCACTGGGACCTCAGAGAACTGCTAGCTGGTTCCAAATCTTCTGTTTGAGGTTGTTCATTTTCTAGGAGTTTGTTTGTTTGCTCATGTTTTAACATGATCTATTGTACTTGTGAAATCATGTGTAACAGTTTGGTTGATGTAAAGTAGTTAAAAATGGTGTAACATTCTTGGTGAATCATACATCACAACAGAATGAGTCAATCATTAGATGAGTGCTGCAGTTTCCAGTATAGTTTTGGGCTATATATCAATTGCTTTCAAACTACTACAGTGAATTGTTGTGCGCACGAGCCAATCATTTCTAGAGACTCTGGTTGTGCAAAATGACACCTTGATGTAGATTGATAATTTTGTGAAGGGAAAATGTTCAAATTTGCCATTTGTTAATGGTTGAGGCCGAATATACCCTTGCTATAGGACTGGTCCAAATAAAACAGTGAAAGCTATTCAACATATAGGACTTCTCTACAAGGAAAACTGTCAAATTTGCCCTTAAAATGGTCTAGATTTGCCTATGATTTTTGTGAAGTTGTGCAGATTTTTTTGCTTTAATTAGGAGTTTGATGTGGAACTTGGCATCACTGTTAACGATGATCTAAGAATGAATGGTGATGGAGTTGTGCTGATACTGTTTCGACAGAAATGAAAACCTAACTTTGTGGTGCAAATGTTCATTACTTGTGTTATATTTGGGATGAATTGAGGTTTGAGAGTGGTTGATTTGGGACACAGAGACCTTGTTATTTGAGGTTTTGAGTGTTGAAGAAGATGATGTTACTGCCATCAAAACAATGATTCCATCCTTCAAGGTTTAGGTCAAATTTGGAGGATTCAAAACAGTTCAAAGGTAGATTTGATCCTCTTTCTGAGTAGTGAAAACTTGTGTATTTTAAAATTTTATTGTTAACGAATAAGAATATAAGTGGACCAATCTTGTAACCGTAAGCATATATTTGTTTCATGATTTTAAATTCTTCAATCGTGATGACACCTACCTAAACCTTGTAGGTGAATCATTCAACCAACTTAGTTCATTTAATCAATTATAAAATTGCTTGTAAAAGCAAAACTCGATATTAAGTCAAAATGTAGTCATACTATAGAAAGAGAAAATACATATATTCACCTTTGAACTTATCTCGAAAAGTGAGTTACATGTTTAAACAATTATGGCGACTTATTACGCATCTATACTACTCAAAAATGAATTTATTTATCCTCTGATACATATAACACCACTCTCACAATGGGAGGTGTATCACACTCGTGTCAAATTAAATTTAAAAAAAAAATGAAAATTTCATGTCATTCAATTGCTTCTTCTTCAATGAACACTATGATGGAATAACTGTCATAAACACCATATTAGTACCAAATTTAGATATTTCACCATCAAATATCAAGTTGCCACAAATTTTACTACCTACAATCAAATCCACTATTGCAATCACACTATCACTACATTTTTCACAACAATTGTAAAGAACCATCATAAAATTCAACATGCATAACCAAACTCATCATCAAAATTGCATCATCACCATTAAAAAGGATAAACCCACCATCAAATATCTACACCACGATTATTAATATTGATTTCTTCTTCCTCTTCACCATGTCCAATTCCCTCTTCTATGCCCCCTGCCACCCATTAAAAATAAATCTATCACCATATTTCATTTTTTAAATTCAATCATCAATTTTATTAACTACCAACAAAGTTGAAGAGAAAAATTGAATATGATATAGATGGTGAAGCTGAATAAGAATTAAATAAGATACTATGGGTAGGAGGGAGTAGGAAGAGGATTCTTGTGAAGAGGGGGTGGGATGGGATGGGATGGGGTGGATGAAAATTGAATATGGAAAGTGATGAAAAATAAAAAAATATTGAAGAAGAAGACGATGACGCTGGTAAGTATGAAGAAAAAGAAGAAGTGGGGTGGGGTTGGAGCTGAAAAGAATATTCTATTTTATTTTTTTTTTATCAAATTCACTTTTTAATGTTTTTGCCACGACAGTTTTAAGGGTAAAAGAATTTACTTTTGAATAGTCAAGGTGTATAATAAATTGCCATGGTAGTTTAAGTGTGTAACATAAGTTAGCATTTCAGGACAAATTCAAGAGGTAAATTTATGCCTTTTTCCATTATAAAAAATACAAAAATAAGACAATATAGCATCTTAAAATAAGACAATATAGCAATTCTATCTTTTTTTCTCTGATACCAACTCCTTAAAACATATAAATAATAACCATATGATTACTCAATGAACTATGCATGTGACATCAAATGAATGAACAAATTTAAATCTATTGTAAATAAAATGGATGCTCATGTAGATTATTCCCACTATGTCAAATCACTCTTCCACTATAGGAGATATGAAAATGATCACCCTTCAATAATAGGAGAGGTAATAATTGCTACTATAGCAATATGCTTATAAATATTCTTTCATTCTTTTGAGAATATGGATATAGAAAGGACAGGTTAAGGAATTACTATTATCTTCTCTCTATTTCTTTGTTATCCAAATTTGATATGTCATTATTATATAACACGTTATCTACACCAAGTCTCTCATAAGGTATGTCTCGATGATATAATGTTTTCTATTTTCAGATCCTAAACACAAGTATACATTTAAAATAATAATTAAAAATATCACATTTTATGTTCATTAAATAATATAAGATGGTAGTAAACTTTGTCAATTAATGGAAATAAATTTTCTTATTAAAGAATGCTCCATATGTTATTCTTAATTCTTAAGGATTAAAATATTATTATTTTATGTCTAATTTAACTAATGTTATGACAGTTCTCATCATGTCAAATTTATCAAAATTAGAGTTCGTGACACTTGATATATCCGACAAAATTACTTATCATGAGTACTTGATGCTGAAATTCACCTAGATGCTAAAGGTCTTGATACCACCATTACTAAGGATATTGAAGCATCGAGTCAGGATAAAGCGAATATTATGATTTTTCTTCTTCATCATTTGGATGAAGGATTAAAAGTTGAATTTTGACAGTAAAAGATCCACTTGAATTGTGGACTGTTTGAAAGAAAGATATGACCACTTTAAGGCAACTGTATTGCCAAGGGTTCGTTATGAATGAATACGTTTACAATTACAGGACTTTAAAACTGTATGTGGATATAATTCTATTGTATATAAAATAACTTACCAATTAAAATTATGTGGGAAAAATATAACAAATGATGATATGTTGAAAAAGACTCTTACTACTTTTCATGCTTCAAATCTAATATTACAACAACAATATTGTGAAAGGGAATTTCAAATATATTCTGATTTAATCTCATGCCTTCTTGTAGCTAAGTAATATAATACCATTTTATTGAAAATTATGAAGCCCGTCCCACTAGAACTGCTCATTACCAGAAGCAAATGTGGTAGAAGCACATGATCAGTCTGAAAGAGGACAAAATAAAAATCAAGGTCAAAATAATGTGCGTGGACGTGGTAATGGCAGAAGACGATATAATAATCGTCGTAGTGGTGGTCACCATAAAAGAGAGAACAATACGGATTCTCAAGGAATTTCCTCAAAAAGCAATTGTCATCGTTTGTGGAATGAAAGAACACTGGAAAAATGAACGTCGGACACTTGAACATTTTGTTAAGCTTTATCAAAACTCCTTCACAAGAAAGGCAAATAAAGGTGGTGCTTCTTCTTGCAATGCTTGGATAGAGTCATACTTGACCGTTGAAAATAATGATGCAAGACCTTAGCAATCATATAATGATAATATTGAAGCAAATATGACTTTAAAGGATGATGAATTTAATGACCTCAATGACCTTACTCGTCTGGAGGTTGAAGGTTTTTTGGGTGATCATAACTGATGTTTGATTTTATGGTGTGTAAAATGTTATTGCTTTTATGTACTTTTGATTATATCTTTTACTTCTATCTTAAAATTTAAAATTATACTAAAATAAACGCTTAAATTTTCTTGTAATATTATTAGTTATCTTATCTCTCATATTGTATTTTTATTTTGTGAAGATAAATAAGGTTTCAGTCATCTATTAAATTCAAGATGAGTAATGGAGAAATGTGCCTTTTTGGATAGTGCCAGAACTCACACTATATTAAGAGAAAAGAAATATTTCTCTCATTTGGTTATGAAAAGGGCCAATGTTAACACAAT
This sequence comes from Solanum medicagineum, assembly GCA_026153255.1. Taxonomy (NCBI): domain Eukaryota; kingdom Viridiplantae; phylum Streptophyta; class Magnoliopsida; order Solanales; family Solanaceae; genus Solanum; species Solanum medicagineum. The sequence continues at coordinate 14,995,084 of JAPFFP010000080.1, forward strand.
ATTTGGTAATACAAAAATAATTGAAGGTTCTGAAAGAGCAACGTTATTACTACCGGGGAAAACAATATCGACCGTAAATAATATTTTATATTGTAGTAGGTCTCAAAGAAACTTGTTAAGTTTTATGGTTATTCACCAAAATTGCTATCATATTGAGACTGCTGATAAAGAAAAGATTGAATACCTTTATATTACTACATTAAAGGAAGGAAAAATATTTGTGGATGAAAAATTACCTGCACTTTCTATTGAGTTGTACCACACATATTAATGTGGTTGAATCACATATCATGATAAATAAGAGATTTGTCGATCATAATGATTTTATTATTTGGCATGACTGATTGGGATATCCCGGTCATAATATGATAGTAGAATCATTGAGAATTCACATAGACACACTTTGAAGAATCAGAAAATTCTTCAATCTAAAAAGACTTCTCTTGTGCTGCTTGTTCCTAAGGGAAACTGATTGTTAAAACATCAAAAACTAAGATTGGAATTGGATCCCCTGCATTTTTGGAACATATACAAAGTGATATATATATATGGCCAATTCACCCTCCATGTGGACTATTTAAATATTTTATGGTCTTGATAGATGCATCCCTAAGATGGTGACATAGGTCCTTATTATCAACTCACAACATGACTTTTGCACGATTGTTGACTCAAATTATAAGGCTAAGAGCATAATTTTCAGATTATGCAATAAAGACAATTCGTCTTGATAAAGCTGGTGAATTTACGTCTCAATCTTTTAATGATAATTGTATGTCCGTTAGAATAACAGTTGAACATCCAGTTGCTCATGTTCATACTCAAAATGGTCTAGTAAGATCATTGATTAAATGCTTCCAATTAATAGCTTGGCCATTATTGATGAGGACAAAACTTCCTCTTTCGGTATGGGGCATGCTATTTTACATGCAGCAACACTTGTGTGCATAAGGACAACAAGTTCAAATGAATTCTCCCCATTACAATTGGCTTTTGAAAAGGAGCCAAATATTTCCCATCTGAGAATTTTTGGATGTGCGATATATGTTTCAATTGCTCCGTTATACCGCACAAAGATGGGTCCCCAAAGAAGGTTGGGAATATATGTTGGGTATGAATCTCCTTCTATTATAAAATATTTGAAACCTATGACTTGAGATTTATTTACGACAAGATTTGTTGGTTGTCATTTTGATGAATTTAAATATTTAACATTAGGGGAAAGACATAAGCAATTGGAACAGGAGATAGATTGGAATGTATTATCACAATCTCATTTAGACCCTCGAACAAATTAATGTGAACAAGAGGTTCAAAAGATGATTTATTTGCAAAACATTGCAAATCAACTACTAGATGCATTTACTAACCTTTCAAGGGTTACTAAATCTCATATTCCAACTGCAAATGCTTTAGTTCAAGTTTGATGTTCCAATAGAGCAAATTGGTAATACCAATGAGTCTAAATCACGTCAGAAGCGTGGTAGACCAGTTGGTTCTAAGGATAAAAATCCTTGAAAAAGAAAAGGAGAAAAATGAGCATAATATGAAAGTAGTTATTCAAGAAGAGCCGCGAGACATAATAAATGATGAGACCTATAAAAGGTTTAAATACTTGAAAATAATGAAAATGAAGAGATCTCAATAAGTTATGTCTCGACAGGAAAAAAGTGGAATCGAAAGGATATTGTGGTCGACAACATTTTTACTTAAAATATTGCTTTTGAAATAATGCAACAAGATGAGGATTTTGAACCAAAATCTGTTGATGAATGTAGACAAAAATGATTGACCAAAATGAAAGGAAACAATTCAAGCAGAGTTGACTTCACTTGAAAAACGTGAAGTTTTTAGATCAACAGATGTCAAGCCCGTGGGCTACAAATGAATTTTTGTGAGAAAATAAAATGAAAAAGGGAAAGTCGTAAGATATAAAGCACGACCTGTGGTCCAAGAATTTTCACAAAGACTTGGTATTGACTATGTGGAGACATATTCTCCTGTGATGGATGCAATTACCTTCGGGTATCTAATGAATTTGGGAGTTCATTAAAATCTTGAAATACACCTGATGGACGTAGTCACACTTATTTATATGGCTTCTTGGACCACAATATTTTCATGAAGATTCTTGAAGGATTCAAAGTACCCTGAAGCATGCAATAATTTTCGAGAAACTTGTTCAATAAAGCTTCAGAGATCCTTATATGGATTAAGACAATAAGGAAAAATGTGGTACAATCGTCATAGCGAGTACTGCCAAAGAAGGATTTAAAAATGATCTAATTTGTCCTTGTGTCTTTGTATGAAGTACATGTGGAGGTGTTCATGGACCACAAAAGTCTACAATACGTCTTCCCTAGAAGGAGCCTAACTTGAGGCAAAGAAAATGGCTTGAGTTGCTCAAGGACTACAATATGACCATTCTCTACCATCCAGGTAAGGCTAATGTGGTTGCCGATGCTCTTAGCAGGATGCCCATTGGAAGCGTTGCCCATGTGAAGGATGAAAGGAAAGAGTTGGTCAAAGAGGTGCATAGACTGGCTAGATTGGGAGTACAACTTGAAGAGAATAATGAGGGAGGGTTCAATGTCTAGAATGGGTCTGCTTCATCTTTAGTGTCCGAGGTGAAGGAAAAGCAAGACCGAGATCCTGTTCTATTGCAGTTGAAAGATGACGTGCATAAGCAGAAGGTTATGGCTTTCGCCAAAGGGGGAGATGGGGTATTGAGGTATCAAGGTAGATTGTGTGTTCCTGACGTTGACAATGTTCGAGAGAGAATCATGGAAGAAGCACATAACTCCAGGTATTCCATCCATCCTGGCTCCACCAAGATGTATCATGACTTGAGAGAAGTCTATTGGTGAAATGGGATGAAAAGGGATATTGTGGAATTTGTTGCAAAGTGTCCCAATTGTCAGCAGGTCAAGGTTGAGCATTAGAGACCGAATGGTTTGGCTCAGAACATCGAAATTCCAGAATGAAAGTGAAAAATGATCAATATGGACTTTATTACTGGCTTACTAAGGTCTCAAAAGCAACATGACTCGATTTGGGTAATAGTGGATAGAATGACTAAGTCTGCTCACTTCTTGGCAGTCAAGACAACTAACGCTGTAGAGGAATATGCAAGTTGTATATTCATGAGATTTTGAGGTTACATGGAGTTCTGTTGTCCATCATCTCGAACAGAGGAGCTCAATTCACCTGTAAGTTTTGGAGGTCCTTCCAGAAGGGATTGGGTACTAGGGTGAATCTAAGTACAGCCTTCCACCCTCAGACAGATGGCTAGGCAGAGCGTACTATTTAGACGTTGGAGGATATGTTGAGAGCATGCACTATTGATTTTAAAGGTAACTGGGATGACCATTTGCCTTTAATAGAGTTTTTTACAACAACAACTTTTATTTGAGTATTCAGATGGCCCCATATGAGGCACTTTATGGGATGAGGTGTGGATCGCCAATTAGATGGTTTGAGGTAGGAGAAACGGAGTTGATCAGACCAGACTTGGTCCACCAAGCAGTAGAGAAAGTAAAGGTCATTCGTGAGAGGTTGAGGACTGCACAGAGTCGACAAAAATCTTATACGGATGTCCGAAGAAGAGACTTAGAGTTTGAGATCAATGATTAGATATATTTGAAAGTGTTGTCTATGAAGAAAGTGATGAGGTTTGGGAAGAAAGGTGTCACGACCCAACCCAGGGGCCATGACTAGTGCCGATTAGGCACCTAGACCAACATTAGACCATAAAACCGCATTTTTGTTTGTTAATCTTAAGAAATCTACCGAAATTTCGGCAGAGTTTCCTTTGTTTTATTGACTAACCACACCTGCACGAAAACTC
>JAPFFP010000080.1:15006922-15025090 GCA_026153255.1 Solanum medicagineum
GGGAATTCAATTAGATTAAAACCGATAATATAATGTTAGTATCCAAGCAAATACAATATATATAAACACAACAAAATGAAGGAGGAGGTTGAAATAATGTCAGGCCTTTATCCCATTTAGATTTTTGTTGCAACTTTTGCATCCTGGGATATATAACAGCTTCTTCTCTTGGGAATTTGGACCGACTCGAAAAGGGATGAAGTTTGGGCCTCCGTGGCTCAAGGACTGCGAAATCAGGAGCCAAAAATGGCTCGAAGCATTGTTTATGCAAAGAAATGAAGATAAAGATTAGGGGGAAATGGTGTGGAGAAGAAGAGGGTGAAGGGCGGCTAGGATTTTGGGATACAGGGGAAAGGAATAATGGAGAAGAAGAGGAGGGATGGGAAATAAGGGATATGGGCGCGTGGAGTTCACGCGCCTGCTTAATTTTTTTTTTTTTTTTTTGAAGATAATTATTTAAAAATAAAAAATAAAAATAAAGTTTGATGACTAATTTGACACCGCGGAGGGTAAAAATTGGGTGTCAACACTTACCTCATTATTATGGTAAATACGACTATTAAGTATTGGTTAGAGTATTGTTTAACCGATTTAAGATATTATTTGTTTTTTATTACTGCATTTGTCTCTCTTACGACAAAGTGGAAGGTAGGTGGGAAAATTGAGTGATCTCAAATAATGACTTAAAAATTTTCACCAAGAAGAGTCAAAATTGAAGAAATAAATAAAATAACTACTTGAAGGTGATTTGATATATATAAATAATATAATTTTTTTGTGTAAGGAGATTCAAATGAAGTGCCTAACTATTATTGATTGATTATCTATTTTTTTTTCTATCAATTGTTTTTACTTATCACGTTTTAAAAATTAATTTAATTAATTTATTATTGAAAAATTATACACAAAATATTATAAGTTCAAATTATTTATATATTAACATAATAAAGTAAGCTTTTTAATTTATTGATTAAAATTTATATAGTTTGATTTTTGAAAAATATAACAAGTAATATGAAGAAGTATTTCTAATTAATCATATATTCCTGGTGTTTCATTTTAGATTTGGTTCATGTTAACTTGACATTATTTAAAAAAATATGTTTAAAGAAATTTAAATTTGATTAGGAAAATTACTTCATGTAGTTACCTAGTGATAAGTATAGTATTGAAATTAACAATAATCTTTTTCTTTTTTTTTGGTTTACTAAAATTGATAAGTAATAAAAAATTATTTTTAATATAACATTCGAGTAAAATGAAATGGGGGGAGTATTCACTACTTGCCTCATTATTATGGTAAATACAACTATTAAGTAGAGTATTGTTTAATCATCTAAAATACTTTCTACGTTCAATAATAGTTATTAATTATTGATCTGTCATAGGAATTAGAACAATATGATGACGTAACTCTATTAAACCACTCTTTAAATATAATAATATTTTAAAAAATATAATGAGAAAATGAACACATATACATGTATATATATTATGAGTTAACTTAGGGCAAGTATTGTACGCTGTAGCATAAACAAATATGTGAAAGCAGTATAAATTTGTTAAATCAATTTTCCTTTTTTTTAAAAAATAAAGGATAAATCTCACCCTGAAATTCAAATTCTAAATATTTGTCTTTATGTCCAATATCATGATTTATTTAAACAATATTTATGGGTCATTTGTCATCCTTGTAACATGTCCATTTTAATGACGGAATTAAATAGGAGTGTGCATTTGGTTAGATGGGAGTTGGTACGAATTGAGAATGATATCTGTCTTTTGTTGTGTCAACTTACAAAGGGGGATAAACGACTCTATACAAATTCAAGGGCTGCCTTTATATATTTCTTTATTTTATTTTATCTAATAATAAAATACGTAGTTGATAAGGAGTAAACACAATTAAATACTCCTATATTGACTAACTTATTCATTTTTGGACCCAAGTAATATTTGGGATAACTTTAGAAAAATGGCTTACAGAATTTGGCCTTTCAAAATTGATTTATGCTTGTTTTCAAATCCATTTCATACGAATTATCCTATTTAATTTCAAATGTGAAGAAAATTCCACTTTGAAAGTTTGGAGAACTAGACATCTTACCAGTCACCAACATTAGGTTCAAGTTGCAATATAATATCATTACTACCAAAATGGACCTTTAGATTTTCTTGGTCTCGTTTTAGCAGTTATATATATTAAAAATAATTATTAATTTCGATAATTAATTATATAAATAATTAGGATCATTTGATGGTTTTTACGTCATATAAAATGAGTAAAAATTTTCTCGCTGCCAACTGGACATGATGAAGATTGGTGGAGTAACTTAGTGGCAAAAGTACAGTTTTAATTCAGCATTCCTTGTCACATCCAGTTGGCCCTTGGAAAAAGCAGAAAAAGACCGGCAATAACCAGTCAACCTTATCGGCTAGAGCCACTAATGAGTGAGCACGTGTAAATACACCGAACCAACCTCCACCTGCCAGTGTAAACGCGTTTTCCTTATCCCGACGTTTCAGCGCCATATTCGCACGCATTTCAACGCATCTTTGCAACTTTGACAAGGAGAGGTATTGACAAAAAGTTCCCTTCCCCTAATTGATTGCCACACTTTTTTTCTTCCTTAAAAGACAAAATGAAATAAGTGATACGTCCATTGTCTCATTTTAATTCAATTTTTGAGATAATTTATATATATCAAAAAAATATTTAAATATAAAATTTACATTATTCGTTTATAAAAATCATAAATATGTGGTGTAATTTATCTCCTAGAAAATATAAAAGTTATATAAATGAAAGGTTAAATATGAAAAAAATTTCAAACATTCACCTTTAACTTTGAAAAATTCAAATATTTTGAATATTAAAAAGAATCTCAAAAATTTAATTAATTAGGATGGAAAGAGTGTTAATTTGAATTTTTTATAATATAAACAATATTTTAGATTATAAAAAAATTATTTTTATATAGAAAGTATTAATATTTTTTTTTTAAACTTATGTACTCCATCGTGTAGTTAGGAGTGCGCATGAATCAATTCAATTTTATTTTATATATTACAGTATTGATTTAATTTACTAGTTTTTTATTTTTTAAATACATTAAATTAAAAATCAAATCAATTTTTTTTGGTGAGTCACAAGTAGAAATTATAACCCCGAAATAAAAGGAGTATTTTCTCACTGCCTTTAAAGGAAGTGGGCATGGTAAAAATAGTCCAGATGGAAATTATAAATTTAAAAAGAAAAGTTGAAAAAGGAAAAAGAAAAAAAAAATTAAAGCACTTAATGGAGAGAGAGAGAGAGAGCCACATAGCAGGTCTTTAAATTGAGAGGCCATCTTCAACATTTCTCAGAGTGAAAAAAATCAGTGAGGCCACCTAAAATATTGTGTGTTTTCTTCTTTCCTTCTTCCCCCTCTGTAACATCCCGCTTCTTAAGATCCCTTTCTGTCGTCGTCTGTCTTTCAGAAGAGATTTTCAGTTTCAAAAGGGTGTCTTTTTTTTCCTGAGAAAGTCATTTTCATATTATATTGAAAGAAAAACCAAGCTCCCTTTTGGGTGTTTTTTGTTTTGAAAGCCAGGTGATCCAGAATAGAGATCCAGGTTCTCTTTTTAATTTGTTTTCTTTCTCCAAGCAACCAGAAGGGTCTGTTTTTGAATCCCTCAGGTTGGTTTTTGGTTCTTGATTTGAACATAGAAAGCTTTTTGTTTTAAAAATCTCTACCTGTTCTGTAGTTTTGACATTAGAAACAGGTAACTTAGTTTGCTTACTTTTTGTGAATTATTTGGTTTTCCTGTTTTTGTGTGCGCTTTAATATTAACCATGGCAGCAGCTATAGATGTATACAGCAGCAGTAGCAGTAACAGTAACAACAGTTCAGTTTTTTCAGATCCTTTAACAGAAGAACTTATGAAAGCACTTGAACCTTTTATGAAAGGTGCTTCTCCTTCTTGTTTTTCTTCTCCTTCGTCTACATCTCCGTCTTCTTCTTCACCTTCAACACCTTCTTTCTATCCTTTCGGTGAACCCAACTTGTATACTGATTTCTGCACAATCCCATCAACGGCTACCCAAATGTTTTCTCAAGGGTATTCGTGTTATAACCATATGGGTGTAGCTGAAACAGGTTCAATTGGGCTTAACCATCTTACCCCTTCTCAGATCTTGCAAATCCAAGCTCAGATCCAATTCCAGAACCAACAACTACAATTGCAGTTGCAACAACAACAGAGCTTAGGTTTGTTAGCACCCACTTCCACATATCCCAAGAATTTGAATTCTAGCAACTATCTTGGTCTGAAACCAGTCCAGATGAAGCAAGTTGGCGGTGCTTCACAGAAGACCACTAGGCTTTATCGAGGAGTGAGACAACGCCATTGGGGCAAATGGGTTGCTGAAATTAGACTTCCTAAGAACAGAACTAGGCTTTGGCTAGGCACTTTTGATACAGCTGAAGAAGCTGCTTTGGCTTATGACAAAGCTGCTTATAAGCTAAGAGGAGAGTTTGCTAGGCTTAATTTTCCACATCTAAGACATCAATTGAACAACGAATTATCCGATTTCAAGCCTTTGCATTCCTCCGTTGATGCTAAACTTCAAGCCATTTGCCAAAGCTTGGCCAATCCCAAATCAGATGACTTGTGTTCTAAATCTAATTCCAAGCCAAGGAAGTCCAAAACCGCAGCAGCTTCAGTGGATTCAGGTTCAGCTCAAGATTGTTCATCCAAGTCCGAAATCACCACAGATGATTCATTGAAAGGAGAGTTCAGCTATCCAGAAAATGCTAATGTCAAGATTGAAGCCTCATCATCATCATCCCCTGCATCATCTGAGGAATCATCATCTTCGCCTGAGTCTGATATTACTTTCTTGGATTTCGCTGAGCCATCGTTCGATGAATCAGAAAACTACTTTTTACCCAAGTACCCCTCCGTGGAGATTGATTGGGCTGCTCTTCCAAATTTGTAGTAATATTGTTTTTAATGTTGTAATCGTTATATATTATGTATGGCCTTCTGCAATGGTGTTTTTGACATTTGCAAGGTCGGTCTAGTAGTTAATGGAGTCATGTGAGTATGTAATAGTACTAGTTGTCTTAAGGTCACTCTCCCATCTTGTTCCTGCTGTGTTTTTTGTATATGCATGAACCAGAAGGGAGAGACTTTGTATGTGTCTTGTTGATTTCTTAGCTTAATAGTAATTATATCTAATGTTTAGTATGTTTCTGATCTTTGTGCTTTTATATCATCATATAGTCTTTATTATTCCAAATTATTTCACTTAAAATAAGGTTCTTCCAACGTGAAAATGGTCTTGCACTTGCCTATAGATACCTTGATACTGTTTATGAACACGGAAGGAATCCAACTTATCTGTGGTTGTTTTTCTTGGAGAATTGGTCTAGTTTCTTTCTTGAGAGGAGAGCGCATAAAAAAGATAACAATTCTGAATATTGTGGATTGTGCACATCTGTATGAATAGTGGTTGTTTTAATTAATTAATATTTCTGGTTAAGGCCAAAGGAGTAGCATTTAAGTAGCGGTTTGTCTTTTGTGGATTTCATCAGTAACAAATAAAGATCAATCAATCAGGATACCTTTTTACGAGAATTATGCCCATTTTAAACTAAAATTGTGTCGTCTATCTAGTTCTCTCTCCTTAGTTCTCCAACTCTCCTAGAACTTGTTATAGTCAAAATCTCTCACATCTCCTTTTTGATGTACATACACATTTTTTTTACATTTCTAAATCATCTTAGCGTGTTATTTCTCGTATTGTTTGCCACGAAGACCACTGCAACATTGTCACAAAGAACTTTGTTCATAATATTTCTCTCCTAATTAATATGTGTCACGATTCGATTTCTCAGATTATGACGCATCTATCATAATTCGTCGATAGATAAGCCAATTCGTAACACAAAGCTGTAAGTAACGGGTATTAGGGCAAAAACTAACAGAGTTAACATATATATAAGGTAATAAAGACAGAAACTAAACTAAATACATACAAGAATTCCTCCCAAAACCTAGAACCTGGAGACCATCAGTATAGAGCTACTACAACAAAATAAAGAGTACAAGTCCAAAAAATGGATAAAAAAAATATATACAAGGTCTGACTAGTCTCAAAATATACAGAAAACGGATTACCAAGGTGAAGGAGATAGAAATGATCCAAAAACGTCGAATGCTCACCCAACTCTCTGATGTAGGCTACAACATCCTCGATCAATCAATGTTGATAACTGGTGCTCGGGCCTACATAATGAAAATATATGACGAGTAGAGTATAAGTACCAGGACAACAGGTACTCAATAGGCATTATAGGCTGACTGAGTAGGAAAGGTAAAAACAATATGGAAAAAAAGGAATAAGCCTAAAACAAAGACAAGTAATCTATAAAGAGTGAAGTAAACGAACAATCACGCAATTCGGGAGAACTCAGACTGAATTGTATGCTATCTACACCTAACCGAACCTTCGAAAGCTGGATGAGATACAAATTATCTATAACTACTAATATTAAGGAATATAGAACCTGCTACACTGGAAATCGAGAAATCCAAACCAATCCTGAATCACAAATACCTGAGGGCAGAAGACTATGTTGTGAATAAGGTACTAAAGCCGTGACTACTGCAACTCGGATGCTTACTCGATAATGAGAGAGGTCGAGGTCTGGAAACTACTACCCGATGCTCGCCTAATTTATATGCGAGAGCAAGGCCGGGACTACTGCTACCTGGATGGTTGCCTAATTCATAAAAGAGGTCGAGGTCGGGACTACTGCTATCCGAATGCTCGCGTGAAACTAGTTAAAGGTGCCGAACTTTCTTTTCCTCCATCTATATGATAATATCTACCGAAGATCGCCTTCCACAACGAATAGGACCGATGTGACTGATCTTAGGTGTATTTATACGTCTAATTAGCTAATAATACCTATAAATAGAGTGAATTCGGAAGACAAAATAGTAGAGTCTTGGTGTTTGAGTGTCGTTTTCTCCTATTTTGCTGATGTAGGGCCAAGTGCATCTGTTGGTTGTGCTTCTGCAGGATTCTGTGTTAATTGGGAAGTTTAGGGTTAAACCCTGACTCGATGGAAGAGCACAGCCCGAAACTCGAACGATAAAAGTCAGTAAAAGCAGCCAAAAGACCAAGAATCCACGTCGCAAACCTGGGACCAAGTGGCAACAGCTGAAAAATAAAAAAAGGCGGAAACCCAAGGACGCGGACCTATTCAAAAGTATGAAGAATTGTCCAGTCATCAAATTAAGTGAGAACATAGGAAAACAAGGGGTCCGCATCGCGGACCTGAGGACCCGGCGCAAAAAAGGGGTCCGCATCGCGGACCTGAGGACCCGGCGCAAAAAAGTAAAAAAATGGGATCTTCATTATTTCTTTATCTTATACTTTAGGTTTTATTATTGGTTTTTACGCAAGGAGTACTGTAGAGACGACGGAGAACTATTTTCCACCAATTATTCGGTTAGTTTGATCTCTAGATTTTGGTTTTGGATGTTTTCCACTTTATTCATGATGTATTCCACATCCATGAGTGGCTAAGCCTCCATATTCTAGGGTTGTAGCCATAGACTATGTGTAGTTCTAAATATTTGACATCTATGAATGGTTTCTGTTGATTATTCCTATGTTATTTATATCTATACTTCAAAGTCTGGCCAACTAGGGAATAAATTTGTTGTTCACTCTGGATTCGAAAGATGTTGGAGTGGATAGAAAACAATAGCACTGGGAGCTTGTTCAACAATAGGAAACTAGCTTGATTCGTATAAGGGAGACCTGTGACAACTACCCTTACACCTTGCTTGGTTCACATACGGGAAGATAGTTGTAATGCATTATTATTGGTCTGTCTATCCCCACTCAATGATGTAGTTAGACAGTCAATAATAGTAGGCCGACAGAGGCGTGCAACCTTGTTCAGGTAAATTAAACCCCGTAATCAATAATCAGGAAACCAGACATAGATAGATACTGTTAAGACTAAACATAGTTGTAAAGGTTACAACCCTGGAATTGCATCTTTAATTGATATCTTGTGTGAAAGTCATCTTAGTTTATTAGAAATTATTTCTTTTACAATTTATTTTTCGTAAAACAACAACTTTTTTTTATTAAAAGGACCATAAACGTGATAACCAAGAGAAAGTACTAATTATAATCAAATCCCTTAGGTTCGACAATCTGGCTCCTTAATTAGGGCCACTGTTTGTGAGATCTCGTACACTTGCGTGTGTTAGGGAAGACATATGATGAATTATACGCTCTTCTAAACAGAATTGCTCAGGGCAACCCGGAATGGAATGGAGGATCCAACAGACCAATAGTGCAGAAATAGGCTGGGCTTTTGGAGATTGATGCTATAACCAGCCTGCAGGCCCAAATGTCAGCGATGCAAAACATGATAACCACGAACTTCAATAACCTGGTGTTGGGTCTAAAACAACAGGTTCCATTGTCAGCGAGTCAGCAGCAAGCCCCCGTGAATATGGTACAACAGCAGCCGTCGGATTGGTATGATGTGTGTGTGGGAGGAGATCATACGGCTGAATCTTGTTGATCTAATCCTGAGGCAATAAACTTTGTGGGCAATGCTAACAGAGGAGGCTATCAAAGATTCGGGAACACTTATAACCCGATTCTAAGGAACCACCCGAACTTCTTATGGGGTGGTAACCACATGGCGGAAATGCATATCAAAATCAGCCGGTACAATAACCTGCAAGATAGGCTAATCCGAGCACCATGACTGATAGGGAGGTGCTGAGACATATCTTGGCCAATCAGAACAGGCAAAGGAAGAAATCCAAAGGAACAAACAAGATCTGTTGAATTTAGAAAGCAGTTGGAATAGTTGGCCACTTCAATAAAATCGAGGACTTAAGGGGGCTTTTTAGGCAACACTGATCCCAACCCAAAACAAGTGAATGCAGTCAGCACACGGAGTGGGAGGCCTTTAATGGAATTGATTCCCAAGCAGAAGAATGGGGAGGGGCAAAATGCTACACAGGACACTAAAGCTAGCAATCCCAACCCAACTACTGATGAGGCCACACCACTACCAAAACCTCCTCCTCTGTTCCCACAAAAGCTCAAGAAGAAGGAGGATAACTGTTTTCAGAAATTCATCGGGCTGCTGAAACAGGTACAAATTAACTTACCTTTAATTGATGTTTTGCAGGGGATCCCGAAATATGCTAAATATGTTAAGGACATCGTTGATAACAAGACCAAATGGGCAGAGTATGAGACTGTGGCACTGACAGAGGCCTGCAGCTCCAAGATTCTCAACAAATTACACTTGCCAGCCAAACTAAAAGATCCAGGAAGCTTCATTGTGCAAGTAACTATTAGGAGCCGTCTGAATGCTAAGTGCTTGTGTGATCTTGGGGCTAGCATAAATCTCATGCCCACATCTATGTTCTTAAAGCTGGGGCTTGCAAGGCTGAGCCCACAACTATTTTATTACAGTTAGCCGACCGAGTAGTGGCAAGGTCGGATGGAGTGATGGAGGACGTCTTAGTCCAAGTGGGGTCTCTCATTTTCCCCGTGGACTTCGTCATCTTAGATTTTGAGCCTAACCCTGAGGTCTCATTCATACTCGGGCCCTCATTCTTGGCTACAGAAGAGGCGTTGATTGATGTTGCAGCAGAGAGGCTCACCATACGAGCCCATGATAAGGTAGAAGTGTTTGATGTCTACAAGGCAATGAAGCTACTAGCTGTGTATGACGATTTAGCAACTATTACATGATAGACATTGCAGTGACTGTAAGCCAAGTTGAGATTGAAGACCTACTAGCCAGGGTACTGCTAAATCAAGGGCTAATGGATGATGCCGAGGCCCGAGAGATTGAAAGTGTGTTGAATGCTCACAATGTGAGTATGTTAAAAAAGATTAATGAACCCTTGAACAGGTTCTGGGACCACCTCCCAAACCCTCAGTTAAAGAAGCTCCTAAGTTGGAGTTGAAGCAGATAGCATCACATCTCAAGTATGAGTTTCTTGGCGAAAATAATACATTACCTGTAATCTTGTCTGCTTCATTGATTGCAACCCAGGTAGAAGCGGCTGTTGTGGTGTTGAAAAAGTGAAAAAGAGCCATGTGGTGGTAGATGTATGACATCCATGGCATCAGCCCAGCCCTATACATGCATAGAATATTCATGGAGGAGGGTCACAAGTCGGTGGCTCAACCACAGAGGAGGCTTAGCCCAATCATGAAGGAGGTAGTGAAGAAGGAGGTTATAAAGTAGCTGGATGCAGGGATTATCTTCCTCATATCAGACAGCAAATAGGTAAGCCCTATACAAAATGTCCCCAAGAAGGGCAGGATGACGGTTGTCACCAATGAGAAGAACGAACTGATTCCAACGAGGACGGTGATGGGGTGGCGAATCTGCATGGACTATAGGGAACTGAATGATGCCACCAGAAAAGATCATTACCTCATGCCTTTCATCAACCAGGTGTTGTATAGACTAGCTGAGCAGGAATACTATTGCTTCCTGGATGGATACTCAGGGTACAACCAGATCACCATCGCACCCGAAGACTAGGAAAAGACAACTTTCACTTGCCCATATGGGACGTGTGCCTTTAAGCGCATGCCCTTTGGGTTGTGCAATGCACCAGTCACATTCCAAAAGTGCATGATAGCGATCTTTAATGATATGGTAGAGAACTTTGTGGAGGTGTTCATGGACGTTTCTTTGTCTTGGGGGAATCGTTTGGGAGCTGCTTGCAGAATTTGGACAGAATGCTAGCTAGGTGCGGCGAGACTAACCTCGTTCGTAATTGGGAGATATGTCACTTCCTAGTTAAGGAGGGGATAGTCTTGCCACAAAGTGTCCAAGAAAGGGTTGGAAGTAGACAGAGCGAAGATAGAAGTGATCGACAAGCTACTACCACCGGCTTCGGTCAAAGGATTCCGAAGCTTTCTGGGACATGTAGAGTTCTACCACAGGTTTATTAAAGACTTCTCAAAGATCGTGAAGCCGTTGTGTGTCTATTAGAGAAAGTGGTACCATTTCACTTTGATGAATCTTGTTTGCAGGCGTTCGAAACACTGAAGAAAAAGTAGGTGGAGGCTCCGATCTTAGTAGCACCTGATTGGAGTCTCCCGGTCGAGCTAATGTGTTACGCCAGGGATGCAGCAGTAGGAACGGTACAGGGGCTTTGCAGAGATAAAGTCTTTCACTCCATATGCTATGCCAGCAAGACCTTGGATGCAACACATAGCAATTATACAGTTGCTGAAAAGGAAATGCTTGCACCGGTGCATGCATTTGATAAATTCAGAGCTTATTTGGTGTAGACCCAAGTGGTGGTGTTTACAGACCACGCGTTAGTGAAGTATTTGTTTAACAAAAAAGATGCCAAGCCGCGCTTGATTAGATGGATCTTATTTCTCCAAGAGTTTGACATCGAGATCAAGGATCAGAAGGGGAGTGAGAACCAGGTTGCTGATCATTTATCCTGTCTGGTGACTGATGCTCACATAGGTGAGCAACAACAAATCAGAGAAGAGTTTCTAGACGAGCAGTTGTTAGCCATCGAGGTGGAACAATTACCATGGTATGTTGATATTGTAAATTACTTGGTAAGTGGTGTGTTCCCACCTGATGCAACCTATCAACAGAAAAAGAGGCTGGCCCACGATGCAAAGGTTTGTATCTGGGATGAGCCATACCTATTCTAGTGGGGAGCTAACCGCATGGTAAGGAGGTGTGTTCTAGACGTAGAGATGAAGTAGATTTTAGAGAGATGGCATGCCTCTCCATATGGGGGCCATCATGGTGGGGACCAGACATTGCATAAGATATTGCAATCTGGTTTCTTCTGGCCCACCCTATCAAAGATGTTGTTTGATTCTCCAGGGCCTGTAACGCTTGCCAGAAGACAAGTGTTATATCCCGGAGGCATGAGATGCCCTTAAACAATATTCTGGAAGTGGAGATCTTCGATGTTTGGGGCATTGATTTCATGGGGCCATTCCTACCATCACTCGGGTGCCATCATATTTTGGTAGTTGTGGATTACGTTTCCAAATGGGTAGAAGCAGTAGCCTTTCCAACCAATGATGCGAAAGTGGTGAGCAAGTCCTCCGAAAGAACATCTTCACACGATTTGGTACTCTAAGGGCCATTATTAGTGATAGCGATACCCATTTTTAAACCAAACTGTTAAGAACTTGCTAGCAAAATATGGAATAAGGCACAAGGTGGCCACAGTATATCACCCGCAAACAAGCGGGCAGCTGGAGGTGTCTAATCGATAGGTGAAGCAGATACTGCAAAAGACCGTAAATGCCACCCGAAAGGATTGGGCAGAAAAGCTGGATGAAGCATTGTGGGCATATCGGACGGTATACAAGACCCCAATTAGAACCTTTCCTTATAGGCTGGTGTATGGCAAGACATGTCATTTGCCTGTAGAGCTCGAGCATCAGGCGTATTGGGAGATTAAGAAGCTGAATTTTAACCATGAGCTCGCTAGAAGGAAGAGACTTGAACAATTGAAAGAGTTGGATGAATTCCGGCTCCAATCTTAAGAGAATGCTAAGCTCTACAAAGAGCGGATGAAGAAGTAGCACGACCGGCATAATCAAGTGGAACTTCGAGCCGGGCCAACATTGCTATTTAACTCATGTCTAAAATTGTTTCCACGGAAATTGAGGTCTAAATGGAGTGGACCATACGTGGTGGTAGCAACCACACCCCATGGTGCAGTGGAGGTAAAAGACTTGACCACGAACCAAACTTTTTTGGTGAATGGTCAACGGGTCAAGCATTACTATAGTGTGGACGCGAATCAAACAGTTGAGGCCATTGAGTTGGCCTAAGATGAACGATCATAGCATGCATCGTGCTGCAAGTTAAATTAGGCGCTGCACGGGAGGCAACCCGTGGTGAGGAAACTTAGTTGTGTTTATTTTCCTTTCTTTTCAAAAAAAAGAAACAAACATATCTCGTGCTAACAGTGAGAAAATTTTGCACAAGTATGCGGACACTGCATGTTTTTTGTGTAAATTTTTTTGTCCTCAATTCCCTACGATCCGTTGGGAATTTCTTGTGTTTTCTTGGTGTAATACATTATTTTTATTGTTGTAAAGCATGTCTAGGTGTTCGAAAAATTTTTCGGGGCCCGGAGCTAAAAGAAATGGAACTTTGATTATAGCTCAAAACAATGAGCATACGTGATGGTTTCGTGACGCGGACCTATCGCGGATGCCCACTGTTCCTGCATCCATGCGAAAGTTTTAGTAAGTGTAGGTTCGTGTTTCCTCCACATTGTGGAGCAAACGTGAACCCTCACTCTTTCTGCACACAGGTAAGCAAAGTTTAATTAGTGTAGGTTCGCGTTGCCTCCACGTCCCGGAGCAAACACTTCCTCATTGTTTTTGGCACAATGGAAACTCATTTGACAAGTACATGCCCGCGTCCTCTTCACGACGCGGAGGGAGCGCGGAGCCATGTTAAATGTCCCGACTGTGGACGTGGGCCCCACCTCTTTAAATACCCTCACCCATTCTTTTTCCATTTTTTCACATTTTCCCCAACCCCAAACCATATTTTTCCCCAAATTCTTGATCTTTTATGTTCTTCTACTTCCCTCATTCCCGATACATTTGAACTCCCTCGCGTCGCGTATCACTTGGGTCATCCCACGACTGCACAACCCTCACTCTCCTCTCCAGGTATACTCTCCTTACTTCATTTTTGCTTTTGTTTCGAGATGACCTGTTGGAAGTTCTTCATTCTTCATGGGTAAATTCGACGTAGGTTTTATGATTTATGTGTAATCTTGCTTGTGGGGGTGCATTAGAGGTAGATGCTGGGTCTCTATGCATGACTTTTCCGTATGAATGGTGTGGCTGAAAACCCTAGGTCGAATTTGCACCCCAAATTGGGAAAAGGTTGGGGGTTTATGAGTTCTTTCCCATTCTTTGTGCTTTAATGGTTGTTTTGATGTTGGTGTGTGCCAAATATTCAAGTGTGGGGTTGAATTCGAACAAGGGGATGGGGGGTTGTGCGTGTAACTATTTGAAAAGTGTTGATGGGAGTTTTTTCTATACACTTCTTGATGGATGTGAAATAAATTTTTTTACTCATATAAAAGTTCAAGGTGGGGTTGCAGACTTGTGTTTGATTGTAGGGTTGCACCCTTACGTTACATTGTGGGGATAATGTTTTGTGGTTGGGGGGTTGGTTTGTTTGACATTGAAATGAAGGTGAACTATTACGTGAAACTGCTGAACCTGAGATAAAGGGCATGGAATGGTGTGGGATATAGCCCGTATGACTTGGGTAAGTCTGAGTACCCTTGTCAAAAGCACTGATTTTGCACTTGTGTTTTGCAGGTAAGATGTCTTCAAGTGCACGTTGAGGCGGATTGTCAAGCAGGCCAAGAGCCACCAACATAAGGAAACGACCAGAAGATATTCTGGATGTGCCCAAGGACACTAGGAGGGGTCAGAATCCTCAATACGGGGCCAATACTGTCAACAAAAAGGGAAATAGGTGGTACAAGTCTCATGATGAGACAAAGTACTATCCCAATGTCCCTATTGACGTAGATTCCCTTTGAGATGAGTACCCCCAAATTCTAAACCGTTGCAATCAATTGAGTTTGTGGTTCTTGTTCCAACCACATATGCCATGCAACCTCAGCTTGGTTAGGGAATTTTATGCCAACATGAGCGAAGAACCGCGGTCCCAAACTGTGTTGGTTCGTGGATTGGAGGTCAACTTCACACTGTTGGCGATCAACAAAACCCTGGGCACCCCTGAAGAGGCCTCAGCAGGAGCTTTCAATGAGTTGTGCCTTCGCCTGCCCTACCAAGACATCAGACACACTATTTCTGGCCGTAGGTTCACGACGAGATAGGTCCGAGATGCTGAGCGGGGCTAAAACCTCTCTTTTCCTTTTGCTCACTTGTCCAGGGAGGCGAGAGTCATGGTGAAGATCGTGATGCACTCTTTATTTCCAGGGCATCACTTCACCAATGTGACGAGAGATAGAGTGTGCCTCACATATGCAATCATGAGGGCCATACAACTGAACTATGGGGCAGTCCTCAAACTAGGGATGCGGAAGGTCAAGACCCATAAGGGTCGCAGGTATGCTTTAGGGGCCTTATTACTGCTTTGTGTCATGCTGCAGGTGTCCCCAAGGTGGAGGCAGGCTACTACCTGGTCATTCAGGCTCCCCCCTGTGTTGCCACTAACATTAAGGGGCCTGACGTGCACACAAGCCTAGTGCTGACTACAACAGAGAGGGTCTACCGGGATGAGTTGATTGCGGGTCGCATGTACGGCCTAGAGATGCTGAGATACTGGACTGGCGCTCGGCCTTCCACAAGAGAGGAATTATAGGAGGTTGAGGTGGAATACTCACTAAACAATCATGCCAAAGCCGTGCTACACATTTGACCCTAATTTACGGAGCCAGTGGATGATGACATTCCTAAGGACCCAGGGAAGGAACACGAGGACGAGGATGAGGAGGAGGCCTAGGAAGACGACATAGCTGATGCGCCTCCGGTGTATGTAGGGGGTGAGCCCATCTTACCAGGACATGGTGATGCCTAAGCACCACAGTTCCCACCTTGTAGGTTATGTATGGTTAGCACTACGGGCAGTGCTAAGTTTAAGTGTAGGGTGAGAATTCCTTTGACTTTGATAATGCTTCTGATATTCTATGTTTGGCATGTATTTAGACCATATTTTTTTTAATTATTTATGCTTTATGTTTATGTTTGAACATCTTAATGTAGGGTTGGACATCTTTTAATTTTTTGTTGGGTCTGTAAATAATGGCTAACTACTACTTTGATGGATGGATGCTCTTGTGTTGATATTTTGTGAATGTATTTGATTGTTGGTAGTTGTATGTCTGTTGATATTAGCGGCGTGTTAGTCATAGTTGAGTGATGGGGGCCCTATGATGGATGGATGACGACCATCCTAAGAGCATTCATCAAATCGAGTTCATATAGAGTGTAGTAGTGTGCAAACGAGCATCGAGCGTGAACCTTTGAACATAGTAAAGGGTGGATGTTTGAGCCTTGTGAATCACTATTGCATATATGCTTAATTAAATGAATTCATGGAAACAAACAATAGGAACTCTTGTGCTAACCTTGGGATGAAAATGTGTCATGAGTGAGTGAGTCAATTGTGAGTCTCGATTGTGATGGGTTCGAGAACTTGCCCGGTATGTAGAGTAGACTTGAGAGGAATTGGAAATAGAGGAAAAGATCTAGGCACTTTGTTGATAGACGGAAACCATCCTAGTTAGCCTTGTTGAGCCTTAGCCTTTTCTTTGGCTAATCACGTTTCAAGCTAATCCCTTTTTCTTGATTAATTACCTGATTTTGATCCTCATTCCCTAGTGCTTGAGCACGATGAATAGGAAAAGAGGGAACTGGGGTGGACCCCCGAGAGTATGTGAAATAAAAAAGTGTCGAGAAAAGAAAAAAAAGGAAAAAAAGAGAGAAGTTGGTTAGAAAGAGTCTCCCAAAATAGTAGGGGTCCGCATTGCTTCCGCATCGTGGAGAAATCGCGGATGCACACTGTTTTGGGCCCAAAATATGCCAGTTAATATAGTGCTGGTTCGCGATGGCCGCGTCGCGGATCCATCGCGAATGCACACTGGAATTGAATTTTTTTTTTAATTCTATGTTATGCCCCTTTGCTTAGTCATTGGTTGTTTAGGGTGTCCACATATTTATAAGGAGTTTATTTGGTGGCCAGATTAAATAAATAGGAGTACTTATAGCTTTAATTCGAGAAGGGTTGTGAGTCTAGGGGGCATGAGAAGAGGTGAAGAAGTGCTACGAACACTTGGGAATTGAACCGTGTTAGTCATATCCATAAATGTATCCACCTACCCGCAACCTATATTACAGCCAAACAAAGACCTATATGATCCTCTAAGTAAATTCCAACTAGGTCTACGTTTACATTAAGAGTAAGCTTATGGAATCTTGAAGCAATTTGAGATATCTTTTCGGAGAGTGAGAGTTGTTGGTATGCCCATTCTTGATCTTCTGACTAGATTCGTAGTGGTGTGGATTGGTAATTCTTCTTGGTGACGGCACATAATCATTCAGGGTTGGGAACTATATGAACTATTAAAGATTCTGCATGAGTCCACATGTATACAGGAGTGCTTGCAACAATTAGTTTCCGCCCAGGACACCGAAAGTTGTTCACTATGGTTCAGAGATTTCAATCACATGATGTTGGTTGGACATACGACTATAAGGAGTCTCATGCATGTGTAGTGGTTTGCCCGAGACGGACAAAACTCTAAGTGTGGGGTGGTGATCTTAGGCATATTTATATGCCTAATTAGCCAATAATACCCATAAATAGAGTGAATTTGGAGGACAAAGTAGTAGAGTCTAGGTGTTTGAGTCTCGTTTTCTCCTATTTTACTGATGTAAGGCCAAGTGCACCTCTTGGTTGTGTTTCTGCAGGATTTTGCGTTGGGAAGTTTGGGGTTAAACCCGAACTCGATGGAAGAACACAGCCTGAAACTCGAAGGATAAAAGTCAGTAGAAGCATCCAAAAGACCAAGAATCCACGTGGCAAACCTGGGACCAAGTGGCAGCAGCTGAAAAATACAAAAGGGCGCGAAACCCAAGTAGGTGCAAGGTCCACGTCGCGAACCTATTCAAAAGTGTGCAGAATTGTCCAGTCAGCAAATTAAGCGAGAGCACAGGAAAACGAGGGGTCCGCGTCGCGGACCTGAGGACCTGACACGAAAAAGTTAAAAAATGGGATATTTATTATTTCTTTATCTTAGACTTTAGGTTTTATTATTAGTTTTTACTCAAGGAGTATTGTAGAGGCGACGAAGACTTAGTTTTACACCAATTATTCGGTTAGTTTGATCTTTAGATTTTGATTTTGGGTGTTTTCCACTTTATTCATGATGTATTCCACATCCATGATGTCACGCCCCAAAGTTCCATTAGGGCGGACTGGCACCCATTGCCGATAAGGCTCCGGAGAACCAACCTGTAACTATGCGCTTTCTATATATATTATAAGGGATTTCAACCGTCAACATGTCTTAAAGCAAATAAACAATGATAACAAGCCAAAAGGAAATGCATAT
>JAPFFP010000080.1:15025190-15044476 GCA_026153255.1 Solanum medicagineum
TTTATAAACCCGAGCGTATTCCTTTAACCTTTCCGCTCCTTAATTGTATTTTCTCATACACATTAGCATGTACACATTATGCACAGCCTATTTCAATGCCATAACAGTCTTACCACAACCCACAAAGCTCAACACATCACAATTCAACACAATCTAAAAATGGACAACATAACGTTACCTTCCCTTGCTACATTTCGACATTGACAACTCCAAACTTATTCCAACTCTAAACAAACTGTTCCAGCAACATTTACACACATAAATAGACCTAGAACAGTCTTATAAGAACACTTAAGAAGTCATGAAGGACGTGATATAATAGCCTTACATACAACAACCCGCAAGTTCCAATCAACATGACGCTTAAGATAACACGATAAAACGCGCTTGTTAAATGAAGCCAAAATCAGGGCAACAACCTTAGGGTGATGTTTATAACTCAAACCATGTTAATAACACCAAGTTATCTTTATAATACAACTTAAAAACCATAGGGATATCACCAAAACAAAAGGAAAAGGTGCAGCAACTTTCTGCATGGAATCTGTCCAACAAATTTCAGCAAGCGTAACTAGCATCTATCTCTTGTTTTTCGTGATAAAACCATACTAAACACATGTGTAAACTTACTTACCACTATCTTAAAAGTATAGGTCTTGTATAAGAATCCTACAAGAGTTGTTTAGCTTCTTTACAAGGTGAAGAAAAGTTGAGAGAACTTTGAAGACAAATCTATTTTTTTTTTTTGTGAGTTCAAATGAATAATAACTTGTGGAGTTGCTTTGGAGCCCTTTATAAAGGGATATTATGCCGACTTTCTCTTAACATTTTGACCATCTTATACCAATTATCAAGCTGGTTATCCACCAGCTGGGCCCTCACACTTGGGCCTTTTTGGAGCACCAACTTGATGGACTTGGGCTGCCTATTTTCCAACTTTCACTCACTTAGTTTTGGGCCCAATTTGCTAGGTGTGTTGTGATGTCTTTGGGCCCTTTTTATTATGCTTCTTGGGATGAAAATGTAGCCCATTTAGGATGCTGAAACATGGGTCCAAGTTATACCCTTAACACGGACTTTATCGTAATCGAACTTGGACCAATTCGATGTCGAGCCTCGTCTCTGTTTAACTAACAAATTTAAGCTAAGCAAGTAGGTGACTCACCTACTTGCTTACTAAGTACTACAAGCACCTCAATTCTTTTACTTCATTTAAGGACATAATCTCCTTAATTCGACACAAAACATGTATTCACTCGACCCTCTTAAGCATTAGACGCACATATAGCCCATTAACACGAGATTCAAGCACTTTTAAAATTTAGCATGAATTTGTCCAAACCATTTCATGTTTAATTTGAATTGTGCCAATATTGTAAGGTGTGGGGTGTTACACATGAGTGGCTAAGCCTCCATATTCTGGGGTTGTAGCCATAGACAATGTGTAGTTCTTAACTTCTGACATCTATGAATGGTCTCTGTTGATTATTCCTATGTTATTTATATCTATACTTCAAAGTCTGGCCAACTAGGGAGTAAAATTATTGTTCACTTTGGATTCGAAAGATATTGGAGTGGATAGAACACAATAGCACTGGGAGCTTGTTCAACACTAGGAAACTATGTTGATTCGTGTAAGGGAGACCTGTGACAACTACCCTTACACCATGCTTGGTTCACATATGGGAAGATAGTTGTAATGCATTTTTATTGGTCTGCCTATGCCCGCTTAACGATGTAGTTAGATAGTCAATAACGGTAGGGTGGCAGAGGCGTGCAACCCTGTTCAGGTAAATTAAACCCCGTGAATCAATAATCAGAAAACCAAACGCAGATAGATATTGTTAAGACTAAGCATAGTTGTAAAGGTTAGAATTCTGGAATTGCATCTTTAATTGATATCTTGTGTGAAAGTCATCTTAGTTTATTAGAAGTTATTTCTTTTACAATTTATTTTTCGTAAAACAACACTCTTTTTATTAAAAGCACCATAAACGTGATAACCAAGAGAAAGTACTAATTACAATCAAATCCCTTGGGTTCGACAACTCGGCTCCTTAATTAGGGCCACTGCATTACTTGTGAGACCGCGTACACTTGCGTGTGCTAGGGAAGCAACAGTGACCAGCCATTTATCTATTGAAATTGAAATCAAAATGACACGAGGCCTAACCTTACCGACATAAATCGAACTTGGGGAAATATGGATGATAGTGTGCTTATTCGGGCAAGTTACTACCTAGCTAAAGTTCAACTACTAGAACCTAGTCTGCTGCTCCATTCTACATGGATTTAAGGCAGCCGAAATGATGTCGGGGCGTCTAAAGCAGGTTTCTGTCAATTCTACACTAAGGCCAACATGCTTTACAATACCAAAAATAGGAAACCAATACTGATTACAAAGTTATCAAGCAATTACAGAAGCCACATGCTTGTAAATACCCTAAATATTCAAGAAAAACCTTATTCCAACAATTTCAACATGCTTTCTTAACATCGAAATACAGGAAAATAGTACTACTAACTAATACTAGCTAACAAGATAGTATACATGCTCACAGCTACCTAGAAATATCAATAAAGGTCTGTTTCATGATTTCTAACACCTAAGACATGTAAATTAGCTACCCCATCTAAATTCCAACCAATTCAACATGATTTCACATAAACTAGCTCAATCTAAAGAAATGAAAATCGTATCCTACCTATAGGCCAATCACATGAGCTCCAACTCACTTCGCTGGAGCTTTTTTCCTTTCAAAGCCTCTAAACGCTGCCATACTTTCAAAAACAGATTCATAGTGTCATTATAATTGTTTATACGCTAAATTCACAAGAAATGGAGATAGATCAATTTCGACGCTTAAAATGGAGAAATATGGGACTTGCATTCGGAATTTCAAAATTAACCCGAAAAACTGGTTCAAAACAGTACCTCAAGCTCAATTAGTAATTGCAAAGTCAATTGAAGGTCGGAAAATACCAAGAAGCGATTATACAATGAAAATTCAAAATTTAGGCTAACTTATGAAAGAGTAGTAGCTACACGTGTCGAATTACCAAACACGAAATTCTCAAAGTCAAAACCAACTACCCCACGACGTTCCTTGCAGAAGTCCACACAATGTGGACCTAAAGATCACTGAAAATAGACCCCGAATGTCCAAGTTACTACACCTCAAAAATCAACCAAAAAACTAATCCGAAAATTCTCAAGCACAACAACTAAAAATGTATTTTTGCCTCAAACGAAGCTTCTAATCAAGTTTTTGAATTCGCCAACGCGTTCCTCATAAAATTTCTTGAACTTAGGCTTTCGAATCGCCAAATTTGAGCCTGAAGAACCGAATGAAAGGTCATTTTTTGACCAAACTCGATATCTAGGAGCTAATTGCACTGTCAGAGTTATCATTCGGGCAAGTTTTCTAAGAATGTAAGCCAAAGTCAATCGTTGGTCAGTTTTGAAGGCTAAAATGCAAAATTGAGTACAAACTCACATCGAAGTCCTCAGTTCTCGAGCCGATCATTTTTCTAGCATAATTTAGCCATTCTGGAGCTCATGCATGGAACTGTCAGAGTTTTGAGGCTGTTTAGTTGGGTTTTGCACAAAATCAATACCACACATTTATTGAGTATCCTCGTCGTCACTACTTTCTTCTTCTAAATGCATGTGGTTTTGCTTGATTATTACTCTATCCCATATAATATAATTGTTCCTAGGGTTGTTCATGGTTATGGGATTAAAGATCAGATTGAATTACAATCTGAGCCAAATCAATTAAAAAAATTAATATTTAATTTATTTGATTTTAAATTTTGAAAATCGATATGATTTGATTTAATTATGGTTTTACTAAAAAAATAAAAATAACCAAATTCTAATCGAGAAATTATATATGAAAAGTTTATTATTATTTATCTACTATTTATAAATAAAGTACAAATATTTTATTAAATTTTAATTAACTTAAGTCTTTAATTTTTTCATTTATATCTAAAAAAATTTTTATTAATGTTTTGATATATAATTTCCTTTGTATCCTACATAGCCCGAGTACTTTCTCAATTATTGAATTTGGGGTTATTTTTTTGCTATGAAGTTTGACCTCTTCTCATGACTTAAAAGTTTATTTGCATTAGTTATGAACTTTGTTGATGGCATTGTTTTACCTGTGTCACGCAGTGATGAAGCGTCGTATTCATGGCAGTTGACTAATAAATTGTACTTAATTCACATTATTTGTTCACCAAATGCACAGTGATTTGACATTTTCCCCCTTAAATGGGCGCCTCATTTGGACTATTATTGTTGATGGACTAATTTAGTATTTGCAGGCAAAATTGAATGAATAAAGAGTGTAGCACATCCGACTTTCAAACTTATCCTTTTGATTTTTGACAAGGAATTGTTTAGTCTTTTGCTTTTCAATTGATATTTTTTAACCACCAAGGGCCGAGCCCATTGCAAAACACTTATGCTTTCTAGATGGTCTAGGTTCTCGTGCTTGATAGCATTGTTGAGATTTTTATCGTTCATATTCTTGAAAATGTTATCGAGTGTGTGTTGATTCAATGTCTTTTTAAAGAATTTATAATAAGATGACACATCCCAAGCAACACAAATGCTAGATGATTCACTATATTACTGGTGGAATAATATACTATCAGTTAATCAAAGAGATTTTTATTCATCATCTCAAGGAAGAAATTTAGTTTCATAAATGAGTTTAACTTTTACACAAATAATATAGATTCTATTAATTAGTTCCAACTTGCAAGTGACACATTGTTGTCATGACATAGTGAATCCATAAAGATGAAGGCTTAAAGCTTGATCAAAAGTTGTATGCTTGATGATTAATTAGTTATAAGTTAGCAGTTAAAGTCCCATAAATATTCTTATCCTCACAAAAGAGGTGGGAAAAAAATGTATATCGACTGCCACAGAAAGTAAAAGGGCACTAGTATATCACAAAGCTAATCAAAGCCAAGAGAAAAGGAATTGCAAGATCACTCTTTAACTTTCAACCCCACAAAATATATACTATAATTATTCTTCATCTCTACGCATGCCAAGACAAGTCTCACAATGCCAAAAACTAAGGAAGATGAAAGAAAGTGACTCTGAAAAAAGCCTCTTATTCTGGGGCCATTATCAAAAAAGAATCATTGGAAGCTCTCGGAGTCAGAATTGAAATTTATAAATTCAAAAAAATTAGAAGTGAATTCTAAATAATTAGATGAATTTTTTTATTATATATTCACGATAGTATGTAAATATTTCAAAAGATTGCTCAATTTTGAGAAATTATCTTATAAGGTCATTCAATTTTATTTTGTATTAATAAAATCAATCAATTTTGAGTTTTTTTTTATAATATCATTCAATCAAATAATTAAGCAATATTCAGGTTCCTAAAATGCTAGCTATATCAGAGTCATTATATTGGAGTTGAGTTCGATAGCTTCTCATTTATTATGCTCGATCCCTTTTATGGCTTACATGCATAAAATAAACAATTTAACATGATAATAAATTATTCTTTTACCATACAAAACAATTAAAGGCATTTGTCATTTTTCAACATGTCCGCACTGATTGCAAAAACACCCAAACAATTTTACTTTTAAATATTTTTTAATTGAAATTTTAGTCAAATGTACTCTTTTTGCTTCTTTTTCCTCGAGAACATAAAAAATATATAAAGAACATCAAAGAACTCTAGATTTTCAAATTCTTTAATCTTCAGAAAATCGCCTCAAAGACAGTTTGAAGTTTTTTGTATTCTTCATGTGTTATTGAAAAAGAAGAAGCAAAAAGAGTATATTTGATCTAAAACTCAGACGAAAAAGTACCGTTAAAATTAAAGTTGCTTGGATGATTTTACAATATCAAAGTTAAAAAACAATACTTAATATAAATGAGTTTTTTTTTCAAACGACAATGATATGAATAAGCCAAAATTTTAACGAATGATATAAATAAATCTTTTTCAAAATAATACAATATATTTGAATCTTTTCCGTTTTAACAAGAAGTTGACAGGATTTATTCCAAAAATTGTATATGACATGCGGAGCCTTCAAGAACTTTACTTATTTGACAAGAAGATGGCAGAAACCATATCTGGTACATAATTTTCTGGTTCAGTGTAAAGTTAGGTCTTGGGTTTATTTACATTCTAAAAACTAATTCAAAAAAAGAAGAATTGTCCAAATTGTATAAGAAATTACCCATTTCATTAACCACCAGTGTGGACCTTTATCATTATTCAACATTCAGTAGCCTCATGCTTATGCAACATGATCAGTTTGAGGAAATTTCACCTAGCTTACAACTTGCTGGATTCTAGATTACCTTCAAGCTTGGGAGTGTTATTCAAGATCATGTCAAGTTGTTTTAAAAATTTTGATTGAGTGATGTTATTGATACAAAATAAAGTTGAATGACTTAACAAGATAATTTTTCAAAGTTGAATGACTTTTTGAGATATTTTACTTAGCTTCATAATTTGAACCAAAATTATTGAATTTAAATCGATCAGATCCCTAATTCCATAACATATTATGTTTTTCTTTTTTTTTTTTTTATTCTTTTAACTTTTTCTTTTAATATCATATAAATTGAGTGTTGTTTTCATTTCCAAAAGAATAGCCTTGAGCCACAGAATACGGGACCAAAAAAGGGTCATCATCTATAAAGTTTATTATTCGTTAGATATTAACAAGGGTCATGAAAACCCTAGAGGAGCAAGTTGTTCTTTAGCCTTTACAGGCTTTGATGAGGTGGCCTATGCTTGCTTTCTATACATGATCAAAATCATTTGCACCTCTCAATTTTGTTTTAAAAGTTAGACTTTTTTATTATAGACAAATATAATTTTACTTGGTAATTTGAATACACTACAAATAAAGACTCAAACTGTAGTGATGAAATTACATATTGTGGGGATCAATAACTTTTGTAATTTGTTGTTATGGCAGTTCCAGCAACTCCTGCAATTAGATCTGCCACAATTAAGTTGTGGGAGTTTCTTGCCGACCCCTGCTACCATAAAAGGGTTGATTAGCAGAGGTTTTGATCCCCTCAAATCAATGTCAATAAATTTAGATTTCAAATTTCAGAAGTTGAAATCCCTGCAATTTGTAATTTTTACATTAGAAATAACAGGAGTTTCAACCCCTAGTCCCCTACGTGAACATATAATTACATTTAATTCCGATGATTAATTAAAGGCATATTAGTTAGTATTAAGAAATGACAACAAATTTTAACACAAAAATACTATCATATCATAAAAGTAGTAGTGTTAGTTTTACAAGCTAAATTGAAACTATTACATCTCTAGTCTGCCATTTTCTACCGTAACATTAACTCAGCTATCCTATCTAAATACTGTCCTATCATATCACAAAAATACTATCACATCATACAAGTCATTTACTCAATTACCCTATCTACCATTGATTGGTAAAACAGGTTCACTGGCATCCAAACTCATAGTAAAACAGGTTCACTGACATTCAAATTCATAAAAGACCTGCAACACTTCATGGAACTTTAGCAATTATCGCTATGATTGTTGTCACTAGTATCACTTGGCTGGAATTTTTTTTTTACAATTTTTGTCATTAAATAAACTCCTACGAACAGACAACTAGTAACAAGGATTATAATAGAAGCATTAGAACTATTAAGAAGTGTAAAACTTGAAAGAGCTTTCGTGTGTTTAGTTCAATGTGGGCAGTTTACTATTAAGAAGTGTGGGTAGTTTGTTAGCCATGCATAGAGAGTTTCACAAGCACCAATACTAGAACCCAATGCTCTATACCTTAGAGGAAATAGTGCTGAGGTATTGCATCTATTATGCAACAATGTTTACTGTAATGAAGATCTTAAATAAACTTAGAAAGGACAATTTTCGCACGAATTTCAAAGTTGTAGAAGTCAATCAGCTCCAACATAAATCTCGAATTACTATACAGTGGCTGATTGTTAGCCACAAACAATTGATAGAATAAGCCCCAAGCACACAAGAAAATGAAAATGGGCTAGAAGAGTATTAGGAGACAATGAGTTCATGTTAAAGACAAGACAACCTCTTTTTTTCAAAAAACAAAAACACACTGTTCAGAATCTTTTCCTTTCATTTCTAACATTATTTACCCTGTCATCTATCAAATGATCCCAGACGACACAAGAAGGAAAACCAAAACCAAAACCAAAACTAAAATCATGCTACCAGCAGCTATGCAAAGAGAGCACTGTGCCTAATTACAAGCCATTTCTCAGGAAAAAAAGAATGAAATGGCATACAATGAAGAAACAGAAACAAACATCAGAAAAATAACTGTTCCAAGTAACTATAAACCTAATTAGCCCACCAGAATCCTCTGCCAATGTCAAGAAAAAATCAAGTCCAGCTAATGTCACTACCATTCCAGGATGAAGGTCACTTATCTATGAAAACCAACTTTCACAAGCATATATCTATTCCACTACACCTCAATGAAATAGATTCAATCATAATGAATCTTTTGAGAAAATGGATTCAAGAAAGGTTGAAGAAAGGGAGGGAGATGAATACTAACATATTATCACAACTAGTAAGCCATTTGTAAGCAAACTCATGTAACAGGAAGAGAACACAGATTGTAGAGGAGAAAGGTAGGATATTTACCATTGGTGGAGGAGAAGCAAATAGCCCCACAAATTATTCTGGTAATATTCCTTCTTTCATTATCATATATGACTGTGAAAGCAGTCATCATTTTATTCACCATTTCTTTGTAGTTGGTTTGGCTTTGGGCATGAGCATTCAACAATTTATTGTAATTCTCTTGACAATTGGACGAACATGAAACACTTGAAGCATTCATACCACTAAATCGAGGTCTTGCTTGTTTAAAAACTTTGGTGAGGACAACTCCTAATTCCAAACACCTTACCCTTTCAGGATGCTCTTTTCCTAGCACCTTGCCAACTGCATCATTTGGCGATACTATAGAATCATCTATAGTGCTTTGATTCAAAGTTTGCTAAATTTTTTCCTAAATATAGTGTGCACAAAATATATCAGTAATTCTCTAAAATACTACATAACTTGGTAATGTGCAAAATAAAAGGCATTCTCAAATAAAGGCATTTCCTATGCAACACTACAGAAAGAAAACAACAAACTGTATTACGATTATTAATGATATAAAAGACACTTCCTACACAATACTACTGAAGGAAAACATTATCCCAGTTCACAAATGAATCATCCCAGAGTAAAGAAAACATCAAAAACAGCATATACATATACAATAACAAGTTATGGCACCTACATCAAAATAGTAATCAGTTAGTATTAAAAAGGATCTAGCAAAAGGATAATTATATATTTACCTGATTAGCAAACCCCCCAAAAAGTACTGAAATCACCACACTTCCCCAAACTTTCTGTTCATTGAAGTCTGCTGCTTAGTTTTTTCAGTTACCACAATACTAAAAATATGAAACTATCAACTACTTTATATATCAAATAGTACAAATATAATTATTTAATTATAACCCAATCTTCCATTTTCTCTTTTTCTTACTAATAGAATGCCACTAAGAAAGTGACTAAAGACCTGAAACTCTCAAGGATTTTGCCACTGTTTTTTCACAATCTAATAGTAGCTTGAAATGAGCATAATGAAGATTTTGTTTCTTCAATGTCTCTTGTTTTCTTTTTTCTTGTTTTCTTCACTGTTTTAGCAGCCACTTCATAATAGATTCAAATGTTGACCATCTAGTATCAAAATCCTTGTCGTCTAGCATATATAGTGCTGGTAAGACATGGATAAAACATAGTTCCATCAAATACGATTTGTTTTTAAAATTAAATTTTTGAGCTCTGAGGATCCTATTGTTCAAGTCAAAAACAAAGTTCATACTACAATAAGTATAATTAGCAATCAGACAAATAGGACCCATAACTAAAAAAAATTCCAACTCGGCCCACTAATCCTATAGATATTCTCTTCAAGTCTCATTTCTAGACTCTTGTGTTGCCTTCCACTGCCTCTATGGCTTCAAGCTTCTGGAGAACTCTTCTTTTCTTTTTGCTAGTATGCATTGAATTTTAAGCTTTCATCGATGATGCTTTTCTATTATGTCAATACGATCTTTATTAAGTAAGGTAAGTTGTATTTTAAATCAAGTGGTTCAAAATATCAAATATAAACACAGCTTCCCTATGACATTGGATGTAAGCTTAGCACATTACTACACATATAAAATTTTAGAATCAGATAACTCTTGATCAACATGGCTGCTTTCTCACGAGAACTATTTTTGATATCCAATAATTTTAATAATTAAAGAATATTGTATCAAATTGCTTTAGAAGCATACATATCTATTTTTGCCCAATAAAACCAGCTCATTTTGATTTAATTATCTCTTAAGTCCACCAAAAGCATGAATTTTTTTTTTTGTACCGTGTGGGTCCATTCTCTTGCATTTGCTTGAGTTATGTTTTAAACTTGTGGGCCCCACTTACTGTAGTGTCCTCCAAGGTCATTTCCGTGCATTTGTATGAAGTTACCATTTTACCTTTCCCTGCAACATTCTTTATGGTTTGTATGTGATGTTGGGATGGGTGGTATGCTTTTCAAAATCATTAGTTGAGTTTGTGTGAGTTTTTCTCTTTTAGGAGTCTTTTTAAGTTGGAAAAGGGTTGACTTTCATCAACATTCGAGATTTGAGAATCAGATGAAAATTTTGACAATCAAATTTTGCCTTGAAGATGTATATAAAATATATTTTGCCTTGAAGATGTATATAAAATATATTTTAACAATCAAATTAAATAGATAACCACCCATGATTAAAATACCATCATGATTTGAATTTTTAAGAATTGTAACAAATAAACTTCTGTAAAAATTGAAAAACATAAAATAAATATTAAAATTTAAATATTTGAAACAAATAAAAAAATTACATAAATAATTCCTTCATTTTTGCAGCATTATTCTGATAGTTATTAATTGAGAAAAAGACATTTTAGGAAAAATCAGTTTAAACTTAATTTGAAAAAAACTTTTTTTTTGAAAAATATGAGAGTCGTCACTTACATTTTTTTAAAGAAATTAAAAACTTAAATTTTCTAAGACTCTAAAAGAAAAAGTCTTAAAAGTATAGAGAAATGGGTAAGGGTTTTAATTAACAAAATGAAAGGGCATTAGGATTCAAAATGGTCGCTAACGTGCGGTTGACCAACAATTTGAAAATTTGACTAACTTTTTAAAAAAAATTAAACTAGTAAAGTCTGAAAAATCTTAGTAAAAATATATTCAAGTAGTTTAATTAATTTCTAAAGGAATGTAAATTTAGTCAAAATTACCTCACTTCGAAAAACTTAGAAATAAAAAAGTAATTTGAATTTCTAAAATTCTAAATTCTACCAAAAATCAACTAAGTATTAAAAAAAATGAAAGTTTCAAGTTTTATTCAAGAAAACACTTGGAACATTTTAGGTGAGCAAAATTCAACTTCAAAAATTACTTGAAATGTTTGAAAACTTAAAGAATAATATTTTTTTGAAAGCAAGTAGCAATTTGAATACTTTAAGGAATTTCCATAAAACTATATTTTGCCGAGCTAAAACTAAAAAATATAAAATTATTAAAAAAATTAAATTAAATTTATTAACACAAAAAATGATTCGACTTTGGAGAATTTAATTAAGTTAAACAAATAAAAATGTTAGAGTTATCACAAATTAAATAATCAAAATATATAAGGGAAGTATAAATAGGATAACTTATATAAATCAAATATTGAAGTAAAGAAATTTCAATTTATCCGAACCTTTTTTATATTTACAAAAATCTCATAAAATATCAATTATGCCGATACATTGTCATTTATGCGAATATACTGGAGCCATACATGATTCATAAGTCATGATTCGTTGTAATTAATATCTGATGCAGTGAATCAGAAACGTGTTGACTATTTTATTGCAATGAATCATATTGTATGATCTATAGTTATACAAACTTATATAAGTTATGCGGATGCGCTGGCCACTATGCGGATACGGTGGCACTCGTATGATGATTCATAAGTCATGATTCATTAATCAATATCTGATGCAATGAATCAGCTATGTGTTAAACTATTTTATTGTAATGAATCATATTATATGATTCCTTGCTATAGAAACCTATATAAATTATCTGATGAATTGAATTAAGCATGTGGTATATCGTATATCTTGATTCATTTTTGTGAAAATTTGTTTGTATTCAATGTAGAGTATCTTAACACATGATCATCATTATTTGCATGATTTTTGGTTATACAATTTTTATATAAGTTATCTAATGCATTGAATTATGCTGTATTTTCAGCTAAACATTTTATCGAACACTTCACGTGCATAATTTCCGCTACACCAAAACTCACAAAAATCACTATATTTTTATAATGAATCAAACAAAGGATGGATGGAAAAAAAAAGAGCGCAAAAAGCTTGACTTAAACCTTGTTTAAAACCTTCCTTTCTCCCATGGCTTCTACTTCTTCTTCTCAGTTCAAATAAGTTGAATTAACAGTGAAGATTTGCCGGTAGGCAGGCAAGGATTTGATGACAAAGTGAAGAAATTTTGGGTTTTACTTTAAAAAGAACGTGAAGAAGCGGGAAGAAAAAGAAATAAAGATGAAGTTGAAAAAAAATGCAACATGTGAAGAAGTGAATTATGTGTACACAGGAAAACATGAATTTTAAAAATTTATAAAAATAGTAGAGAATATTTAAAAATATTTAAATATAATACGATACTTCTGTAAATTTTATATATAAATAAAGGCTTTGGGCCTCTCCCGAATTCGAATCTTGGGCCCAAATCCAGTTACTGTTCATGTGGACTGGAATTTGGGCCTATTTTCTGTTGCTGCCAGATTATGGGTTTTAAACATAATTCCTGTCATGTATATCAGTGGTATATATACATAATTTCTTCCTGTATTAACATGTACTCCCTGTAAATCAGATACGTAATCTTCCTAGATTGCCCCTGACAAAACATGGGCTTTTGGTCCAAATTTCAAAGCTCTATATAGGGATTGTATATCAATATATACGCTATTTATTGAATGTGTACTGATGTATACAACTTATTTTCCAGGGTTTTCCAGCTCCCATGCCCTGTACAACATCTTCCACTTCCTAAAAGAAAATCTCGAAACTGACACAAAAAAATTGGGTTTAATTCATCATGAAGGGATGCGAGGAGGTAACATCCAATTGGACTTATTAGGAGCAGCAAAACTGGGATGAACTAAAAGGTTCAACTAGCGTGATTCCAAACTTATATAGATTTCTGGTGTTTAGATGCTAAGAGAAGAAAATGTTTTGCCTGGGATTTCTTCCTCTATTACGCCTAAATCCTTTATGTATTGACCCTAAAACCTAACCTTCAAAAATTCATCCTTCTTACAGTGACCCAGAGAGAAATTTTACTTTAATTTGGGAGGAAAAACTGGATAGAAATTGGGGAAAATTCAAAATTTTCATTCCAATCTTCCTCAAGAACCAGGAATTGTACGAATTTGCTGAGAACTTTCCAATGGATGAAAAATGATAGGTGTTGATTCCGTGACCAAGGACAAGGGATGGTGTGAGATTGTGACACTTGGAATTGGCCTCCAACTAATTAATTATCGAGTTTCATCAATTTAAAATAATTACTTTTGAAGAATTCAAAAAGAAAAAAATATTTTAAGTTATTATTCATGTTAATCTTTTAATTTTTATATGTACGCATATTTATTCAAAATCATTCCAAAAGGTTTTATTTTATTTTTTGTTAGTTATATTAGTTTAATTATAAATTATTTTTGAAATTAATTAGCTATAAATAAGTTAATTATTTTACGCTCACTAATTAATTTAATTCAATTCATCTTATATCCAGATTAACCAACTAATTCAATTTGACTACTTTTGAACCTAAATTGGCCGAAATTGCAATTCCTAAATGGCCAAATTCTAAACCAAATTCCGTTCAATTTGGCTAGTTTTTTAAGAACATGTGTTGCTTATCTAAAAGTAATCACATGGATTTGAGTATAACTAAGGCAAAATGGATACTTCTGTATTTCAATTCTTAGTGTGGCTAACCAAGATAAGAAGAAGAGGAAAGGTTATTAGGAAGGCATTATTTGTTCAAAATGGTAGCATGATGCTCCTATGTTTCAACTTCTATTTTTGGCATTTAAGGTACTAATGAATGTTAGGGTTGTTTGCCTGCCTATCTCTTTACTTTGCTTAACCAATTGAGTCTTGTTATTCTCATATTTAGTAATCTTTCATTTGGGGATTCCTCTACTTGTATTATTTGGTACCAACCTGAATCTTTGCTATGTTCTTTTTGATAAATGTTGCTTCTCATCGAACTTGTTATTGCTTTAATAGACATTAGTTTGTTTCTTTCTTTTTACAATTTGAGTCCATTTTGGACTCTATCCTTGCATTTCGAGTCAACCCTATTTTGTTCGAGGGAAAGGGAGACGCTTATAGGTAACTTGGAGTCAAATACACGATTTATAAGTTAAAAGGAGGCTGATATGTAGGGGCGGGCATAAATACCGAAAAATCAAATCGAACCGAACTAATTCGGTTCTTCGGTTTTAGTTCTTTGGTTCTTTGGTTTAGTGTCGATGTTATTTTTTCAAAAGTTCGGTTCTTCGGTTCGGTGTTCGGTATAAGGGTCTCGAAACTTCAGTGCACCGAATAATCGAACTTTTATTTAAAAAATTATACATATATTAGACCAAAAAAATAAAATTATATTTATATACATATAAATCAACTAACAATTAAGTCATTCATGAAACAAGTAAAAGTAGCACCAAATTTATAATTTATATAGTTAACTTGAAGTATTATTTTCCAAGGAAAATTCAAACATATTTTTGTCGATTTATGTCATGTAAATGTGCTTGTTTTTGTCAAGCAATAGTTGGAGGCGCAAGTTCTTGGCAAAGATAAATATAAAATTTTAAGCACAATATGTGTTTCATTGAAGCACATCATCACTCAACATGATTTTAAGTTTTTAAGTATCTTATACTTTAATTTTTTGCTCATTTTATTTTTCGTTAGTTTGCACCGAAAAATCATCTTAAAAACACCGAATAAAATCGAACCGAACTTGAAAAAATCAAATCGAACTGAAATATTTCAATTAGATATATGGTACAAACTTTTTCAAAATAAAAAATTGAAAAACTGAATCAAAATTTGTTAAACCGAACGGAAGAACCGAACAATGTATATACAGTCATGAATACACAAGAAATGGGGCTTAAAAGCCCATACATGTGCAACAGCAGACACGGGACAGGAAGTGGGCCAAAGCAGGCCCAAATATATCTATATTTTCTATTAGTTTAGGACAGGTGGCCTTCCAAGCCCAAATTTCAAAATTGCCTCTTATTTATTATTTATTTAATTTATTGTATGTTTTTGGATTTGTTAACCCTAACATTAACTTATTTATTAGTTTAAAATTAATTAAATTCTCCAAGCGATAAATTATTTTTACGTTATTTCTTTCTTTAATGATGGCATATCTTATTTACTTAATTATTTTCAACATTACAAATTCTTTCAAAAAGGTCAAGTTGTTAACTTCCTTTCAAAAAGTATTGCTTTAAAATCCCAAGTCCTTTTTAAAATTTCAACAAATGTTTTCTTTAAAAGTTATTTTAAAAATATTTAGGTTATTTGTTATTCCTCTTTGGAGAAAAAAAAAATTCTTTTTACTTCAAAATATTCCAAGTATTTTTCTTAAAACTTGAAAAATTTCATACTTAATCAATTTCGGTAAAACTTAGAAAATTTAGAGGTTTAAATTATCTTTTACCTTTAAGTTAATTTTTTTACGCTAATTAAGTTTTGATTTATTGGACTATTAAGTTAATTTAGAAGACTAATTTAAATTGACTTTTCCTTAAATTAAATTAAGTTTAAATTGATTTTTCTTAAAAGGTCATTTTTACTGTCACCACTCAAGACTAACTTAAATCTAGTTATAATAGATATAAGTATTTTTTTTAAACTTTTCAAATATATATTTCTCTAATTTTTTTGTATTAACTTAAGTTTAGTAGGTTAACTATTTTTAACAGATATTAAATATGCTTAACCCCTTCCTTTTAGAATAATTAGAACCTTTACCTAGAATTATAAGTAAAGTAAGTCGACTGTAATTAGAGTTAATTTAAGCATTATATTAGTTAGTAATTTATGTGTCTTAATTTACGTTAAAAATAATTAGCTAATGATTTTTTAAATTAATTAATTTAGAAGTTACCAAAATGTTGTACGCCATATAAGCTCGTGTTAAAATATGGTATTACACTCACATTCCTGGTACAGAAAGGATAAGGCGAGGACGAGGTACACATTGGAGGAGATGTTGGGGTTGTTTTTAGTTCACTGTGTCATTGTTCGTCACGAAGAAGGTGTGCGCATGTGAGAGAAAAAGAAAAGAAAAGAGGGGCGCGTGGGATGTTGTGAGGGAATATGCTATATTTATTTTATTGTAATAGATTAGAGTTAAAAGAAAATGGGCCAAGTTTAAAAGAGTTTTGGGCCGAAATTTTTAACCCAAAATTGGTAAAAAAAAAAGAAAAAGTACATAAAATAGACCTCATTTGAAATTATTTACCCTTAATAGACACAATCTAAACTATTTACTCTTAATGGACTCATTACCCAAACTATTTATCTTTATACCCACTTACCCCTTTTTATTTCACGTGCTGACGTCATGCTGACATTGGTATAAATACTATGAAATATACTTTGACGGTATATATATACCATAACGGTATCATATAGAAAGAGTTCAATCATTTGTGATACTCCGATGATATATTGATACCCGATTGGTATATAAGATTTTTTTTAAGAAACAAATAAAGTAATTATTAAACTCTAAATCAATGGAAAATATATTCATTATATACTGTGTAGGTATATTTATACCATTTCGGTATCATATAGGATTGAGCTTAATCATCTGTGATACCCTGTTGGTATATGTATACCTATTGGTATATCATACAAGCAGTGCTGACATCGGCCCAAATTTTAATATTATGAGGGCAAAATTTTAATAGTATGGGGGGTACAAAATGTAAAAGGGTATATGGATATAAATAGTTTGCTTTAAAAGAGTACAAACTTAGTTTTCCACTGAAAAAAGTGGGTTAAGGGTGGGATATTGAATTGGAGATTTAGCCATTTAAAATTGTACTCATGACCAATTTAGAAATTAAAAAGTAGCCAAATTGGATTAGTTGGTTAATTTTGACTATAAGACGAATTAATATAAGTTGATTGAAGAGCTTCATAAAATTATCAGAATAAAATAATTAACTTAATTATCGACTAATAGACTCTAAAATAATTTATAATTAGATCAAGATAATTAACAAAAAATCTTTTTGAAATAATTTTTGAATAAATATATAATTTAAAATTAAAAGATTAATAGTAAAATAACTTAAAAAATATTGGGTGTCAACAACTGCCTTTTTCTAGATGAAAGAGATCTTGAACAAAGAAATTTAACAAATTCAATTTTGACCGATCACACTTTCATCTCTTTATAATGCAAGAAAGGTATGGACTTTGGAGAATTATGGTCGGAGCCCAATATCGTGCTTTCTGTATATCATAGGATACATGAGAATTCAAACCACTAGTAGCTTAAGATGCTTGATTCAACACACGATTATGAACGAATTCAAAAGTTATCTTAGAGTCGAATTATGGAGAGATCGAAAAGCTCGGTAACAGAATGAGGGGAGCATAGAGTACATTCAAGTTTTTAACACCGAGCCCGCCTACGTATTCCAGACAATGGAATCAGACTGCTTGTAGTTTGACTCAATCGGTTGAAAAGAAAATGTCTTATGCTAAGATAACCTTTGGTTTGGGAAAAGTAAAAAATAAATTGAGTTATAAAAAGAGGACTTTCACAAAACTCGATGTAATGTCACTCGAGCTTAAAGATTTGCTTTCGATGGCAGTTGAAAATATCCAGATGAAAAACTGAATCCGACAAACCCAAAGAAATATCCACATGCCTTCTGACAAAGGTATGGTCGAGTTGTGGTAGAAGTCACTCCTCAACTCGCGTCCAAAGAATTTGACATTCATCTTCAAACTATGACCTAGTTTGCCGCTAAGAAAAAGTTTTCCATTTTACTGCATCGTACTTGATGATGTTCGTACCTGTAGTTTGTTTGACACCTTCTTTCTCTGATTAACGTAGAAAAAATGAAGCATGCACGATCTAATTTCAAAGTTTTTGTAACTAGCAATATATTTCTCAAATGTCACCCTTCTTTGGTTTTGACATAATAGATGATAAGCTAATATGATGCAATATGTTGATGGCATTCTTGACGATGATATTATGATGATAGATTCTTGTCAATAATATGAATATGTTGTTCCTCTTGGCAACAATATATAAATATAATGCCCCTCTGGCAATATATGGTATCCCTTTTGGCAATAATATGAACATAATGTCATTCTTGATAATAATATGATGATATTATGCGTATGATGTTTCTCTTGACAATAGTATAAATATAATGTCCTTGTTAGCAATAATATGGATGCTCGATAATAATCCAACTGTAACAAGATGGATGACTCGATAATAATCTAACTATAACAAGGTGGATGGCTCAATAATAGTCCAATTGTAACGAGGTGGATGGTAACTTATGGGGTGGACAACCCAACCTAGTTTAAAGTTTAGTCCCTAAAGCAGACAAACAAACTACATAAATCACTTCTAGGGTAGATAACCCATTAAAACTATACGTTGAGGTCTTCGAGTATATAGTAAAAACACATAAATCACTTATGGGTTTGGTAACCCAAAAATTTTAAAACATGAACCCTCGCATGGTTAATAAACAACGTATGTGTCACGACCCAACCCAGGGGTCGTGATTAGTGCCGATTGGGCACCCAAACACCACCAAACCAGATTTCCAATTATATTAGCGAAGGAATTTATCAAAATTTCGGCAGAGTTTCCTCTGTTTTACTGACTAACCAGACCTGCAAATAGCAATCCCAGCATACCACAAACATCTATGCACATATATATGTATATGCGGGCCGATAAGGTCATCGCTGCGGTAGAACCGCCCAACAAAAGTATCATACATACGTAAGCATATCACATGTAATATCCCACACCCACATGTA
>JAPFFP010000080.1:15044576-15097011 GCA_026153255.1 Solanum medicagineum
TAACACGAGATTCAAGCGCTTTTAAAATTTAGCGTCAATTTGTCCCCTTCATGTCATGCTTCCTTTGAATTGTACTAGTAGTGTAAGATGTGGGGTGTTACAAGAAATTCCCACGATCGTGGAGAGTAAGGTAGAATAGAGCTCCATGAACATGGCCAAGGGCCCGCGAATGTTGAGTGTAGAGGGTGCATGCACAATATACCTCCACGAATATGGAGGATTGTCCACGAACACGGAGAAACAGGTGGATATGACTTCTGCAAACGCGTATGGTTAGGCTCAAATGTGGAGAAGAAAAGCACTTGCACCAGAAAACAACAACATCAGCCATCATGAAATCTTGATACGACTCCTCGAAATTCATACGAACTCTGAATTACATAAATCAAACGTTTATCCATACCAGAAATGGCAATTTGAACTTGACTGAATAATCAAAATGTGATTTCGAGGTCTCCATGACACATTTACCAATGCAAGTCATAAACTAGTTTAAAACTCAAAATACCAAAAATGCCTTTGACAACACCAAAAACTATAACGAGACAATTTCTAACATTACTTTTACCATTCGAAACCATCAGAAATATCAAAATTTTGATCTGAGCTTCCGAGCTCCAAATGTTGAATAAAGTCAAACTTTGGCTCCAAAAATAACTTAAAATACAACTTTAGGCATAAAAACCTCATTTTAACTCCAAATTCAATTCTATAACTTCTCATAGACTAGATTCGACGTTCTGGAGATAATGGAAGCGACAGATTTCTGACCCGATACTCGAATCTTAGAATGATTCAAAAACTCACTTTTTCAACAACTTCAGCTTCAAAAAATGTCAAAACTCATATTATCCACCTTTAAAACTCAAGATTTCAATTCCAACAATATAGATAGTTCAAAATGGGTCCAAAGAAACTTATGAAAGGGCAAAACAAAAATTTTCACAGATAAGCTCTAAAATGACCAATCATGTTATTACATCATTCACCACTAAAAATAATGTTCATCCTCAAACATAAGAGAAAGGAATATATATGAACCCTCAAAAAGGCTAGGATATCTGGCCCGCAGGTCCGACTCTAACTTCCAAGTAGCCTCATAAACAGAATGATGTCACCACAGAACTTTCACTGAAGCTATATACTTACACCTCAACCTCCGAACCTGTCTATCCAATATAGTTGTTGCCCCCCACCCCCCCAAATAGGATAAGGTTGAACTTAGCTCAACTGAATGATAAGATATCATATGGGACTCATCTAGAACGTATCGATAGAGCATGGAAACATGAAATATAGGATGAACCGCTAATAACCTCGGTGGAAATGCCAATTAATAGGTCACCTCACCAACTCTCCTTAAATCTCAAATTGGACAAATAAACCTGGAACTGAGCTTACTTTTTTCATCTCGAACCACCAGTAATGCGATCTTAGATCATGCTACATCATTGCCATACTAGGGTGGGCGGAATATCTAACACAAAATAAGCTCCCTTCAATATCAATCTAACCCAATCTCCTACCTTGGATACACAATCTCTACCATTTACCCTCAAAGCTCCAAAAGAATCCATAATATTCACCTTGGTTTCATCTTAGCATTTTATCACGAATCATTCATAGTCTAACGTCTTCAAACTGATGAGCACAAATGTGATCGAGCAATGAGGATTTTGTCTTAACAAGACCAAAATACTCTTCGGGGGGAGGGTGAGTATCCTACCGAACCACTTGTATACAAGCGACTGAACCTCCACAGTTAAGGAACTCTCCTTAACCCTCAAAAATGTCAAACTCCCTATACTAGTAGCCTTACGGCTCAAAGCATCTGCCACTATATTTACCTTCCCGGGTTTATATAAAATAGAGATATCATAGTTCTTAAGCAACTCCAACCACCTATGCTATCTCATGTTTAAATTAGGATGAGAAATGATGTATTTGGGACTTCAGTGATCGGTAAAAAACCTCATAATGCACCCTATAAAGATGATGTCATCACAACTTCAACACAACACAACCGCAGCCAACTCCAAATCATGTGTAGGATAGATTCTCTCATGCACCTTCAACTGTCAAGAGGCATATGCTATCACCTTCCCTCATTGCATCAATATGCCACCTAAATCCACTTTAGAAGCATCACAATATACTATAAATAGCACTCTCTCCTTGAGCAAGGAAAGAATAGCATAATGGGGCGATAATCAATCCAACAACTTCAAGTTAAAAATAGAATATATCCCTATAAAAGTCACAATACCACCCCTATATCCCTCGATTCACCATTAGTGATTCACCTGCTGAGTTGAAAACACAAATAGGCTCGGCAAAAGACTCACACATAATATCAAGATTGGAAGAAAATTAAGCTAACACATATGAATAATTAGGGCCTAGATCGAATAAAACTAAAGCAAAATGATGGCACACCAGAACCGTACCTGTAATATCTACAAGTGGGCCTCTACGGGCTCTACCTCTCACTGGACCTCAACCTCCTCTAGTACCACACTTTATGCCCAAAGAGGTGTCTCTAGTTGTTGTGGCTGGCTCAGAACCTGAAGCCTAGGCAGAAATGCATGATGAGGGCAACGGCCATCCATGTGCCCAACCTCATCAAAAGCATAACAAGCTCTGCACTCCTGCCACTGAGATGGTTGTCCT
This sequence comes from Solanum medicagineum, assembly GCA_026153255.1. Lineage (NCBI taxonomy): Eukaryota > Viridiplantae > Streptophyta > Magnoliopsida > Solanales > Solanaceae > Solanum > Solanum medicagineum. The sequence continues at coordinate 15,047,247 of JAPFFP010000080.1, forward strand.
AGAGAGCCATCACGCCTAGCTACACTAGATGAGTTATGGCATCCTGTCTGAGTAGGCCTAGACCTGCCACCACTATCAGATGTGTGGAGGGATGCATGGACAACATAATCCTAAAGACCATACCTATGTAACACTATCTCGTAGCAAGGGTCTACTAAACTGGTTGTGCTGATGGAATCTCTTTTTGCGACCCTGCCTATCATGTTTGATGTGTTCTATCATGTTAGCATAATTCACGAAACTTTGAAATGTGCCTCCAACTAGAACTAAGGAAGTTGTAGCCTCCTGAAGGTATCCCGCCAATCCCTTGGAAAATTGTTGAATCCTCTCAAACTCCGTAGGGATGTTGGATAAGGCATATTTAGACAATGTATGAAATCTGGCCTCATAGTTCGAGACAAATATAGGGGCTAAAGTTTGTCAAACTCATCCCGACGACTGTCTCGGAGGTTGTATGGCATGAAACTCTGTAGGAATATCTTTGTAAACTGCTCTCAGGTCATAGCTAAAGATCCAATTGGTCAATGAGCTAAAACTGACCTCAACTACTCCTTAGCTAGACCGGTGAATTAGTAAGAAGTATAAGCAACTCCATTCGAATTAAGGATGGCCAAATTACATAGCCAGTCCTAACACTCAGATAAGAATTCATAAGCTTTATCACCAGGGGTACCATTAAATCTAGGGGAGCTAATCGCAAAAACTGCTCAAAATTGTTCCTCTTAATAGTGAACATGGCAAGACTAGCAGTAGATAGTAGCACCAAAAATCCGGTCTGTGTAATAGTCAATCCATGAAGTTGTGAACCAGAACTCGGTATAGATGTCTGAGGCGGAATCATAATAGTCACAGGAGGATCCGCTGGGATTGAGGAAAGACCCACATGAACCATGACTGGCTCTATTGGAGCTATGGAAGGACCAACTGGTGTGTCAATAGTAGCTGGGATGGGAGGTGCTCCCACCAATCTAGCCAAATACCCTCAAAAGTAACTCCTGAATCGAGGGTATAGCACTTGGGAATGAGGGTGGTGGAATAGGATATGTAGGTCCCTCTAACTCATAATAAGGTTCTAAAGAAGTCGATCTAGTCCATCCTCTGGGCGAAGCTATCCCTCTAGCAAGCCATATGGCTCTATCACAAGTCCTGCCTCGGCCACGAGTGGGAGTCACATTAGTTGACTCAGGCTCTCCCACTAACTATCAAGATCTGGTAATCAATATTTATGAAGAAGGAGTAGATTGGATACTTTCAAACTGGTTGTTATAAAGAAACACACGAATAGAATCAAGATTGAGATTTTCCCAATCAAGTGCCCGGTAGCCTACCGAAGATAGGCATGGACGTCAATATCCCTATTCTTGACTTATGAGCTCAATGAACCTAGAGCTCTGATACCAAACTTATGAGAATCCAAAATCGGATCACGACTAAAGAAGAATAAAGTAAATGAAAACAACCACAATATTTCATCGAAAATTCCAAAACTTGGAGTCATGAGTATAAGAGAATCTAAAGTAGTGCAAAAGAGTAAATACAACTGTCTCAAATGAAAATATAGCGATATATGATAATGCCTAATTCAAACTATGAAAAGGGAACAACAATAAAGGAAAATCTCAAAGATCTACGATGAGTCAAAGTCTAAGGCTCACCGCTAAGATCTGAATAGATGGAAAAAAGCTCTGCTAGAGTGAATCAACTACCCTGTATTGGTCCCTATGCTTGATATGCATAGAGAAAATAAAGTAGGGTGAGTACACCAAAATATACCTAGTAGGTTCAACCGACTGTATTGGAGAAATTGAATAGGTATGCAATAACGAAGAATCTTATCACCTGTATAAAAAAGGTTAGTGCACACCAAAATGTTCATCAGAATAAGGTAAGATAACAATAACAATCAATGATGCAACATACACGCCACAAACGAATGTAATGTATCTCATTCTTGCCACCTCAGTGTGATCAACGAGTGTCACAATATCTTAACCTTGTCACTTTAGTGTGATCAAGGGTGAATAAATGGGACAATCCCTCCCTTGCTACCTCAGCATGGGCAAGGGTCTCATATACGTTGGCATTGCATCTCAACCTTGTTACCTCAATATACTCTATGGAGTGGTACATATGTATATGACGTGAATACGTGCCCATGCCACAAGTCAACATGTAAAGCAGCTATTAATAGGATAATCGATAAATAACCCTCATAGGATCAAAAGGGGGGAGGGGTGTACCATAGGTTTCACATGGTACCACAAGTTAACAGCAGGTCTTAATTCTCTACAATTTCACTATAGCCGAATATACTGAATCACACTGGCCCACAAGTCCCCAATATGCATAAATGCCCACAATGTCTCAAGGCCTTACCCTTGCTACCTCTGCGTGTCAAGGATTGACACGAATACTATGTGAGATGAATATAAGCCAACGTTACAACCAAGCTATGTAATAAATCTATGACAAGAATGCTGATACATAATCATCCTAGAGTCATAGTGAATAATAACAAGTTCCTCAGTTAGTACCACAAAACTCTTATCATGCCTTAGTTTATCACAAGTAAATTAGTAGCCAAGTGTGCTAACAGTACTGGACCTCATTCGTCCAAAAATATGCACATGAATCCTAAAAGTATCTCAGTTATCATAGGCCTTATATAAGAATGTCTCAAGCGTCACAATGTCTCAGGTAGAATAGATACAATAGGTGATGTATGGATCTCACAGTCCCAACCAAAGTAAATACAACAACAAAGAAGAATCATAATAGATGAATTCAATAGACATAACATCAACAGGCTATGTCAAGTGTATCAATTCGTACCACTAGGCCATCAGAAAGCCTTATCATCACCCTCTCGTCAAATATCAGAATATAAATTAAAATTGGACTCTTCAAGTCCCATAATATGCTCATAAATCTTAATAGTATTACAATTATCATCAATTTACCACATAACTGTCTCAAATGGTAATACATGTCTCATATTATCACGTTAGTAACTGACATATCTCAACTCTCAAGATTTCTTCTCAATTTATCAACAAAATCACAAATTACTCAAATTTCAGCATAATCGGTATCACCTTCTCATCACAACTATATCATATCAATTCAATTTCCCATGAATAAATCTATGTGTTATAATTATCATATGAACATATCTGATAACTCAAGTTCAGTCCCAAAATGGATAGCTAACCTACCTCAATGTCGAAACTGCATTCGGACAAGCTTTCAATCAATGCAAGCCTCCAAAACTATCCCAGAATCGATCAATTACTATAAAAAAAATAAATACTACATGTCAAAAGATGAATTTTGATACCCATATTGGCAAGAATTGGACTTAGAGGTAAAATGATCAAAGTTAGGGCTAAATTTTGAATTTCCTGAATCTAAAAATTGACTTTAGAATCAAGTTTTACACAAAAAAAGAAGTTTAAGGGTGAAACTTTTACTAAAATCGAGTTCAAATCAAAGGAGAAATCACCAATTAAAATTTTAAAAGCATAAACCTAAAATCCCCAATTTGGACATTCAAAATATGGAATTCAAGACAAAATCAAGATAAAAATCATGGGATTTAGTCAACATGATGTTAGAAACACTTACCAAAAGAAATCTCCAAAAGGTCTCATCCAAAATCACCATCTTCCTCATTTTCTCAACAATGTCTCAACCTTGCCACCTTAGCGTGGTCAAGAGGTGTCACAACATCTCAATCTTGCCACCTCAGCATGGTCAAGTGGTGAATAAATGGTGCAATCCCTCCCTTGCTACCTCAGTATAGGAAAGGGGTCTCATAAAAGGCGGCACTGCGTCTCAACCTTGCTACCTCAGCATAGTCAAGAAATGGTATATAAGTATATGATGTGAATGCATGTCCATGCCATAAGTAAACATGCAAAGAAGTAATATAATAGGATAATCAATAAATAACCCTCATAGGATTAGAAAGGAGGGACGGGTGTGCCGCAGGTTTCATCTAGTACCATAAGTTACCAAAAGGTCTCAATTCTCCACAATTTCACAGTAACCGTATATACTAAATCACACTGGCTCACAAATCCCAAATAAGCATAAATGTCCACAATGTCTCAAAGCTTCAGCCTTGCCACCTCAGCGTGGTTACGGACTGACACGAATGATATGTGAAATAAATACAAGCCAACGTCACAACCAAGGTATGTAATAATTTCATGATAAGAATGCCGACACACCAACATATTATCAACCTTTAAACAGTTGACAGGACAATATATTATAGGCACTCTGCACACAAAAGAAATAGGCTACATCTTAAATGAGAAAAAGATAGGAGTGTATCTGCGTATGCAATTATGATATTCAACCATCTCAAAAGTTGTCACCAACTATTTGTAATAGTCTAAACCAAGTCAGATGTTCGATTTCTCAAAAAGCTACTTTTAGATCTAGCCAAGAAAATTTGTTTATCATTTTGAGTATCTAAGTAATAGTGAAAGTGCACATATACATATTTGTTATCCCTTTTCAGGATCATTTTGAAAGAAGTCATACAATTGCATCACCATATAAGTTTTAGATTTTTAAACTAAGCATTTAGTAATGTGTGATGCAAACTAAGTAATTTTGAGAGACTTGCTAATTCCCCTATATACACACACATTATATACAGGATCTCAAAACACAAAGATTTCAAATATTGTCACGCCCCAGGAAGGTAACCCAGGTGTAACTGTCACTCGGAGACTATAACTAGCCCCCAAGAGACCACCTAGTCTCATCGCATTCGTTCAATCAATTCATTTGAGGAAGATATTTAAGAATATTATAACTATCAATGGGCTAATAGACTCATCATCAACATCCATCATATGAAGAAAGACAAAGGAAACAAACTTAGTTTAAAAGTAGAACAATAAGGGGAAAGGAACCCCAACATCAAATATCATCCGTCTACCTCTATGAAGCCTCTATACTACTGTCTAAGACGGTACCATGACAGGCATGGCTACCACAACCAAAGTAAAATGACTTAATAAAGCTAAAGAAATAACTATCCTCTAAATGAAGGGGAAGACTCACCATGATCTGAAATCAAGAAGCTCTGAACCTCAATGATTAGGCTGCTGAAGTCCTCTGTCTACCAAATCTGCATCATAAAATGATGCAGTGTCAAAGGAGTGTTAGAACGAGGGATGTACTATATGTACAACATGCTAAATTACCAATACAGGCTATACAATATGAAATGACATATGCTCATTAATCACTCAACCTTAACTCAAGATAAGGGATAGAACTCTATCACGTCACCCTCAATCAAGACTCATATTATCACATCAACATTAGAGGACTATCATTAGAGGACCTATTTGGGAATTTCTTGGACCTACACCCACCACCTATGAGCCAGTGATGGTATAACAAAGCAATATCATTGCGGTATCCGCCCAGTACCTTCCCAGGGTAAAAGGGCGTACATTAGGAGGTTAATAATAACATCAAGTCCTCTTTTGGGACTAAGGAAACATCTGTTCTCACAGTCCAATCCTCTTCTACATTGGCCACATAGTTAATGAGTGCGAGTGGGACTCACTCTTACTCATGTTTTGTGCTCATTTTCGATGCTCAATGAATAAGTTGAATACATAATTAAAGTTATGATGGCGAACTACTTACGAAAATACATGTAGAATAATAGTAATTCTCAAGATAACATTCAAGAAATCATAACATAAACCCATCACCTATCAACTATCCACCTAATTCAATCATGGGGGTACATGGGAGAACAATCTCATGTTCTAGTTAGCTTTTTTTACATATCTGGGATGGCAAATTACTTACTTTTTTTCAAGAATTTGTAATCAAACCCTAACTCTCAGAGCTTTCTGTCTCCCCTCTCCAAGACTTCTTTCATCGAACTTAAAGAGAAATTGGGTTTTTGGAACCCTCAATCGGTATAAACGACCTTTTAAAGATGTTTTAGGACTTAGGATAGGGTGGGGATTGACAAAAAGGCTCTTCCCGAATTAAAAGAAAAATTGTGAAATCTTGCATACTACTCTACGATGCGCCAGGGGTGCGGATGAGTATATTTTCATAATTTTTGGTTTCGAATTTCCGTCAAAAAAATTTAAAAAAAAGAGACAAAGTGTTACTCTGCGCCACCTCTGCGTCGGCCAGGGGCACGAACAGACACTATTTTCACATTAATTAGCAAAAATATTTTTTGACTCGGTTGCTCTTAAATCAGATAAAGACCATTTCCCCACTCAATTTTTTTCGCTAATCATAAATCCGATCTCGGATTTCCCATCAGATCTTTGGACATTATGCGCACGATTATGTTTAGGGGCATCTCGGTAATTTTATGAGGTATTACATCATCTCCTCCTTGGGATCATTCATCCTCAAATGATGCGTACTGGTAGATTAAAGAACGAGTAGACTCAAACCTCATCTCACCCCTCACTCGGGAACTCTCGAACTATGAACTATCCATCCTCTTCTACATCGACTCAAGAATGGAATTAGTACATCAGCTCAAGAATGGAATTTTCAATAGTGTTAAAGATAGGGATACTACCTTCGACATCATCATCATTCGGAATGAATAGGTGTGGATATTTGAGTTTCATCGCTTCCTCAGCTTCCCACAAAGCTTCCTCAAGAAATTGGTTCCTCCATAAGACTTTGACGGAGGCTATCTCTTTATTCCTCAGCTTACGAATTTGTCGATCAAGGATATGGACTAGAACTTCCTCATAAGACAAGATATCCTTTACCCCTGTACTCTCAATAGGAATCTCTGAGGCAGGATCTCCCAAACACTTCTTCAGCATGGAAATAAGAAATACCAAATGAACCCCATCTAGCTCGGAAGGTAGGTCTAGCTCATAAGCAACCTTCCGAATCTTTCTCATAACCTGGTATGGTCTAATATAGCATGGACTCAACTTTACCTTCTTGCTAAACCTCATGACACCCTTCGTGGGTGACACCTTCAAGTACACCCAATCACCCACCTCAAACTCCAAGGCTCTTCTCCTCGCATCCATATAAGACTTATGGCGACTCTGCACTGTCTTTGACCTTTCTCTGATGACCTTCACTTTTTCCATGGACTGGTGGACAGGATGAGATCTAATCAACTCAGCTTCACCGACCTCAAACTAGCTAATTGGTGATCTGTACCTCCTCCCGTAGAATGCCTCATAAGGGCTCATCTGAATGATGCCATGGTAATTATTGTTGTACGCAAATTCAACCAATGGAAAATAATCATCCTAATTATCCTTGAAGTCAATGATGCAAGCCCTAAACATATCTTCCAAAGTCTGAATGGTGTGCTATGCCTATCCATCTATCTATGGGTGAACAGTTGTGCTCACATGTAGCTCTGTCCCCAATCCCTTCTGGAAAGACCTTCAAAATTGAGAGGTGAATTGAGCTCCTCTGTCCAAGATGATGGACAAGGGAACCCCATGTAATCTTACAATATTCGAATATATAGTCGGGCATACCACTCAACTGTAGTAGTTGTCTTGACTGCTAAAAAGTGGATTGATTTATCATCCTGTCTATAATCACACATATCAAATCATGTTGCTTTCTGGATCTTGGTAAATTGGTGATGAAATCCATGTTGATCATCTCCCACTTATATTCTGGAATTTCAAAGTTCTGTGCTAATCCACATGGTCTCTAATGCTCGACTTTAACCTATTGACAATTGGGACACTTAGAGATGAATTCCGCAATGTCCATCTTTATTCCATTCCACCAATAGACTTCTCTTAAGTCGTGGTATATCTTGGTGGAACCAGGATAGATGAAATATTTGGAGCTATGAGCTTTGACCATGATCCTCTCTCGAACACCGTCAACATCAGGCACACACAATCTACCTTGGTATCTCAACACCCTATCTCCTCCTTTGGAGAAAACTATCACCTTCTACTTGTGAACCACTTCTTTCAATTGGAACAAAACAAGGTCTTGGTCTTGCTTTTCCTTTACTTATGACACTAAGGATGAAGCAGAACCATTCTGAACATTGACCTCGCCTTTATTGTTCTCCTCAAGTTGTACTTCCAGTCAAGCCAACCTATGAACTTCCTTAGCCAATGCTCTCTTCCCTTCCTCCACATGGGTAGTGCTACCTATAGACAATCCGCTAAGAGCATCAGCAATAATATTAGCGTTGCCTGGGTGGTAGAGGATGCTCATATCATAATCCTTGAGCAACTCCCTCCTCTGCCACATGTTGAGCTCCTTCTGACTGAACACATATTGTAAACTCTTGTGGTTAGTGAACACATCCACATGCACTGCATACAAATAGTGACACCAAATCTTAAGCGCGAATACCACCGCTGACAACTCGAGATCATGAGTCGAGTAATTCTTCTCATGGATCTTAAGTTGTCTGGATGCATAAGCTATCACGTTCCTTCTCTACATAAGTAAACGGCCCAATCCAACTATGGATACGTCACAGTAGATCGCAAAGTCTCCTGCCCTGTTCGGCAAAGTCAAAACTGGAGTTGTAGTCAATCTAGTCTTCAACTCTTGAAAACTCCTTTCACATTCCTCATACCACTGAAATTTGACCTTTTTCTAAGTTAGCTTAGTCAATGATGCTGATAAGGAAGACAAGCCCTCAATAAATCTACGATAGTAGCCTGCCAAACCGAAGGAGCTTCTTATTTCCATCGGAGAAGTTGGTATAGGCCAGTTCTTCACCGCCTCAAATTTCTGAGTATCTACCAGAATACCATCTCCTGAAAAAACATGGCCTAGGAAAGCCACGGACTTGAGCCAAAACTCACAATTTGAGAATTTCGCATACAACTCATGGTCTTTGAGCGTTTGCAAAACAACTCTAAGATGATTAGCATACTTCTTTTCATCTTCGGAATACACCAGAATATCATCAATAAACACAATCATGAACACATTAAGATACGGTCTGAACACTCTGTTCATCAAATCCATGAAAGTTATTGGTGCATTTGTCAACCCAAAGGAAATGACCAAAAACTTAAAATGGCCATACTGTGTCCTAAAGGTTCTCTTTAGATATCACTTTCCCTTACCTTCAACTGATGGAAACTAGATCTAAGGTCTATCTTGGAGAAGTAGGTAGCACCCTGAAGTCGCTCAAATAGGTCATCTATCCCAGGAAGAGGATACTTATTCTTTATTGTGACCTTGTTCAGTTGTCAATAGTCTATACACATTCTGAGAGACCCATCTTTATTACACACGAATAGGATACGAGCACCCAAAGGAGAGACACTAGGTCATATGAAACCTTTCTCTAACAAGTCCTTCAGTTGTTCTTTCAATTCTTTCAACTCTATGGGGGCTATTCTATAAGGTGGATTGAAATGGGTTGGGTCTTGGGAAGAACATCAATCTCAAAGTCAATCTCCATATCAGGAGGGACTCCAGGTAGATCATCAGGAAACACCTCAGGAAACTCATTCACAATCGGGACTGACTCAAGAGTAAGAGATTCAACATCATCACACTTAACCGGTACGAGGTGGTAAATATAATCCTTGGAGATCAACTTTCTAGCTCTAAGATAAGAGATAAACTTTCCCTAAGGTGCAACCGAACTCCCTTTCCACTCTAAAATAGGCTCATTAGGAAACTGGAACTTAACAATTCGGGTTCTACAATCAACAGACGCATAACATGCATGAAGCCAATCCATGCCAAGTATGATGTCAAAGTCAACCATCTCCAATTCTACCAATTCAGCTAAGGTTTCTCTATGGTAGATGGACACTATACACTCCCTGTAAACTCTTTCAGCTAAGATAGACTCACCAGTAGGAGTGGAAACAGCAAAAGGTTCAAGCAAACATTCTAGAAGAATCCCAAATTTACTAGCAACATAAAGAGTCACAAAAGATAAAGTGGCGCTCGGATCAAGCAATGCATAACAATCAAAGGTAAAGACTTGAAGCATACCTATAACAACATCTGGTGCAACCTCCTGATCCTACTAATTACCTATAGCATAAAGGCGGTTCGTCCCACCTCCTATACCTGTAGTATTACCCCTCTACTAACCGCTAGCTGGGGTGCTACAGAGGACTATGATCTATTGCTTTTTTTCACCTCGTCTCCTCTTGGGCACTCCTGCTGGAAGTGACTCGCTAGCCCACATAGGAAACAAGCATTTGTGCCCAGATAACACCTACCCAGATGGAACTTCCTACAATTTCCACAGAGTGGCTTTCCCTTCGAGCCCTGAGTCACACTAGCCTGAGATTAGGCGCCATGAGCCCTGAAATTCTGGAATCACGAAGACTTTTGATCATACCTGTTTGGCTGAATGGGCGCACTCGCTACAGAAGATGCATGATGAGATGATCTTTTCTGGAAGTAGGACTTGTCATCCTTATTCTGCCTCTGCTAGCTAGGCTCATGCCCTGTTGATTTTGCCTTTCTGTTCATCTGCTCCTCCATATCTCTTCTCTTATCCTCCTCTGTCTGTTGTGCATACACCACAATCCTGGAGATGTCCATGCCGAGAATCAATAAGGTTATCTTGCATTCCTTCTACATATGTCTGCCCGGGCCAAATACAAAGTTCCCCATCCTAGCACTCATATCTTGGACCATCTCCGGAGCATACCTGGACAGCTTAATGAACTTAAGGTTGTACTCTTTCACTGTCATTCCTTCTTACTTTAGGTTCACGACATCCATCTTCGCCTCCCTCAACTCTTGAGGAAAGAAGTGGTCAAGGAAGGCAGTTTCAAACTCCTCCTAAGCTGCAGGCTCGGCATTCTCACCCTTACTCTCCTCCCATTGGTTATACCACACATTAGCAACATCCTTCAGCTGGTAGGAGGCAAGCTCAACTCCCTTAATCTCATCAATATGCATCACTTTCAGGACCTTATACATCTCATCAATAAAGTTTTATGAGTTCTCTTCCACTTTCGACCCCATATACACAGGCGGGTTCATCCTCTGAGTCGGGTTGTAGCTAAAGGCTCCTGTAAGATGGATCTAGGAGCTTGTGCACCCCAACTGTTACCCTGGGAGGCCAGCAACTGAGTCAGCATGGTAATGGCTCCCCTAAACTCTGCCTCAGTGCTGGGAGCTGGCTGGGGCTGAGCACGGGGAGCTTGTGGGGACCTCAGCAGTCCTATGAGGGCGTCTCAGTCTCCTAGCCTCTAACTGTACTGGGCCTCAAGTTGGGTGTTCTCAGCAGCTTGGGCTGGGGCATCTCTCTGAACAGTTGTTCTCTTTGGTGACATTTTCTATAAACGTACAAAGCACGAGTTAAAACGAGATTTTTCACAGAGTTAAACTTCATCGCACGAATTCAGATCATAGAAGAAGGGTAACAATTCCTAATGTCCTATAGCCTCCTGCTTATGAAGTGTGGTGCACAACACACCCATAAACAAGACTCTACTAGACACGGCTTCATAGACTCCCTAGGACACTCAAAATCTGGGCTCTGATACCAAGTTTTTCATGCCTCAGGAGGGTACCCTAGGCGTAATTGACACTCGAAAACTATTACTAGCTCCCAAGCGAACCATCTAGTCTCATCGCATTTATTCAACCAATTCATTTGTGGAAGATATTCAAGAATATACTAACTATTAGTAGGCGATCATACACATCATCAACATCCATCATATAAGCAAGATAAAGGAAACAAACTTAGTTTAAAAGTTGAACAATAACCCCAACATCAAACGTTTTCCGCCTTCGTCTATAAAGCCTATATACTACTGTCTAAGACGGCACCATGACAGGCCATGGCTACCACAATCAAAGTAAAATGACTCAATAAAGCTAAAGAAATAAACATCCTGCGAACGCAGGGGAGGACTCACCACGATCTGAAACCTCAATGATTAGGCTGCTAAAGTCCTCTGTCTACCGAATCTGCATCATAAAATAATGCAGCGCCAAAAGGGGTGTTAGTACGTGGGATGTACTGTATGTAAAAATGGGCTAAAGTAACAATAGATGTTATACAATATGAAATGACATCAGTTCACCAATCACTCAACTCAACTCAAGATAAGGGATAGAACGTTATCACATCACCCTCAATCAATACTTATACTATCACAACAACATCAGAGTACTATCATTAAAGCACCTATCTGGGAGTTTCTCGGACCTACATCCACCACCTATGAGCCAGTGATGGTACAACGAAGCAATGTCGTTGCGGCATCCGCCCTGTACCTTGATAGGGTAAAAGTGCATACATCAAGGGGTTTATAATAACATCAAGTCCTCTTTTGGACTAAGGAAACATCCGTTCTCATGGTCCAATCTTCTTTGTATGCTGGCCACGTAGTTAATGAGTGTGGTGAGACTCACTCTTACTCATTTTCGGTGCTCAATACTCCTTCCAGGACTCAACTTACTCATAAACATCAACAGCAAAGTTTTCTCATTGTTTAGTCTCTTTTGGACAAGACATATCATCATCTCTCAACTCAGGAATATTATGATCATTCTTTATAACTCATATGTGACCTCTGAATGACTCTAAGGGACTCACACTCCATCAATTTCAGCAACATTATCATCAGTATTCACTTATATCAAGACCCAGATCACATCAATCATGCATACATACGACATCCGGGCTTTAGACATCAACCCTAGCCTCATTCATGGATTCTTTAACAATTAAACATGCATAGTATAAACAATAGCTCAATGAATCAGTTGAATGCATAATTAAAGTTATGATGGCCATCTACTTACGAAAATACATATCGAATAATAGCAATTCTCAAGATAGCATTGAAGAAATCATAACATAAACCCATCACCTACCAACTATCCACCTAATTCAATCATGGGGGCATATGGGAGAACAATCCCATGTTTGGGTAACTTTTGTATACCTGGGATGGCGAATTACTGACTCTTCTTCAAGAACTTGAACTCAAACCCTCATCCTCAGAGCTTTCTGTCTCCCCTCTCCAAGACTTCTTACATTGAACGTAAAGAGAAATTGGGTTTTTGGAACCCTCAATTGGTATAAATGACCTTTAAAACACATTTTAGGACTTAGGATGGGTGGGGAATGACCAGAAGGCCCTTCCTGAATTTTAAAAAAATTGAAATCTTGCACACTGGCTCACGACATAAGCACCAGGGGTGTAGACCAATATATTTTCGTAATTTTTCGGAATTTCGAATTTCGGTCGAAAAATTTAAGAAAAAAAAGGCAAAAATGTTACTCCGCATTGCGCCAGGAGCGCGGACGGACACTGTTTTCGCATTAATTAGCAAAATTTTATTTTTCAACCAGTTGCTCTTAAATCGGGTCTAGACCATTTTTCCACTCGATTTTCTGCACTGATCGCAAATCCGATCTCTAATTTCTCATCAGAACTTTAGAAGACGCATTGTGCACATGATTATGTTTTAGGGGATAATTTTACTGGGTGTAACAAATATCATGTTTCAAAGAAACATCAATTTCTGCAGTTTAAGCTGTCCAGCTTTATAAGAGGACTTCATTTTAAGCCAAACATTGCTTGCTCTGTAACATTATTATGTGCCACACATGCTTGTGCAAGGACATTTTCTTAGTTCATTAAGTTCTAATCAAAATTTAAGTTACCAGAAAACCTGTAAGAAACAGAACTCCTATTTGCATGTCCATTATGTATACATCCCTAATAGTCATACCAGAAACATAGTGAGACAGATGAACGCGGGAAACTGCAACCAAAGGACTTCAAATGATCTTACTTTTCAGCAAGTTAATTTGTGAAGATCAGAAAACTGGTTTGATCCAAAGTATATTTTGTTGGTATGATCTTAGCCAAAATTGGAAAACTGATAACGAGCTTCATTAGATATGTAAGGAAAAATCAATTGAATAGGAGATGTGGCCATAGAAAAGTAAACCTCGAGCCACTAGTCCTAAGTTCAGTAATCACTTTCCTTCTGCTCCTTCTCCAAGCTGCAGTAGCAATATGGGGTTCACTGTGCGAGAAACTGATGCACAGAGCTAGATTCAATAGAAAATAAGATCCGCAAAACAGAAAAAATATAGAAACAGATGAACATTCTGAATTTCCTTTGCTCAAAGAGGATACGATGAAATGTCAATGTTATAATGTAAAAGTACGGTGTCTTAGTCGAGTGAAAGCATCCCTCAATTTTCTGTCAATTGAAGAGTTGGACCGCAACATCATATTCCTCAACGAAGGTCCTGCAGCATTAGAAGATGCTTCTAGTCTCTTCTGGCATGGAAAGACATCATCTTTCTCGGAACTCTCAGGATCAATTGTACAGGGACGCTAGGGCTGTAAACCTGTAACGATGTATTGATGAGAAATACAGGGTTTTTTGGTTTTTCTTTTTTTTTTTTTTTGAATTTTAATTACCTCAACATATATTTTGGCACTAAATATCCTAAAAATATACTTTTTAAAATTTTAGTACTTTAATTTGCCACACTTTCCTCCCGCTCAAGTCTTTTAATTTTTTTTTTAATAATTTGGGACCAGTTACTAATTACTTTAGAGACCGAATATACTACCTTCTCAATGAACTACCGAATTAAGGAAGGGAATACAATCTCGTCCTAATACATTTACTTTTAAAGACAAGATTATTAACTCGTCCCTAAATGTTGTGAAAGCTTTTTTTTATAGTGAGTAGAGGTAACTCGAATCCCATAAACTACGTAGTCATCATAAGATAGAGGCCTAGATTCTCTTGTCCCTAAAAAGTACTTTTATCATTGGATCCATTGAGGCTAAGCATCCTTTATCATGACAAGTATTGGATAGTTGTAGCAATGACACCGAACTTGTTATGCCATCGTTAGCTCATAGGTGATGGGTGTCGATTAGAGAAATTTCCTAATGAGTAAAGATGTTTTATTTTACTGTATTGAATATACATATTGATGATTGATTAAAGCATTGTTTATATTGTTTTAAACTTGCATAGTATATTGATGTTGAGTTGAGTTAATTCTTTCTTGAGTACCTTTGATGCACTTGTTTTATGCAGCTGTTTTACATGTCGTACATTTCATGAACTAACGCCACTCAATGCTGCATTATTTTATAATGCAGATACTGGTGTTAGAGATCCTCAACAGACACTTCATTCAAGATCTATTTAGTTTTAGATAGTGGTTTGACCTCCTTGCTTTCAGAGGAATCCTTTTCATTTTAGATTATTCCCTTATATTATCTTGAGGTAGCCTTTGGATTGCCTTGCACCTTCTTATGAGTTGATAGAGGCTTCATAACTTGAGTCAGATCGAGTAAGAATAGAGTTTGTTTTCCTTTCAGAGTTGATTTTGAAACTATTATTATTTATTTAAATTGAGACGTTGAGTTAAAATAATAAGATATTGAAACTATTTCAAATGATGATTTAAATATCCACTTGAGTTATTTCTCTTGGTTTCAATGAGTCTTTTACTAATTGAATGAGTGATCAGACCAATTGGTTTACTTAGGAATTAGAAATAATGTTTGAGTGTCGGTCATGCCTAGAGTACTCTCATGAGGCGTGCAATCTCGTAAGAATTAGCAAAGGATATTTAATCAAAAATATCAAATCACAGTGAGAAGACTTTAATCAGAAGAAATCTCAAATCAAAATATCACAGTGAGAATTGATTTAAATCATAAGTAGTCCAAATTCATAATGAGTATGCTTCAATCGTTTAGCAAATCTAGATTTCGTAAAAGTATAATGGTACTTTACTCGAAAGTATCTTTAAATTTATAATTTTCTACAAATTATAGTTCATGCATGTCAATAAAATTGAATTCATAATCATAAAGTATTTACATGGTATGAGTTCATAAAATTCCTTCTTCAAATTCTTGAATTATACTCAAATCATACTTTATGAGGTCAATTTAGAAGATTGAATGCAATGCGATGGAACCCACATGAAACATTGAAATTCCAACTTGAATTGTAATCAAACTTGTGAAACTAAATTTAAATTGAGACTATGAAATTTTCACATACTTCAATTAAAATCCTTGCTTGAATTTTGAATTTACAGACTGGATTGAAGAAACCTGGAATTGATTGTGATCTCGCCTAGAGAGAAGAATTCTACAGAGAGAATTTTCTAATTGGATTGGGAGTTGAGTGAATGAGTAATTGAGCTCGTAGTACCCATAAATCGCGCTTAAAATAATTCAAAATGGTATAATATGAAAGTTAAAAAGATAGTTAAAGGCTAAAATATTCTTGATACGTCGAGGACACTTTGTAAAAACCCTATAATGTCTATACACAACACTCCATAGACTATACAGTCTGTAGAATGCGGGGCCCTGAATTTCAGAGGACACACTTTCATGGAAAGCCCTACGAGCCATACAAACCATACACTTTCATGGAAGCCCTAAGGGACCATACAGTCGGTGAAATTAGGAGTCTGGATTTATTGAAAGTGGCCTTTTCATGAGAGTGTCTGCAATGTGTACAAATCAATACGGACCGTATAAGTGCCCGTGAAAGATGAGATTTCTAGGTCCAAGAAGGGTCAGGTTTCACGGGCGGGTACATGGTTCATAAAAGCTTCCACAGCCCGTGAACCCTGTCGTGAACTTCACCTGAAAATTTACAATCTTTTAGATCTAATGCCATGGAATTTTTTACGATCCATCGGACAATTCGCAGCCCGCAAACAGTGCTCGTAAAATATTGCACCAGTAATTATTTTGTATTTTTTTCTTTGTTCCAACTTTTCAATTTCCAGAATATCACAACACATCCGGGTGATAGGCTACTTATTTTTTAGAAAAATAGTTTCCGAAAAGAATTGCTGATTGAATAAAGAAACAAACGTGTCAACATAAATAAAGTTGCCAGAAAAATCAAAACATGACTATAAAGTCAAGTCTAGGTTAAATTGATCATACTTGTGTTGCAAATATATACATAATGGAACCTTTCCAAATTAAAATACAAATCAAGTTGCTTAATGCACTAACCAAAGCCTGTCACGTCTTTACATTATTAAAGGACATTAGACCAATGAGAAAACGAATTTTAGAATGATCACATTAGTTAATCAATCATTAATATAAAAGCTAGTTGGTTAAAGTGCAAAACATTAATCCTCAGTCACGGTAAATTAACGTTGTATCAACAAAAAAATAAAATACTTTATGGAAGCGTTATATATTTATAAATTAGTCTAGGGTCGAGTTGATGTAGTTTAATTGTCAGAAAGTTCATAAATGATGAAACAATGGAAAAGGAGGGCGTAACATTTGCCTTTACGCACACTTGCACATGTTTAGTGTTCCTAGATGCTTCTTTTTAATGCAATCCTATGAGAAATAGGAAAATAAAATCACATTTTTTCCCCTTTTCTTTTGGGGTTGGGGATGGAATTGGAAAGGGGTAGTCTAGGTTTCAAATTTAATATAGTCAAATAGCTATATTTTATATAATTACACAAATAACCTCGGTTATGTGACCTGGAGGAGAGGAGATAGCCGAGCGAGATCGAGAGAGGGAAGAGAGAGACAATTTGTATATGTATATTTGCAAATTATATGTGTATATCTATCAAATAATTGTATATGTGTAATTAATATACATATATATATATTTGTATATCTAGCAAGCTAGATTGGGAGAGGGAGAAGAGAGGCGAGCAAGAGTGGAGAGAGGCGAATTTTGTATATATATATCCGTCGAATTGATTATGTATATCTGTCAAAACAATTATATATATGCAGCTGGTATACATTTGTAATTATATGTCTGCAAGAAATTGGAGAGAGAGGGGAGAGAGAAAACAGAAACAAAACTCTTACTATAGCTATAAATTGTATTTTTTTCAAACTGTATCTGTATAATGTAAATACATATTATATGTTTGCCTAATTATATTATTTTGAAAATTGGAAAACATCGAGTATTGTTTTCTTGACTTTATCAAACGTATTTATAGAAGGAGTGATAAAATCAAGATTTTCATTAAGGATATAGTCGACATGAAACAACATGTTTTTCATGAATAATGTTTTCTTTCAACTTCTTATGAACTTTATGATAAGGCAAATAGACTCATCTTAGACTGACTTTCCAAGGAAGCTACAGGCTTTGTTTAATAAGTATCTAGGTTATCAAGCCAACAATAATCTATGTTTTGCATCTTTTTTATTCTGAAAATAATTTTTAAAAAACCATGTTGACTGCATGCGCTTCTACTTGTTATTTGTTTACTAAAGCTAAAATAATAATCTGCATTGGCTTTACAGTCACAATAATGGGTTGTTAGAACATAAATTAGGGCAAATTGCAAAACACCTCGTGCATATGTCCTGCTTGGCATCTCCTATTAGATAAGGTTTTACCGAGATGCTTCCATCATTTTAAGTTTATGGGGTTGGGATTATAAGTAATTCTTTTTACTTATTTGATTTTTCAATTGTTGATACATATTAAGTGAATTTTTAATATAAATATTAATCCATTGTGAAGAGTCCACCTCCATCCTTTTGGACATGAGTGGTCTCCTTAATTTTATGATTTTGAATAACTTTTTCATGATGAGCTAGCTTTTGAATTAAATTATACTGTGTCTAATTTATTTATTTTTTTGTTACTAAAGCATCAGAAAGGATGACGAATTTATATATAGACTAAATATCAGACTATAACACATTTATAAATTTTACAATTTACTATTTTCGAACACGTGCGTTGTAGTGCATACCGTGCAAATTAGTATAAATATTTTTAAAAAATTATTAATATAATTATAATTATTTTATATTATATATGATAATATTATTATTAAACTAGATATATAGTTAAGAATTAATTCAAGGAAGTTTAAAAGTTACTAACAATTTAATTAAAATGACATAATAAGTAATTAAATATTTTTTTATATATTTTAATTTATATCAGGGATAAAATCGTAATTCAACTTTTAACTTTGAGACTTTCTACTTTTAATAGTATATGATATGATATATATGATGATAATATGATATATAAATAATTCCTTCTCAAGTTAAAAGGATGCATAATTGTAAGTAAAAATGGTAAATACCATTTACATCTCTAAGCTAAGGTGTACAACTCCTCAATCCCACCTACCCTTTTGGCAAAGGGAATGAAACGAAAAAAAAAAAGGTAAAAAAAAAACAGCTATGATGTATTTTGGTAGAAGTAGAATTTTTTTCACTGACTTTCTAGAAAATATTCTTTTTGAAAAATAAAAATTTATTTATTTATTTATTTATTTATTAGCATTTGATAAATAAGCAACAAATATTATTTCAATAACATTTATATATTATCTAGCTGAATTCTATGGAAGTGGGATGAAAAGGAGGGTTGTGGTGGGGGTTGGAATGGGGTGAATTGAGTGAATTGAGAGAAAATAATAAGCTTCAAATATCACTTATGTAATTTTTATTTTATTTTTAAAAAAAATTATAATTTTTTTATTTTTAAGAAACTTATTTGCTTAGAGAAAATATGATTTAAATATTTTGACTGATTAAATATATAAAAAAATTAAAAATATTTTTCTCGATACCAAACACACCCTTTAAGAAAAATCCATTTATAAGTAGCCAAATAGACACATAAAACATGTATGTATCAGAAACTGTTTTGCTATTTGTAAACAAAACATAGTAATAGTAAATATTATTCTTGGTTTGATATCCCCAATATCTTTCTGTAGAAGATGTCAGACAGATAGGAGGACCAATGATCCATTTACACTTGACTCATCTTTATTTGCTTCCCAGAAGTATGGCATATGGGTCACATGCATACACTCTTAAATTAAATGCCAACAAAACCAGAAAACCCCACTAGTAGTAGCCAGTGTACCTAATATTTAACGGCAAATTGTCCTAGAAATGAGCAGACCAAAAGCAAATTGATATGCATTTAGGGCAATTGATGAAAATCTCGACAAATAGTGGACAAAAACTCCTCCTTCCTTGGGGGCTCGACCCTCAAGGCGGGGACCGGTTCCCAAGAAATACATGCTGCGTGTTTTTATTCTCTTTAACATATTTTAGACACGTATGTTTCAGGACCAGTATCCTACTACATGAGACCTCTGACATTAACCTTAAGGTACTCATCACTGAATGATCTCTAACTCACTACCTCATCTTTAACATAATCTTATCCTAACCCCACTAACTTTTTATCCCTCCAAACACCAAAATCCCATTGACATATATATATATATTTGCCTTAATTAACCAAATCTGTTTTAGTGGTCGGGAACAAGACTTCTTTCATATTTACTTGATCTCAGAATCAAATTAATGGATTGAGCATAGATATTAGCTATGCTCAATAAAGAAGTAGGTTTTTCCTTGGGTCTAGCTCACCCTTAAAATTAGTTCACAAGTAAGAAGACTGCTCATTCCTTTTTTATTTGTGTTGAACTCTTCAACACTTTATGTCCAGAGTTGGACATTTGGAGCATCAGCAATTTAATATGAGGATCTAACGTAGGTAAACAATACATAGGAAGAACACTACACAAATATGATACAAACAAATGAATTTTAGATTTAATTCAATCCCAAAAATTTGCTCATGATCAAGGAAAGTGGATTGTCCATGAGCATATAAGTGGATCACCCATCACCTTTTTCATCCGATATGAGAATCTTAAACTCAGCCAATAACAAAAGTTCACTAATATCAGGATGTGTGTGACTATCTCAACTAAAATTAGGTATTAAGGAAAGCACATTTTTACTTATCATTCAATTAATTTATCTCCAACATGCCCCATAATGACTAGTCTCAATTTTTTTCCCGGTTAGCGAAGCACGTGGAAAGTTTATTTTAATCAGGTGGAGGTGACAGTCACCATTGCTGTCTCTGCTTTCGCGTTAAAAGTGTGGTCATTTCATTTAAAAATTTAAATTATTAGAAGAAATATATTTTCATTGCATTTATAAAATTATCAATTATTTTTCATTCTGATCGTTATTTTATATTTAGTATTTTCTGCTTTTGGGACTGAAATATTTGAGTTGAAGATCTTTCGAGAACAATTTCTCTATTTCTATAAGATAATGATAATGTTTGCATATATTTTACCCTCCCAAACTCTACTTGGACAACTGGATATGTTATTGTTGTTGTAATTATGAACAAGTTAAAACTCGAAGAATCCGTCTCTACTTGGGATTCCTCTAGATATGTTATTGTTGTTGTAATTATGAACAAGTTAAAACTTGAAGAATCCGTCTCTAGAGTCACCTCTGGATCTGGGACCGGAATGATTCCTGCCTAGTGAATATTGTTAATCTGGCAAATCCGGCACCATCTATGGTTCAAATTTGAAGAATCATGAAAAAGAAATTATACGTTGATTGTAGAAAAGGATGGTAGAATTGGAGGTTTTGTAGAATTTCCTACAGTACTACGATAAATGTTTTATAACTTGTTCCACCATTTGATTAACAGATCAGAAAACGAGTTGACAGTGATCACATGACACATTATATTATTTCTTATCACATAATTAGTGTGGAATCATTACGGAATAAACTTATATATGTACTACATTTATGAAGATTTTGCGTTCACTAGGGAATAATTTGAAGGTTGGAAGAAAATCACTATGAGGCTAAATTAACCAAAGACTATGGAAATAGTACACATTATATCGTCCATTGATCGATTAACTAATTCATAGTTAATAGACTAGAATTTTGGATATAAAGTGGCATATTCTCAAAGAGCTTGTAGTGGTAGACAGGTAGAATAGGAGAGGATAAAAAAGAGTCTCATGGACAAAGTATTTTGTATTCATACAAGATGTAATAAAGATTGCATTTTAAAAGAGTATAACTAGATGAATCAAAATTGTTCTCCTCTTGGAAAGCTTAATCTTTTTTATGAAATGATCACACACTTCAAAAAAAATAGACAAAGATCCTTGCTTCAACTCTCGTGGGCACTTACTATTAAAAGGATTTTCATGATTTTAGTCCATGAAAAGAAGTGAAATGGGTGTATTGGAAATATAATTAGATGAATAAAAGTGTTTTCCCTTTTTAACATTTTAATTTAACTTTTAAATATGATGATCATATACTTCAATGATATAAATATTCTATTTAACTTGTGATCAATGATATAAACAATCTATCCAATTTGAGTCTCACCACTATCGATTGTCAAAATAATTTTTCATATGTTTGCTCATAAAAAAGAATAAGTTAGCACATGAGGAGATGTGTTAAAACACAATTAAATAAATAAACATGTATTTTTAAAAAATTATTTAAGTTTTTAAATGAGATAATGATCACACTTGAACATATTCTTGGAGCATTTTGAATACCACAATTTAATGAATTCTGACGAAAACAACCTACTCTGACTTAAGTGTCAATGACTAATTTTAGGAGCATGAATTAGTTAAAAATGAAGAATGGAGAAGCTAAGTAGGTAGCAAGAGGGTGCCACCTTCACCCCTTATTTCACCAATAATTGAAGGCTTAGGAATGTGTCAGTACTAGTGATTGGGGGGAAAGTGAAGTATCAAGTGGACTCCATCTTTCCACGTCCGAAAGAACCGAGGTTGTCAAATTACTTCGGAGCCATGTTAGTGTCCCCATTCTACAATCCATGTGTTTCCCTCACATAAAAAATAAAACACCCAAAAAAAGATTACTTCCTTTTTAGTGGATTCCAACTCCTCATTCAACCATATTTAGATTCCCTACACCCCTTTGTATGGTGGGTTTCCCTTTCACTAACCTAATCAAGGAAAAAAATAAAATAAGGAGTTAAATCTTCGTGACTTGTTACACTCTTAATTTCCTTAGGAAAAGATGACAACAATAACATATCTAAGTGAAATCTCACGAGTGAGGTCTAAAGAAGAGTAAAATATACGTAAATCATATCACTATTTCATATAAATCGAGAGGTTGTTTCATCGGGAAAAGATAAAAAGAAAACAGGACATAGTATATATGATCTTCATATCTTGATATCCAATGGGTACATTTCTTCTTATGTCTCCATGCAATGGCTACGTTTCCATTTTTAAGCCCCCACTCACAAATATTCCTTCATCTTTTGCTTTGGCCTTTATTTGCTCTTTGGAGTAATATAATTATCCATTTCAATTATCCTCCAACGGATGCTAGACTAGTTAGAACATGTTTCTTGTTTCAACAACATGGTTACAACTTTTTTGGGTGTGTAAAATATCTTTCCAATCCCACATGGCTACACATAATTTTTCACACTAAAGGACAATTATTTATTCATAAAAATATGTGTCATCTTGTATTATAAGAGTGTCGGGTCAGTCCATCTTTGCTTTAGCTTTTATGCTAGTACTAGCACAGCAGAAAGGGCCTTGGATTAATTAATTAGCTAGTTGCTGCATTACAACTCTATTTTTAATTTGTTGTCTTCACAAAAGGGTTTTTTAGATCTACGGTATGCAAAAAATGAGGCAGGAAACAACTTCTTTATCTTTGTAAGGTCTTCGTACATTTTACCCTCTTCATATTCCACTTATATGATTCCACTGGATATGTTGTTGTTGTTGTACATTAATAATTTTTATTGAATTAAAATTTTTAAAATCTCATGTAATATTTATAATGAAAGGAATCTCGGTAGCTCAGTTGAATGGATACTTAAATATTTAGCTTATTAATGAGAGTTCAAGTTTCCACCCATAGTCCCCTCTCCCATTTCCCCTTGCTCTATACATGACATAGAGCTCATTTTTTTTTTTAAAAAAAAAAAATTATTATGAATAATCATTTTAATTTTTATCATACATTGCTACTACCTACTAATAGTCAATGGAGTAACTAAAACAAAGAGATTCTTCAAATCCTAATGGCCATTGATAATGCTAGATTTTTTACTGAACTTGTTATGTGTTGCAATCAATAAATTTCAAGGTAGATATTATATATATTGTCATTCTAAAAGAAGTAATTTCTGTAATAATCTTAAGGCATTTAATCACCCATTTTTGTTAATCTAAACGAAGTATTTATTAAATCTTTGACTTATCCATTTACCTGTTACCTTTCAATTTCCATCAGACAATCACTACTGCATTAGGTAACAATATATCCCAATTATATGAATTATGCAATATATAGAAGTTCTCCCTCCGTTTCATTTTAATAAAATTTGTGATGTAATGCGCACATATTAATAAAAATATGCAAATACAAAATTTACATTATACTTCCGCTATTGCCCTTTGTAAAATCATAAATATGTAATGCAATATATTTCCTAGAAAATATAAAATTTCAATAAATGAAAGGACAAATATGAAAAAGGTTTAAAAATATTCACCTTGAACTTTGAACAAATCAAGTATTTTGAACATTGAAAAAGACTCAAAAATTTAATTAATTTGAGACCGAGAAAGTATTAATTAGTTGCATATAATTGTTTAATTAAGACGTATATTGGCAATTAAAAAACATTGACCAATAAAAAGTTTGTAACTGCCCTAATATATCATCAAATGTTAATCAATTAAACCATTTGTAATTAATACTTTAAATAAGGGATGAAAAGGGAATTTTCATGTGGATAAATGCCATGTACATGTGGTGTGCTCGTCTAGTCAAATTTTTCATGAATAAAACGCTAGATATACATTTTATAAATATAAAAAGTGATTCTATAGTTGCTGTATATAGAGTATCTCAAATTTGGATTTTGTGAAGTCTAACTTCAATCACAGATCTAATCGAGCTGGAAAAGTTGATAACTTGATATGATATCCATTTTAATAACTGGTATAAAAAGATTTTTTCTACCGATGTGATACAACAAATGGGGTTACACGCTCCTCCCTTTACTAAAACATATTAGCTTCTAAACATGCGTATGAAAAAAATCATTAATAGAGAACACAACACTTCCATCCTAGTGGAGCCCTGTCTTCACAATGGCAAAGCCAATATTTAATGGTGTTCATACTTTTAGAACATGAGTGAATGATTCTTGTATCAAGGGTATTCAACAACTGATATATATCAAAATATCTATATTTAACCTATATATTTGAAAAAAATTCTGATGAAGGGTGTTTATCTGACCACCCTTGAATACCTGTAGCTCCACCCCTGCCTGTCGATGCAAATCCAAATTAGTTGGCAATAATATAGATACCAAATACCGAATAAAAACCAAAAAAAATAGAAGATTTTAACTAAAAGACAAAAAAACCTTTGATGGAAGACGTGCAAAGAAAACCTCATCATTTCAAAAATTGAATATCTATGTTTACTGCCTATCCTTTTGACTCAGCATGGGTCACATAGTGTTAGAGAAAGAATAAAGATGGAGAGGTACATGGATAATTTTATCTTTCGAATTGTTCATTTATGGGTCCATCCATTCACCTGAGTTTCTTTATTTGACCAATCATATATTATTGCTACGATATTTTGTCCAACATTCATAACAAGTCACAACTTGAAAATCTATATAAAATGTCAATTTTATTGCTTTCCTATTGTACTAGAATGAGGACCATCAGAATATATACTATTTTCTTTTCCCTATGTTTAGACTTTTGAGTTACCTAAAAATGTAAAGTTTGTAACTGCAAAAAGGAAATGTTGGGGTTTCAATTAAGGTGCAGTGTGAATAGGGAAATAAGGAGAAATGAAACTTATATAAAGAGTATTTATTTTTAATTGTATAGGAGTAGAATAAACTTTTGTATTTATATATAGAAATACTTTTTCTAATACTTAAAGAGTTTTTAGCAATCCTCATTTGGCTCGACTTTGATCGAGCGATTGATATATTTGCTTTTTTCATTTTTTTAAACAAAAAAGTAAGTACCAAGTGTGATTTTCAGTTATTGGTTGAGTTTGCTGAATTTCTACAATTTTGATTGCCTGTATTGCTGAATAATAATCTATTTTATCCTGAGAGAACTAATTCATATCTTAGGCAATTGTGAGGAAAAAAATTACTTTAGGAAGCACAGTCGTTGTTTAATTCATTCTTTTTAGAATAGAGAAATTGGTTAAAAATACTCATCTACTTTTATTTACTAGTTAAACTTGTCTATCATTATACCATCAGACCAATTTTACTCCTCCATTGTGTACATTGCTTGTTGAATTCTCTTAATATTTTGAGTATTTATTTTTTGTATATATTTTGAATCTCTTGTATAAAATATCTGATCTTTCTCTAGTTCTATACTAGCTTCTAGGTGCTTTTGCTTTTCTTTGGGAGGAAAAATAAAGACTTTATGTATTGAAGTCAAACAAGTGAAGTTCCCCAGAATTTGGCCAACCAGCCAATGAGGACCATATATTTATAAGGCTGTTATTTTCAGTTGCCTATTTTAGAGTATTCAGTGGTTCTACTATCTAGCCAAGTCAAACAAGAAGTTATACGTGCTTAAAAAGAGTTTAGAGAAATTATCGGGTTGGTGATGCATTGGTGAGATTATTTCACCCTTAATCAGATCTCAGGTTCGAGCCTGGAAATAGAAAAATCTTGTTGCGAGCGTTACCTCCGAATGAGTCCTGCAGTGCGTGATCTGTATTTAGTTGGAATTCCACGAAATTTGAACACCAGATAAAAACCCAAAAAAAAAAAAAAGAGTTTAGAGAGAGAGAGTCAAAAAAACAGGTAATAATTGTAACAATAAATCCCTCTTTGGCCAACCTAATTGCAGGCAAAAAGCTTGAATGGTCGGTTCATGAGAAGCTAGTGCTGCAATCAATTAAGACATTGAAGAAGACAATGCTTAATTTTGCAGCAGGTAAACGCCATTATATTGATAATGATGTATCATTAATGAATTAATTAATATATTTTTGTTGTGAAATAATTAATTGAAGCTGGAAAAGGCAAAAACATGTATGAGATGATAGACATTTTAACAACTTTATTAGACCTAGTTATAGACAATTGCACATGAGGAATTAACTTAGTCAAAAACAGAAGATAAAATTGATTACATGTTAAACAGAAATCTTGAATATATGAACCAAATGTATTTGAGTGATAACAAACCTTTGCTCCACCAGGAGGACCACAAATTCTTTCTTTTTTATTCTTCTTTATAAGCACCCTACCCCATGAGAATCAATATTACTTTTACTTACCTCTTAATCTACTAATCGATTCGATGGTGAAAGTGCTCAACTACTTACACAGGCTTCTTAAGAGGACCACAGTAGAGGCAAAGTTTGAATGGAATCCCTTTTTACTCTTTTACTTCATAATTTCATGATAAGCTCGCTTTCACTAAGAACCAAAGGATGTTTCGAAGAAACAAAATTTGAATTGAGTTGTATAGTTATCCATTAAATTATGTCAAATGTACTACAATATTCTTTAATCTTGTAGTCTTCAATATGTCACATGAAATCTGAAATTAAAGTGTTGTTAAAAAAAAGGATCAATTTTTAGATAAATTGAAAAAGAAAATAGAATTTTTTTTAAAACGGAGTGCACGTGTATACATTCACACATTATTATATGATATACATTTTGATTAAAAGAATAATGCATTTTAAAATATTTTTTTTTACATTTAACTAGCAAATATAATTATTTTGATCCACCGATCAAAGCCGTAACTTATTCATTTCAATTTGCATTGTCTAGGCCCATTAAGAGGGATGATTGACCTCTATTAAATAGTGGTCCCGCATAAGCTGGGGCATAAATTTTTACATATGAGAGCAGTTCAGAACATTTCAATAAGTTAGAGATAAAGACAGACCTAATGATTTTACCAAGGGGATTCAACTTTTATATTTGTCCTGTAATTTATTATTTTCTATTTATAATATAATATACATGTATTATCTGAGCTAGGAGTGTCATATAAATCTCTTTATTTCGATATTGCTCCGTCACTAATTAGAGCTAGTGAACTTGATTAATCGTTTGATAACAAGTTCGGTCTCACACATAAAAATTGTTTAAGTTGCTCAATCGTTCACATGCAAGGCAATAGAACTGAAGCTATGCAACACATTACACAATTTTATTGTCCATAACTTCTTGAGATACCCGATAAAAAACATAAATTATAATATTTCAAGATTTTGTCAAGCGAGTTCAAAATTCAAGACCACTTCCATAGAATCTTACTCAACGATGCAGGCAACTTTTGCAGTAATTCCAATCCTTAAAGGAGCATGTGAAGAAGCCGGTTATACGCCATAAAATAATGTATACAACATAAATTATTTATACAAATGTGCATATTTATGAACAGTACCCAACAATTAATTTATATACATATTTATTATTCATAGAGAGATGAAGAGAAAACTTCCAATATATGCATTTAGTTAAGACTGGAAAATTACAATTTACCCTTGTACATAGCTAGTTACAAAGATGTACAAGGCCTTAAAGCCAAAGAGAAAAGGATTAAAAAAAAGCTTCTCTTTTCCACCTTTTCTTTTTTTTTTTTTTTTTTTTTGGTTATATTTGATTAAAGGAAAATACATTATATGCATCATTAAGTCCATATTCACTTTGGACAATTCTTAGTTCCTTAAAGATGCTTTTATCTCCTCAAGCTGTCTTCGAATTCTGAATTGTCTTCTTAACGACAACTTTTTCCACTCTACCAAACGTCGCAGAAACACCATAACCTATGAAGTGAATTATTAAAAAAAAAAAAACAAATAGGTTAAGTAACAAATTCAAAATATGTGCTGCGTGGCTTAAATATTTTCTCCCAGAAAACATAGTGGGCAACTTTTCTCTTTTGATTCTTTGAAATTCAACTATTAATTCTCACCTCAGATGGTTCTTGCAAAGAATAAGATGCATGTGTGTCTTTTGGAGTTTTGGAGACAAGAATGCCAAAACCTTGATCTCTTTCTCTTAGGACCTATATAAACAAGATTAAATGTATGATTAGTAACTATAGATAACTGGTTAAAAAGTAAAAAGACCAAAGTAGAAGATCTAGTAAACATTAAAAAAAAAAAAAAAAAAAAGGCAACAGAACAAAAACATTAAAATATACAAGAAACATAGGATACCTTGAAAGCATCTTCATCGGTTCGATCATCACCAATATATACAGGAAAGACATCAGTACAATTAGCATATCCTGTTGAAGAGAGGTTTCATTATCAAAGTTAGCATCAAAATAATTGTTTTTTCTTTTTATATTTCAATAATTTATTTGTGTGTCTCTAATGAAATAAAAAAATACTTAGTACTATTAGTATACGCAGAGAAATCCAACAAGTAGCGTCTGAAGAGAATAGAATATTTGCAGACGTGTCATTGCCTCATGGAGATAGAGAGTCTATTTTCGAACTTACCAAGGGATTCAAGCAAGAATTCAAGAGCTTTCCCTTTGTCCCACTTAATAGTTGGACGAATCTCCAATACTTTTCTTCCTTGTGTTAATCGAAGCTTTGGGTATTCTTTAAGCACTGATCTTACTTGTTGTGCTAGTTCACCCCATTTCTGTTACATCAACAACAACCTAAATCAGATTTTTTTAAAAAAGTTTAAATAATTCACTATATTATTTTAAGCTTTTTAACTCATGCTTTGTCTGATGGGCCATATAATACAGATAATAATAATGATTATGTAACAGAATATTTGGAGTGGTTTATTATACCTTTTCATCTACACAGCGAAAATGTACAGAGGCACAAAACTTGTTATTCTCCACCCTAACTCCTTCTGTAGACTTTGTTATTTCCACAAGTTCTTTGTAAACCTCATCAATCATGGGGAGAAATTCACTTGCTGGTTGGAAAAGAACAGCTTGAGCTCCCTGAAAAATTATAATTTCAACCATGAATTTAGGAGAAATACACTATTTTTCGGTCGACTGACATTATTAAAGAGTCTGATCAACAAAGATACAAGCTAGTCATAACTGAAGATGCTTTGGACGTAGAAAGACAAGTTAACTCACTTTCTTGTATTTGGAACCTTTTGATGGCCCTTTTATATCCATACCATGGCTACCAGCATAGTACAACTCTGCCAATCGTACAAAGCTGTATACCTATTACAATACAATCACGAAATATTTTACAATTTCATAAAATGGAAAGCAAAAAAGAGACCATAGACAGAAGTCAGAAAAGAAAGAAGAGATATACCTTGTCTCTGCATCTTCCACTCACTATTGCAGTAGGGAAATATCTAGCAAGCTTTCTCACTGTTGCTCTCATCTGATATATGCAAACAAGTGGGATGGAATAATTATTGAAAATGATTTTTTCTTTAAAGGAAAAAAAAGAAAAAGTAGTAAAGTTTGAAAACATACAGCATCAGACATGAAAGCTTGATCAGGATCCTCAACAATGGGGGAAAGAGTGCCGTCGTAATCTAAAAACATCACAATTTGCTTTCCCTTTGAAGCACTGATTATCTGCTCAAACATATCAAGTGCTGATGGATGTTGCACCTGTTTCATTCATCAACTATCAGAAAACACCTACTTTTTTTTGCCATTATTCATTGATACATACATATGTATGGTGTCATTATTCTTTGTGTAATAATAATACTACTATTGTATATATTATTGCATGAAAGTTGTTTATTCTTCTTCTTTAAGCTTACCATCCAAGAATTCAAGTCATCTGAAATAGCAGGAGTGGACTTGTGATGAGTAGGTGAGGAAGCTCTCATTGATTCAACCCAAGAATTGATTCTAGCACTATTATTCCCATTGATTTCAAGAAGTGTCTTTCTTGAAATAGTGATGCAACTGCCCGGCCCCGGTGGCGGCTTCGACACTGGTACCTTCATCGGTATTGTTAGATTAATACCGGATTTCGGATCGGACACTACCACATTCTGCTGAGTCATTGTCACCCTTTATTAACCAAAAACACGCACAATATAAGTCCAGATTCAATTTAAAAAATAAGACTCTTTTTCTTTACAAAATTGAAAATTAAGAGCAACCCATTTGAGGAAATTGGAAAAAGATTCAATCTTTTACCTAAATTTCTTTCAGTTAATGCTATATTGAAATACAGTCTTGAAGAACAGAGAAGACAGTGTGTGTACTCTGCTTTCACTCTGTTTTGTGGGAATGAGAATGGGAAAGTTTTGATTGAAAATAAGAGAAGCAAAGGCAAGAAGACTCCACTTTTCTTACTAGAAGAAAGAAAGAAAGAGGGGAAGATAAATTGGGAGAAAGAGATGAAGAGCGGGTATCTGTGTGAAGAGATTTGGGACGGTTTGGTTTATTTTATAGTTGTAACCAGACACTAACGGACAAAGGTAATGCCCCCCCTCCCTACTAAGATAGCCCCCCAACCCCACCACCCGCCCCATTTCTGGGTCCTACTGACATATAAAAATGTAAAATGTAAGTTAATATTCAGAGTCACCATATAAAAATAAGAAACTACTCTTGATTGATTGAAAATAATTTTGCTCCCTTTTATATATCATCTTTTATGATAACACTTGCATTAAGTAAAAAATAACTTTATTTTCTTTGCCCTTATTTAATGTGCATTAATTATTTTTTAGTTCTTCTAGTAGATCAAATATATTTTTTGAAAGTTCATTAATTATTGAGGGTAAAATAAGAAGAACAATGTCATTTATGCATTGTTTTTGTGAAATGACCTATATTAAGGACCATATTTTTATAGTAAGGACGACATATAAAAGGGATCAGAGGAAGTATTACTTTTCCTCTATTTCAGTTTATATGTCTGATTTTTATTTTCATTGAATTTCATAGAGTAACATTAAAATTAAAGTCTATAAAAAAAAGATAAATCTTTTTTTAAAATGAGTTAAAAAGCAAAATAAATTAAAAAAGGAAGAGTTTATCATTTTTGTCATTATAATTAATCTGACAATCACTAAATTTGATTTTTTAAAGAACATTTGTTGAACAGAGAAAACATTTTGATATAGTATTATAATTTAGATTAATTTTTCTGGGTTGGATGTTTGGAGGCAAGTTGTGGGAGTGGAGAGGGGACCCCAGAGGTTCAATATCTTGGATAGTGTATTAAGTTCTTCTCTTGCCACGTGGTCCCACCAAACCTTATTGGCAATCCCTTCTCTCCGCCGTTTTAGCCGCCACCTTAACAGCCCCCTTCTGCCACGTAGGATCATTCCACGTCGGCACCAATTGTCTGATGTGGCATACTCCGCCACGTGGAATAGTTTTTACCATCTCCAAGAATTCAGACAATACTATCTAGTACGTACTCTACCAAGCAAATTCTAAATTTCTTTAATTTTAAGTACTATATTTGTTTTTCTTCAAAAGAGTACTGCAATATTATGCAAGTACAACTAAAATTGTATTCATATAATGCTTCCTCCCTATTATATGTTTGCCTCCTAAATATAATATTTTATATTGTGCATCATTTTGTATTTATATAAGAGTTTAATTAATTTGTATTTGCGTGTAAGATTATTCAAAATAATTTGAATGATCAACACTCACAACTTTTAATTTTTTTTAAAAAATAGTTTTATCGCTCATCACATCTTTTGATATTATTTTTATTACTTTATTCAGCCGTGTGTAGTTATAGTCAATAGAGGGTCTTCAAGTTGTGTTTGGTTAAGCTATTAAACAGTCAAACTTTTTTTTTTTTTTTGGTTTTAAATACGTAATAGTTATTTTAGAAAGTTGAGTTATTTGATCAAATTTTTGAAGGAAAAAAAATGCTTTTGAACAGTAACAAAATTTGTTTCATCAAAAAGTAAAAAATTACTCCCTTCATCTAAAAAAGAATGATTTGACTTATCAGTGCGTTTAAAAAAATAAAGAAGACTTTTAATCTTATTATCCTAAATTAAAGTCATCACAAATGTACCAAAATATATTTTAGCCTTGTGGCTTTAAACACGTCATGTGAAAAGTTGAAATTAAAATATTGTAAAAAAAAAGTCCTTTTCTAAATATACTAAAAACAAAAATAGACCATTCTTTTTAATAGGAATGGAGTACTAATATTTTTCTTTTCTAAAAACACTTTTGGAACATTGATCATGCTCAATTCTGCTTTTGGCAAAAGTAATTTTCCAATTTAATTAGCCACAAAAATTATTAATATTTAAAATACTTTTTTGAAAAAGCAATTCTAAGAAAAGAAATTATAGAAATAAAAAGATTTTGAAAGTTAGGCCAAAAATGTTATTAATTTGTAGTAATAATAATAATAGGTAATGTGATTGGAAACACTACAATTATTAGATTTTGTATATCTTCAATTATAATTTTAAGTGCTGAAAACTGAAAAAGAACAAGGGAGGAATAATGAAAACCCATATGAACGTACTTTAGTTGCAAAATTAGATTCTTTGATTGCATAAATTACTTCTTTATGCAAGTAGTTTATATCGATATGAGGATTTTTACCATGGAAAAGATTTAGAGATCTCATAACAGAGGAAAATTTGTCAATTTTATTCATGATGAGAACAAACAACAGGCCTTTTCCAATTACTCCCCGTACTTTTATTTATTCACTTTTGGCTTTTAACTTATAAAAAAAATAGTTAGGTTTTTTTTTGTTCACATGTTTCGTTTAATATTAATTATTTAATATTCAGACAATTTTTCAAGATTTAATAAATACTAAGCTTCTATTAATAGGAACATTATGATAAAATTTTTATATCAATTATTATTTTTTAAAGATTGTTCAAAGTATAAAGTGGACAAGTAAAAATTAACGGAAAGAGTATTTCCACAAACGCATTAACTTAGGTCCTCTTTAATTTCAAAAGGAAGCAAAACGCCATTAACATACAAAAGAGAAAACTCACATATAAAACCATTTATAGTAAGTACATTTTCCTTAAATAGTAAATGGTCCATACCTTAAAATTAATATTTTCGTTATTTAGAGCCCCTTGTAATGACCAAGTAATACTAACGGCTCCAAAACCTGTCTTCTAGGGCCAAACCAGCCACTAATCAATGGTTTACCTATATATGATTCATTTATTTTTGCTACAATTTTTTAAAATCAACGAATTTGGATTTGCCAGATATGCTTTCTCAATATTTCAATTTGCAAATTCTTTTTAAGCTCTTATTTTTTTCGAGAAAGAAACATATTCACAGAACGCGATAAAGAATTTTCAGTTTACAAAACATGAACGAAAATGTTGCTCAACAATTTGACAAACTCGCTTAAGGTTTAAAAACTTGGTACGAAATTGATATAAAATATGTATTGCTTGTTTAATGTTTAGAATTTCGCTCTGTATGTATATATATTAGAATTTAAGTCATAATTTTGAGTTTTTGTGTGAGAAATTGTGTAACTTTTATACAACACTAGTCTTGTTGTACGTGCTTGCATGTGATTAAAGCGTGTACCTCATTTGATAACAAACGTTACAGAAAAAAATTAAATTTAATTAAGAACTTATGAAAAGGTAAATAATTCACTACAAAAGTAATTTTGATAAATTATTTATTTAAAGGTCATATATATAGTTCATGGTAAATTAGGATTTTTCTTGGCGACTGCAGAGGATTTTCTTGATTCAAACAAGGAAGAAATAGAAGTCTATTGACCTAAGTATCATTAGAATCACGATACCTCAGTTATTACATTGTACCTCAGAATCACGATACCTCAGTTATTATCCATGAAATAGTTTAATTTGACTAGAGAAAAATGTATAATTAATTAGGGTGTCACGTCCCGAGAGGGGGTACCCTAGATGTAACCGGCACTCAAAGACTATTGCTAGTCCCCAAGCGAACCACTTGGTCTCATCACATTCATTCAATCAATAACTTAAGACAATCAGCGGAAGACAAAGGGAAAGTAATGGGCACATCTCATCTAGTCTCAAAATAATATTATAAATAAAACGGCTAGTATAAAGAAACTAGCTCAACATGTCTCGACATCAACATTTGACTCTAATCTTTGAAGCCTCTATCACTATTAAATGGTGCCAATGACAGACCCATAGCAACCTCAGTCAAAATAAAGCTAATCAAATTTAACTCTAAGCCAAGATGAAGTAAAAGTAATGAATCCTCCAAAGCAGGGGAGACTCACCAATTAGCTGAACGTCTCAGATCTTCAACGATGCGCCTGTTGGCGACCTCTAATCCCTATATTGACATCATAAAATGATGCAACGCTGAGTGACATCAGTACTTGGAATGTACGATATGTAAAATAGCTTAATGAAACTGAAACAGATAGAATAATATGGAACAACAATCAATTCAGAATAATAACAAATCAATATGTCAAGTGTCTATCTAACCAAGAATAAAGAGTAGATACACGATCCATCTA
Organism: Solanum medicagineum; assembly: GCA_026153255.1. NCBI lineage: Eukaryota > Viridiplantae > Streptophyta > Magnoliopsida > Solanales > Solanaceae > Solanum > Solanum medicagineum. The sequence goes on from JAPFFP010000080.1 coordinate 15,082,559, forward strand.
ACCCATCAAACCTCATCAATCAAATCAAACTCATCTCAGAGGGACTCATCTCAACTCATCTCATCTCGACTCAGATTACTCAGTTTGGAACTTTCTAGGAGTTTCTCTTATTCGACAACAATCATTTATTAGCCAGTGATTGTACAACAATCAAGTTGATGTTGCCACAACAATTCCATACTTGCCAAGTTGGGAACAAATCGAAATCATAATAAAAAAGTCCAAGATGGAGACAACAATCTATCTATAAGTCCTCTATTGATTTCAGGGATTTCTAATTAAAGGGGACCTCAACATAATGTGATGTGATGGTGCTAATCCTCACCTACGCTTGGCTACGTAGTAAGTGCGAGTTGGACTAACTCTTACTTTTTTGGTGCTCGATACTCCTCCCATGACTCAATGCTCATAAAACAATTCATCCAATCAAACTATCGCAAATCAGCCTCGTAGAGGCACTCATCATCCAACAGTCTCGTAGAGACTTTAATCATACTATCAATTCAACATCTCTATCAATTGCTCAAGATTTAGAACAATCATTAAGAAACAATCAAATAGACAAATCTTTAGAGTTCATTTATGGAGACTCATCGAACTATCAAGATCTATCAACTCATCATTATTCTCACATTACAATCACAATCGACATTCTCAAATCAAGGCTGCAAACTCAATCCTTAGGTTCATTCATGCATACGTTCAAAGTTAACATATAGGGTTATGCAATATCTCATGAAAAGTATTCAATTCAAGAAAACAAGTTTATGAATATCATCAACATATGAAAATACATTTAAGTAATATAATTTTCAAGAAAACTTCAAAAAATCATTCAAGAATCAAATATGTGGATTCATGAACTTCCAACTCCCTTCTAAGACCAGATAATGCACATGAGAGAACAATCTCATGCTTTTAGTTTAGTCTTACATACCTGGATTGAAGCTTTGGGACAATCAACCTCAAGAAACTCTCTTTGAACTCCTCAATTCCTCGCTCCTCTTCTCTTCTCTTTAACCCTAGGTCTTTTTCAAGGACTTAGAAGGGACTTAGAATGGGTTAAAGATCCTTTTTTATACTTAAAACGATCTATTTTGATCATATATGAAGTCGAGGAGAGATTTAGGAAGGTCTAGAATGCCCCTCACGAAATTTGAAAAAAGTTCATCTCAGGACGCGGGGTCTGTGACGCGGACTGGGTATATTTTCGGCGGTTTTCACCAAAAATTCTCCGAACGAGTTTTTCAAATCCCATAGAAAAACTTTAAGAAAATATAAGTGTTGGTCCGCAATGGAGACGCGTTGCGCCTCTGTCGCACACCTTCCCTGTTCCGCGTTTTTGCATCAAAAAATTATCTTTTGATTTGGTTGCTCTAAAAGTAAAGCGAGACCATTTTCCCGCTCAATTTTTCATGTTAATCGCATATCCAGTTTTGAATTTGCCATTGGAGTATGAAAAGACGCATTATGCATATATCTCTCCTGTAGGGATATTTTGGTAATTTACCGAGTGTTACATAGGGATAATTAAAACAGAGCTGGAAAGTGACTTTTGTGAATTTGACTCAGTTAGGCAGTGTGGTACGTGATATATTTATGCTGCGTGGGCAAGTTGTGTGAGAATTATTTGGATCATGATTACTGATCGAACTAAATAAAGCTTTTGCCTAGATTTTCGATGAACAATCACGATACTGCCTAATTCACTTTGTCCGTGAATTAATCGTGAACTGAATAAAGTCACTTTCCAAAATAAGGATCAGGATTCAAATCAAACAAGCAAAACATCCATTTATAATACAATTAATTACATATACTAATTTAGTATAAGGCACCAAGGTATGTTAATTTTACTCCTATTGTGGAACTTTTGGACTCTAGGGTGGTTTCTGTGCATTTCAGTCCAACTGCTCCTCACTGAATCCAGCTCTAAGTTAAGTTGTACTAAAAGGTATGGCGAATCAACTTGAGATAATGAGATAAAAACCGTAAATATTTGACTCTCGTGATTAATTCCCAATCACACCTCTAAGTTAAGCTGTACGACTATAGCCAAAAATCGCGATTAAATATTTGTCCCATATTATAGCGACATTTACTAAATTATGATAGAATTAATTATTTTTTTCTCATTTTACCTCATCATTAATTAGAATAGAATTAATTAATTTTTTCCATTTTTGTCCCATGGTAAAATATCTAGCATTATCAATGGCCATTAGGATTTGAAGAATCTCTTTGTGGAATTTTCATGCTTACTGCCAACTTTCAATCCTTTTAAATGATTTTGGCCCCTTTCTCTATTTTCAGTATTGGTCATTGTATTCATCCAAACTAGATCATTCTTGGTGATCCCTGATATGAAGGAAAATAGTAGCCTTTGTAATAGACTGTTACTTACCATTACATGTTAGTGGTGTCTGCAAAATAACTGCCAATAATTCTAATATACAAGATAAACATCAGTGCTTATTAAAATATGTATTGATATAGTGCTTCCTCCCTAATCTGATATTATTAGTTTTCAAACACGTGCATTGCACATGTATTCTATGCGAATTAGTATAAATATATTTAAAAAATTATTATTAGTAAGTGATAAGTTACATAGAAATTGAAGAGAAAACATACAAGCTCAAATCAAGGAATGTAAATTCATTATTATCATTGGAAAGTACATCTTACTGAAATATTTCGTTCAAATGAATTTCATAAAATAATTATTTAAACAACTTCAATGATGTAATTTTTTAAATATATCAAGTATTAAAAAATCTCATACTTTAGATTGGATGTGGTTCCTTTTAATCAGTTTGAACAAGTCACGCTACCTCTTTTGAAAAAATAATTCTTGCCACTTCAAATAATTGATTTACATGGACTTTTCATGCTTAATGCCAACTTTCAATTCTTTTAAATGATTTTGGTTCTTTTCTCTATTTTCAGTATTGGTCATTGGTATTTCATCCAAACTAGAGTATTATTGGCGATCCCCCAATATGAAAGAAGAGGAGCCTTTATAATTGGCTGTTATTTACCATTATATGTTAGATAGTGGTGTCTGCAAAATAACCGCCAATAATTTTAATATACATGATAAATAAGATAGAAAGGGTAAGATAATTGGGAAACACTGAGTGGATATGACAACGACGGAAGTAGGTGTTGACTCAAATCTGCGATATTTTGTAAAATTTTATCATGTTTGATAAATAAGAAAAAGTAGCTGTATAATTAGTAATATAGGGTCTTATTTGCTATGTGTCAAGAAGATTTCTACATTAATCATCATTGCAAATATGTCTTATTGTTGATTTAAGCAAAAATTCTGAAAATGTAGCTATATTTTTTCAAATTGGTGAAAGTCATGTCCTGAAGAAGTGAATGTAGAAGACAAATTATATAAAAGAAAAGAAAAACTAGTGTTGATATAAAATTGTATGTACAATGCTCTCCATATATAGCTACTGGTATATATTGGAGATTGACTACATATCCTAGAGTTTTGATTACAATCTGAGTCATTCTCATACTCGATGCTACAATAAATAAATAATTTAACGATAATTATATTACTTATTATTGTAACATATTTAGCAATAATAATAAATATGAGTATTTATAATCAACACTCTATATAAATATTGTTAAAAGTTTTAGCGACTTCGGATGCGATGTTTTTTTTTTTTGAAATAAGTGTCAAAAACACACCTGAACTATCATTTTTCTTTTTGATTTTCATACCTAAAAGTATTGAAAGTGTGAGTTTCATACCTAAACTATCACTTATTAATTTGAGAAACACATTTCTATCTTTTATTCTAATCTCACCATGGTGTGTGTACTACACTCTCTTTTATTTTTTAAAAAATGTCATATCACACTTCACATGGACAAAATATTCCACCTTGAAAATAAATAAATAAATTATAGTATTAGTCAAAATTTAATATTAAAGTATTATTATTTCAAAAAAATATTAAAATACAAAATGTTTCTCTTACCCCAGCCCACAATGTCCTCTCACCGAAAAATTGTAAATTTTTAAAAAAGATTTGTTACTTCATCTCCCTCTAAATAATAATTTAGATATTATTTTAATTTTCTTTAAAAAAAAGAAAAAATAAATATTCTATGCTACCCACTTAATTCTCCAGTTTTATTTTTTTAATTATTTTTTATTTGTCGCAAGTTTTTTTTGAAATAATGTTTTTTATTATATTCAATAAACAAGTAGAAAAAATATTTTTCTAAAAATATGTGTACATATCTATAAACAAAATAAAAAAGATTAAAAAAGATAAAAATAAATTAGGAGTGGAGGATTACATGCAGGTGTGATAGAATTTTATTAATTTTAAAAAATATCAATTTTTTAGGTAAGAGTGGAGCAGGGGCTGAAGTTTGAACTTTTTAAAATATTTTGTAAAAGAGATTCAAAAAAATAAAAGTGGGGGGATTGTTGGGGGTAGGGGCGGGGTGGAGGGGGGTACCCAGGGTTGTGGGCAGTGGAGTAGGTGAGAAAAATATTTTAGATTTTAATTTTTAAAAAATAATTTGTTTTTGAAAGAATATTTATAGTTTCATCTTTTACTTTTAACTAATATTAATATTTTATTTTATTTTTATCAATGTGTTATGCCATGTGACAATGTTTTCTCCAATAAAGAGAGAGTATATTACACACATGACTGAGGTGTGTTTCTCAAACTAATAAGTGGTAGTTTAGCTATGAAATTCACACTCTCAATAGTTTAGGTATGAAACTAAAAAAAAAAAGTGATAGTTTATATGTGTTTTTAATACTTATCTTTTTTTTAAAAAAAAAATAAATAGGGCCAAGGGTCGTATTATTGCCAATTACATATCTGAGCAAAAGAGTGAAAATGACCCACAACCGAGCCCATTTTCGCATACATAAAGCTGATTCCCTTTTCAGCAAGTGACTGATGCAATGATATTAACTTAATTGTCGCTAAATACTTTTGCAGCAATAAATATTGCTGCTAAATATTTTTGACAATAACTATTTCACTAAAAGAAAAATATATTTTCACTAAATATCCTTTTTTTTCTAGTGAGAATCCTATTTCTAATACACAAAATAGTCTCAATCTCGACCAACTAGTCTCCTAATCCTAATCTCAAACACTTCTCATCAAGCTAGTGAGAGGTGGAACATCCACTCCTAGCTTGCTTCAAAATGCTTCACATTATTGTTCTTCAAGTGTCTTAGTGTGTATGTCAGTCCGATTGAATAAATTGTGTTATGAGTTGTCCTCTTTTCGTTTTTTTTTTAAACAAAGTGAAAATCCATCTCTACATTTTATGTTTTGTCATGACAAACTCAATTCATAATTATATATGATTTGCTAAGATTTATGTTGAGATTAGTTATCTTAATATTATTTCTTATAAGTTATTTAGTTTTTTATATTAAAACAATAATATCCATTGTATAATTTTTAAGAATAAGTACTTCTTTGTTTGAAAAAGACAACCTCCACCTTATTTACTTTTTAAAGTGTTTTTGTCTTATTTTAATTATTCATTCTTAAAAACATGACTTCCACCTTATAAACTATGCAAAGCTATCCTCAAGATCAGTTCATCATCGCAATAAGCATCATCTCAATCCAAGAACATCGATTGTGTTGATCTCATGGTCACAACTACAATGTATCTTATGATGATCCAAATTTTTTCTTTTGATGGATCTATGAAAATCATTCCCTTGTGGCTATTATTTGGGGGAAGAATTCCTTATGATTACACATTGTCAATAAAAATCATCATGATGAAACTTTTTATCAAATTATTGGTTGATTAGTGAAGAAGTCACATCAAGTGTTAGCTACAGTATTTAACTAATTGATTAGCAGTTAGTTATTTATTAGTTGAGTAATTAGTTACAATCTATGGAGGATGCTCAGTCTTCACAACTTGCTAGCTCAGGCATGGGAAGTGGCTTTGGTCAAGGTTTTGAAATTGATTACAATGGCTCACTATTTTTGTTCTTCTTCTGATGTCATTGGAACCCAAATCATCCCTTTTCAATCAACTGGAATTGAAAACTACTCATTGTGGTATAGGTCTATGAGAGTCGCATTACTTGGAAGGAATAAGCTGGGGCTAGCTAATCGATGGCACTTGCAAGAAAGAAACCTTTTCAAAAAATTTGTGAAATCGCTAGGAGAGAATTAATGAAGTGGTTCTGTATTGAGTGTGAACTTAGTTGCACAAGGTCTATTAGGAGGCATTATATATGCATCTAATTCTCAAGTGGTTTGGAATGATTTGTATGAAAGATTCAAAAAGATAGATGGATCAAGAGTGTTCACTTTACACTAGAAAATTATCACTAACTCAGGGTCTATTATGTCTACCAACTTTTTAAAATCAAAGAATCTATTGAAAGAATTTGAGACATTAATGCCAACACTCGATTATAATTATGATAAGCCAAAAGAGTTTGTGACGTAACTACAAAAGTTGAAATTGCTTCAGTTCTTATGGGGCTTATAGTTCATATAATTAAGCAAGAAGTCAAATCTGGCTTATGAATCCAATGCCTTGTATCAATCAATCTTATAGGATGATTGTTAGCTATGAAGGACAGAAGTCTAACAACTGCTATTCAGGTATTCTAGGAGCAAATCCTATAACTAATGGGAGTAACAGTTTAGATATGCCTCTTTAACCTAAGGGTTGACCTTTAAAATTCAAGAAAAGATATAATATAATATTTAATTTCTATAAGTTAAAAGGGTATACCAAAAATGTATGCCATAAATTAGTAAGACATCTATCTGAATACAACAAGTTCAAGAAGAAAAGGGTAAATGGCTATTCCATTGCCAGTGCTCATGCTCATGGAGTGATGTCAAATAGTCATTTTCAAGGTGATGGTCATGCTGATGTCAAGATCAATACTTATGACATAGTGAATGAAGGTTTTGATTCAATCTACAAGGATAACAATTATTCTGAAGGCCAGCAAAGTGGAACACTTAGAAATGGGACCTTACTTCTTCACCAAAGAGCAATACAATCATATTTTGTAACTTTTGAAGACTGGAGGAAGTGTAAAGGCAAATTCAACTCCCATATCTACTGAAAACCTAGCAGGTATCAATCATCATGGTGCTTTCCTAGTCAAAAGTATTCAAGATTAAATAATTGACACTGTTGCTACCAATCATATGGTAGTCAATATAGAATTGCTGGATAAATTTTCTATATATCAATCTGAAGTATCAAAGAAAGTTTATCTACCTAATAGAGATATGTCTGAAGTCACTCATATTGGGTCTAATAACATTTCTACAAGAAGTACCTTGTTCAATGTGTTCAATTTACCTCAATTTAAGTGCAATCTTGTGTCTATTTCAAAAGTAACAAGAGAGTTGGGTATTCAGTAAACTTTTTTTTCCTTATTTATGCCTGTTTTAAGATCTCTCAAATGAGAAGATAAGGAAGATTGATAGAGAATGAGATAGTTTGTATATCTTAACTAACTTTCAAGGTTTGGACATAACAACAAGGACTGTGTACTAGCAGTAAGGATAAAGAGATAAGCACAATGTCTGGTATGTGGATTTATGATATAAAAGATTTGAGTATGCATTTTTTGGAGTATTAGACAAACTCATAACAATAAAATCTAGTGGTATAGCTAGTATAACTATTAAATACAGTGTATGTCCATATGCTAAACAAGTTAAAAATTCATTTCTTGTAAGTAGTATCAAAATATTTAATTGCTTTGTGCTTTTACATATAAATGTATTGGGCTTTTCAAGTTTGCTACATTGATGGTAATTATTTTCTTATTATAGTGAATGATTTTTCAAGAATGATTGGGATTTATCTGCTGAAGTTAAAGTCTGATTCTTGTGTTGTGATTACACAATTTCTTATATATGTTAATACTCAGTTTGGGTATGGTTAAAGTTACAAGGTCAAATAATGGTACTATATTTGTCAATTCAGCTTGTAGTGAAATTTTCAAGTGTCTTGGTGTTACTAGTGAAAATATTGACTGCTTGATAAGTAGTCTTGAACAATGATGATAAAGTATTTATCGAGAACTTGAGAAATGATATGATATTAATATTGAATGACCACTTGATGATGATTCTGTTATTGAAAGAATGATGAAATTAAATGCTTTTGATTATCAAATATATGAATTTTGTAGACTCTTTGCATACTCTTATGCCTATTTAAAAGTAATTATTTTATTGAAATGAAATATTCACTGAGTCCACTATTGATGAATATCCTACGGAAAATTATTTCGGCTAGATTAAATATGAGACTAAGAATAGGAAACCAGGTCTTTTCTGAATGATGATGATTGCTGAGGTCTTTTCTAGTGTCTAAAGTCTCTTCTGATGACTGTAATGGTTGTCAAGGTCTTTTTTGGTGATCGAGGATTCTTCCGGTGAGTGTATTATTCCAAGGCTTTTTCAATGATCAAGGTCTCTTTCGACAATGATGATTGATACATGGTTCATGTATGGCCTCCATAAATTTTGTTCCGATTATACTAGCGATGTGTATCCTAGGACAAACATGCATCATGATTATCTTATATTGCATTGGATTATTTGCACTTCATTACATCCTATTTCATTTCACTAATTATATTAATGGGATATAATGAGTGTGTGGCCTTGGCATGGAGTTTCAGGATAAGGCACATCACACTTGGACCCTATACAAACCGTGTAGAGGATCGTGTTATGGCCTTGAGCTTGAAACATCAACATTGGGAGCCAAGTGTAGTCACACAGCCACCTTTATAGGCTGTGTGATGGTTCACGGACCTTGTGGCTTTTCCGTGAAGCGAATTTCGTAAAACTTTTCTAAGTATGATATCTTCAAGCTCAAGCTAATTTCACCTTCAAGCCTTCAATTCAAGCTCATTTATATTTTTAAGACCATCATGGGTCTCCTACATTAAGTCAAGTTCAAAAGAATTCCATTGGCTAAGTTTTTCATAAGTACCGATTGAAGAGTCAAATTTAAATCAACATATCTCTTAGCACAAAATGAACTGGGTAACCCACGACCTATCAAATTAAAGCTATTTGAATCATCTTTCGAATGTATCCAGTTTCACCTTATTCCAAGTTTGGAGCAAGAAGTTATGACCTTTTTATTAAATTTTGTCTGAGCTAGACGAGAGGCTTCATGGACTGTGAAGAGCTTCACGACCCATGAAGCTAGGTGTGAGAAGTCTCGTTTAAAATTCAAGGGCTCATTTTATTAAGGTATTTTTGATATTTTGGGCCATCACCAATGTTTTTTAAGACCTTAAAACCCCACTTTACATTCCTAAACTTCTCATATACTAATTCAAAACCCTCGTTCAAGAGTAACCCTTAGTTTAAAAAAAAAATCAAATTCTCTCAAGTTTCTATCCAGAACTCTAATGGGGATTTCAGCTTGGGAATCAAAGGAGGACTCATTCTTCTTCAAATTTCTTCTTGAAATTCCTTCATTAGCTAAGGTACGTGGGTTTTGATCCTTGATTCCTTTCAATCAAGGAGACTTAAACTATTTCTCAAGCAATTTCCATGAATTCTTAGTTACTTTAAATTGGGGTTTTGAATATTATGATTTCTTAAATTCAAATAATGTATGGGTTATGTTTATTTACTGATTTTAAGTTGATTTAAATTATAAACTGATGATTTACATTGGGTTTATGAAATTATGAATATGCATATCCCTTTTTAAGGCTTGTTTATGCATGGTGATTATATTATGATTTTTAATGTGGATTTAATTATGCATTTACTTCAATTTCATATTATATTGATGATTTTAGATTGAATCTTAGTTACCCATGTCTTCCTCACATCATTCAAGGCATTTGCATTCATGACATTGGATTATTTTGGAAATTATGAAGTCGGTTAAGCCAATTATGTTCTATTATATAATTTTGATTAGATATTGGTTATGACAAGAATGTGATCACATATATGTCTATGATTATGGCTCTTATGGATGCTTGCACCATTATGTATGTATGAGTGAGTTATTCCTATGCATGAGTATTATGACTATGAGCTATGATTTGGCATTTGAGCCTAAGTATGAAATTTATGAACGATTTTTGGCTTTTAATCCCAATTATGAATGAAGTGATTTGAAACGACTTGCCTCTTTGAAAGCATGTGTGTGTGTGTGTGTATATATACATATATATGTATGTATGTATGTATGTATTCTCGTGGGATGTTAACTTAGTACCGATTATACATACATATATATATATATATATATGTATTCTCGTGGGATGTTAACTTAGTACCGATGGATTAGGGGCGTCAGGGCTATCCCCAAGGGTCCTCTCCCTTTTCTTGAACTATGTGCCAGCATAGAAATGGTAGTCATCATTGAAATGACTAGGTCGTAAGGGATGACTACTCATTTATGATATGATATGATATGTTTGATAAGGAAATCCTTCCGAAATGAACATGTCATAAGGAAGGTGGCCGCCACATATGAAATGACTGGGTCGTAAGGTGTTGTGTAGATTACCTTTGGCAAGTAAACTTCTCTCACCCGATGGGAGCACAACATCGGGCAAATTCATGTAATAGCTCGCATGAGTTTGAGATTTCGGTTATGGTTACATCCCCACTATAAATATGAGCATCATTTGCATTTCATGCATCATGAATTTCATAGCAACTTGTTATATTACATTCCTTGCTATAAATATCTTCCTATATTGTGTGGCCTTGTCATCTAACATTGATATGCAGGTTTTGGAAAGTTACATGCATTGCACCCCGCATACTTAGTACATTCAAACATACGAACGCATACTTTTGCCTACATGATCTCACCATGTAGGGACTGGAGATTACTTTCATCTACCGTTCGATGGCTAGATCGGGTTTTGAGGCATTTATTATGGTGAGTCCTATCTTCCAAGGACAAGCCATAATTCCTCTAGCTTATGTTGCTTTTGTTTATGTTATTTATACTTTGAGGGTGAACCCGGAACATGTCTTGGCCCCCGTCGCATCTTATGACTAGAGGTATTGTTGGACATCTTGTAGATTCTTGTCGGATCTATGTGTTATATTTGGAGCTTACGGTTATGGATATCTTTTGGATTTGACTATTATGGATTTGTTATGAATTATGAGGATTATGATATTTATGTATGTTTGATGTAAAAATGTGGAAGATCCTAAGTCCCGAATTGCCTCCATAGAGTGAGTCTTACTTACCCACCCCTTAGTCCTTATGTGTTACGTGTTATGTGAATTCATGTTACTCCATTTTCCCATGACATGCCCATAGGGTGAGTCCTATTTTCTCGTCCCTTAGAACTATGTATTTACTATTTGTATACATTTCTGAACCGATGATGTGAATATGGATACTTTGTAGCTTGTTTGCGGACTCTCGGGTTCCCATTCGTCATGTCACTCCTAGACCCAAGGTCCGAAATCGTGACATTATGTAACGACCCAGACAAGTGGAAAGCATTTAAAAAAAATAAAAAATGAATGATTTTGGGTGCATTATGTTGTACCCATTCACTTCTTAATATTGTTTAAATATTATACGAGATTTGTTTTGTCTATGACTTTACCTAATTTCCTCCACTCTCTTTTTAATGAATTCATTCTTTTCTTTAAGTTGTAAAGCCACTTTCTTCTTCAAGTTTTTTTTTATATTCTGAAGAGGTATTGAAACCCTCTATAAATTGAGCATTTTGCTCACTTAATACCCACCAAACACACACACACAAAGGGAGAGAGAGAGAGAGAGAGTAGTGAGGAAAAATTACAGCTTTTCATAATATCATAAGAGTTTTAGTAAGTTGAAGGGAGGTGGTTTATTGTGTGGAACTTCGACAATTTTATTGTAAGTTACTCCTATTTTCTAAATCTTTTATAATAAGATATTTTATATAAATAAGTTTATTTTCGTATACTTTTAAGCACTTCATTATGAAAAATATTATTATGGTAAATTTATTTTGATGATTCAAAGTTAAGTTGAGGTGTAATAATCTATGTGACTAGATTGCGGTGATACGAATTTCATACAAAAAGGGAAGGTCAAAGTGTTAAGTTGACCGTGATTCGACTAAGGCAAGTGGATTTTCTTAACCTTTATTAAGTATATAGAATCTTGTACTTCTTATGTGAGGTATTGAGAATAATTTATGTAGGCTTTAATTGAAATATTTTGAATTGGGTAGTTATCCTATGCTGATACTTGACTTGTGAATTAATGATGGAAGTCTATTTTATGTGAAATATTGATTATTTTCTATTGATATCGAAGTGATACTTACTTGTTGTGATTTGGTTGACTGATGTATTGTTGTGATTGATCTGCAACCCTAAGACCATGGAACCCATTTAAAATCTTGAACTTGAACTCTCAAAATGATGCATTGAATAAAGAAGGCTTGATGAAACATTGATAATGAAATGAAAAGTAATGATAATGAATGAATTATATATATTGGATCGGGTGTCACGTTCCGACACAAATATTGGATCGGGTGTCACGTTCCGACACCAATATTGGAACGGGTGTCACGTTCCGACACAAATATTGGATCGGGTGCCACGTTCCGGCACGATAATAATAAAAGAAAAGCATATTAAAATAACTTAATATACTCATTGTCAAAGAATTCATCTCCCAAAAGAAGTGTGATATGGAGGTCTGAGTCCTCATGTGTGTTATTGATTTGTTGTGTACTTGTTCTTACTGTTGCTACCTACTAAGTGTTATGGATTATCCCTCGCTAATTATTTCATGCAGGTGGCGTTTTTGGTTGGAGTGTTAGGGGTATTGGTATTCTATATTACTTAACTTTGTGTTTATTAGTTCGCTCGCTGGGTACCGTGTGGTATTTTAGTACTTACCCCTTGCTTCTACACTCATGTAGGTGGTGAACCCGGGCAGTAAAAAGTAATTCCTTGATCGCCAAAGATTCTCAGGAGACGAAAGGAGATACCTGTTGACATCTGACTGACTCTCTTGTTCCTATTTTTTCTGTACTTGTTCTATTTGAGAAGAAGGACAGTGTAGACTTGTATTTCCTTATTTTTTTCTGTATTTCTACTGGCTTATATGCGTGACAACCAGTCGTTGGGTGGGATGTATGTTTATGGAATTTCTCAATTTTAGTTATTTGTTTAGTTAAAATGCTTCTGCGTTATATGTATTATTCCTTTTGAGTTAAGGTTGACTTGTTCAGGTGAGGTTGAGCAAGTGCCATCACGCAAAAAAAAAATTTTTTTTTTGGGTCGTGACACATTAGCTCCTTCGTATATGTCAATTATTGCCCTAATATATACCACCAATACACCCCTTTCCTTCGAGCATAGCTACAAAACTTCCCTCGAGATGTTATAGTATGTCTTCTCAAGGTCAATGAACATCATACGTAAGTCTTTTTTCTTTTCTCAATAATTTTTCATCATTCTCTTCACAAGATGGATGACTTTTGTGGTTGATCGTCCCGGCATGAATCCAAAGTGATTCTCAAAAGTAGACATACTTCTTTCATCCTCATCTCCACCACTCTTTCCCAACTTTCATAGTGTGGCTTAACAACTTAATACCTCCACAACTGTTGTAATTTTGGATATCACCTTTATTTTGATACAGTGAAATCATCGTACTCCCCTTCCATTCCCCAGACATCCCAGTCGTCTTAAAGTTGACAGTGAATAATTATTATAAAATCTATTTTTAAGTTGGAACTAAGGGTGTTAAAAATGAGCCCAAATATAGATAACCCGCCCAATCCGCCCAAACTTTTATGGGTTGGATTCAAGATAATTTTAATTGGGTTCAATCTCAACTCGTTTAAGCCTTAATCCATATCAAAAGAATTTTCAATTGAGTCCAATTTAATCTCGAATTTCAACCCGATCTAAGGCTCTTTACTTGCATTCATATAATTAATGTATGTTTTTTTTTATCAATTTGTAAATTTTATGTTTATTTTGAGTTGAAATGCAAATAATGATTATAAAAAATAAATAATAATATATTAGAATTATTGAGATTGAGCGCGTCAAATTAGACGAGTCATGACCCAACTCGAATTTCAGCCCATTTAAGCCCAACCCGATTAAGCTCAAAGTAAATTTTGGACGGGTCATAACTCAATCCAATTTCTATTTAACTCAATCCACCCGTTTTACACTCCTAGTTGGAACTGTGGGAACAGTAATCTTTTTGCTTATGCAATATAACGTGTTACAAAAGAAAGGTAAAAACCCCTTTCAGAAATTTACAAAAAAATTAATAGGCCAGCATTAATTACTGTTCAAGTTGTTTATGACAATTAGCAATAAACTCGTACGCGCCCTGTGTATGTTATTCGTTAGATAGCATATTATTGTGTATTCACTTCAATAATAATATATCTAAATTATATA
>JAPFFP010000080.1:15108176-15123546 GCA_026153255.1 Solanum medicagineum
AAAGGTAATTGAAAGATAAAGTAAAGTATATTGCTTATTGATGGGTGGTAACTCGAGGGGTGGAAGAATCACCTAGCCAGGATCGATCCTATCATAGGAGGTAGCCCGAGAGGTTAAAGGAAAAGCCTAGCCAGGGCCCGATATAGATTTACCACTGATCAACTGGTCATTTGTATTACATGTTGCGCACAGATAATACAGTAAAGGTAAAGTAATAAAAAGAACATAAAGTACATGATCCCACGGTACAACTAAAGGTGGTCTCATATCCTACACCAGTGCATAGTTTTATTTGAGCTTTTACTTCGTATACAATATTTCCTATCTTACATATTCAGTACATTATCTCATACTGACGTCCCTTACAGGGGACTTGCATTCCATGCTGCAGGTACAGGTGCTAGTACATCTCCCCAGTACGAGTACAAGATATCCATCTGTTGTAACCAAGCTCTAGGTTGCTTCGGAGCTTTGTGTGTCTAGAGCTTATATTTTTGTATTGTATAGTTAGTCAAGGCGGGGCCTGTCCCGACCCTTATAAGATATTTTCCTTATCTAGAGGCTTTGTAGACTATGTAAATTAAAGTGTGGTCATGTCTCGTATTTTAGACATCGTGGCCCCAACGGCCTAGCCATATGCATCTCCTTTTGGTTTGTTATCATTGTTTACTTCTTAAAGGCATGTTGAACGTAGGAATACCTCATAATATGTGTAGAAAGCGCATAGATACAGGTTGGTTCTCCCAGATCTTACCGGCAACGGGTGCCAGTCCGCCCTGACGGGAATTTGGGCGTGACACTAGTGGAATCCCATAAGTGGGGTCTGGGAAGGGTAGAATATACGCACTCATAGAAGTAGAGAGGTTGTTTCCTGGGAACCCTCGTCTCAGAAATCCATAAGCAGAATAAACTAGATATGACAAAAAGTAAAAGAAAGAGAATAGCAAAAAATGACTAATAACCAAAAGCACATGACAATACGTAAATATGATACAATTAACTCATAAACAACAAATAATGACAAGACATGTTATAAAACACTACTACTCCTCTACCCTACTATACCCCATGACTAGATAACTGCATAACCCTACCAACCAATCAGCCTACTACTCTAATTCGCGACCTCCACTTCTTTCTATCTAGGGTCATGTCCTCAGTTAGATCAAGTTCCGCCATATCATGTCTCATCACCTCTCCCCAATACTTCTTCGGTCTACCTCTACCCTTCCGTGTAGCTCTTAAAACCAACCTCTCGCACCTCCTAACAGGAGCATTGGTACTCCTTTTCTGCACGTGTCCAAACTATCGCAGTCTCGCTTTCCAATCATCTTATCAGCCACCGGAGCCACCGGAGCCACCTCTAGCTTCTCCTGAATAGTCTCATTCCTAACCTTGTCACTCTTAGTGTGACCATACATCCATTTCAACATCCTTATCTCTACAACATGCATCTTCCGGACATGTGCATTTTTGATTAGCCAACACTCCACCCTTTATAGCAAAGATGGTCTAACCACCAATGTGTAAAACTTACCTTGAGTTTAGGTGGTTTTTTCTTATTACACAATTTTAATAATCATTCCAATCCAATATATTAAAAAATGTTTAATGTAGGTGGATTCCATGATAAAGTATCAACCTAAGCTATTTGTAAGGAAAAAATTTTGTTCATAAAAATCATTTTAGCACTAATTCATAATTTTTTTAAAGATGAAATAGTAAGAAATACAAATTATATTAATATATTGTTATATGGTAAATCTATAATAATTCTTACTAGACTTGGGTATACTCATCCATTTACTTGTCCACAGTAAACTTTACACCCTCTTTACTATATAATAGGTAAAATATATATTCTGCTAAAAAATAGATTAGAATACCAACTTTTTTTTGTCGAAATTGGATAGAAGTGTATGTGTGTCTTCATGTGTCACAAGATTAATTATACAGCAGCGCATGCAATCCTTCTATTGATGTTCCGGTGAGTGTCGGCCCACTGTTTCAAACGTGGGTTGACTGCTTTTAGGCCCACAGATGGCCCTACCCAGGCTAGTCTTGTAGTATTCAAGTTTTTGTATTATTATTAATATAATTTGAGAGTACTAATTAAATTTGAATTGTCCACAGTAAAGTCTATTTCAACAGTGATACTCCAATAAAAAAAATTTCATACTCAAATTTATTAAATTCGAAATCTTTGATTAAGGACAAAACATTCTATCACGGCACCGCAACTCATGTGAATGGATGATTTTCAAGATTTTGTGTACTTGTGAGGTGTTTTCTATTTATTATTTTATTTTCTCTTTGAAAATATTCTAAGATCATTATTATTATTTTGTTTGGATGCGAAGGTTTTGATATAATCAAAGTAAGGCATGATTGTGAAATAAAGATATGACTGGTGAGATACTGGGTGACAACTAACTGCCAGAGCATAAATATTTAGCGGAAATTACAAAAACTTGGAGAAAATAGTATTTATTGCGCCATAATGAGACTGCGATAGTGGGGAAAAAAGATAATTTGTGGAGTTCAGATATTTAGGAGAAAGAAAAAAGAAAGTACAGATTTTTCTAAATTGAGAAAGTGACCACAACCTTTGTAGCAATCTGACGATATATCCGTTTGATTTGATTGGTAAGGTAACTTTGGAATGTTTTTTTTTTTTTTGACGTTTGGTTAAATAATAGAGAGAAATATTTATTAAAGATTAATAATGGAGAAATTTAAAAAATGACTATAACTTGAGGATTCTTAAAAATTTATAGCTAAGTTTATTTAAGGGCTAATTTTAAATATATGTATAATAAATGAATTAATTTATAATAAATATAGTTATTTTTTTACATAAAAAAATCACCAAGAATCACAGAGAATATACAATAACTAAACAAAATAACTTGCCAAAAGTAAAAGAAAGTATATATAGGCTATATAATATAAATTACTTATACATGAGTTATACATTAAACATACATTATGATACACTAAAAAACTAAATAAGTTTGACTATACATGAAATATACGTTGACTATACATGATTATACAACGAATGACCATCTAAGAAATTAAATATGGCTTGACTATACATGATTATACAGGAATGATCATTTCTATGGTAATTACTTTGGATGAATAGTTATTTAATGTAATTATTCCTTTATTAATCATGATTTATAGCTACAGTTGAAAGGAGGAGAAAGATGAGTGACGTTGGAAGAGATAAGAGAGGCAGGCGAAATATAACGGAGGGGAGTTGGAGGAGATTCTAGAAAGAGGCGGAATTCATGGTGATACGAAATGTATTTGACCAAAATACAATGAATACATTCCGATAGAGATGAGAAACGCGAGCAAGATTGGGTGGGAGAGAAGACGAGGTTTGAAAGAGAAAGTGTCACGATCCAAGCTAGATCCCAGTGTAATACAGAGAAAGAGATCCCTGAAAGGAACCCAAAATAGTCTTCTTAACATATCATAAACATACAAGGCAAACAAGAAGAGAATAACATAAGTGGAAGTCAGGCATAACATAACCTGAAGCATAAGAGTCATAAGAAATACAAGTTCTAAAAGTAATACATCATATCCAACAATGCCTCTAGATCATGAACTGGACGGGGGCTCAAACATGTCTCAAGCTCACTCTCAACTAAGAAAAATAAAAGCTAGTCTCAATATAACCAATAGGCTAAAAGAAAGTAGGATTTGTCCTTGAAGCATAGACTCGTCCAATCTGGATGAGCAAGTAGCCTGGATCTAACGAGGATGAGGAAGATAGTTATTTGCGCATACACTGTGATATAATGTAGGCATAAAATATGCGTTAATACGTCTGAATGTACAAAGGATGTCGACATGCAATGTGATATAGATATACAGTAATAACCAGTATAACAGAGATACATGAACAAGGGTACATATATGTATAGAACCAAAGTAGAGAAGAGATCATCATATCAATATTTCATAAATGTCATGATACATAAATGCCATAGTACATAAACATATGTAGAAATGTCACCATAACCTATAATAAGATCATGTGAGCTATAACATAAAATTTTGATGTTGCCTCTACTCTAAAGAAAGAGTAACCTATGTGCCAAGGTAGACTATACCCCACCTAGTGGGTCATGAAACATAAGCTATATGTGGACCGACTAGTTAGGCCATATTGGCAAAACGTAAGCCTATGGTGACATATAGTTATGAGACAAGCAAGCTTTACATAAGGACCGTTGGGGAGTGGTCCCCCACCTTAAGTCTCATTCGGTGCTAAATCAAATATCTCACGGAATATAGGCATGCTTGTCATAAATCATCACAAGTCATCATAAATCATCGTACTTGAGCCCATAGGCTAAATTATAGTCCAAAACAAACTTGCATGCATAGGAATAACTCATTTCATAATCTGTGTATTGGTAGGTTGTACCTATCCTGATCAATACACAATAACTTTTACATGATGTTGTATACACACCCTTGCTTGATCATAGTCATAACATGGTAATATTCATAGTCATAATTTCATTCAAAAGCCTTATACATGCATGATCATGTGATGAGAGATAAAAGTATAAGCAAATTCTACATGCGTGATTGGTGAATACATCGATATGAACCGCGTAAAGATGATGACGCCAAACCTTCAAAACAAATGCCATAACTGCAACTCAAGATCATGTGTTGGATGGTTCTGCTCATGCACCTTTAGCTGCCTCGATGCATATGTTATGACCTTGCCATTTTGCATTAGAACACACTCCCAAAGCAATATGGAAAGCATCACAATGTACCATAAACCCATCTAATCCTTCTAGTAGTGTCAAAATTAGAGCCGATGTAAGATGATTCTTTAAAGTCTAAAAACTCTTCTCACATTCATCTGACCATCGGAATTTTGCCTTCTTTTGGGGTTAACTTAGTCAAAGGTGCAGGATGAGAACACCTCAAAAAACCTCCGATAATACCTGGCCAAAATCAGAGAACTCATAATATCTAAAGAATACAATGGTCTGCGCCAATTTCTCACCGCTTTGGTCTTTTTTGGATCAACCTTAATACTGTCACCAGAGACCATATGACCTAGAAAATCCACCTCTTTCAATCAAAACTCACACTTGCTGAATTTTAGAAATAACTGTTTGTCCCTCAATGTTTGATGTACGACCCTCAATGATTCATATGCTCTTGTTTACCTCGGGAGTAGATTACGATGTTGTTTATGAAGATCATTATAAAAGTATCAAGATATAGCTTGAACACCCGATTCATAAGATTCATAAGCATCACCAGGACATTGGTCAAGCCAAATGACATAACCACGAATTCAAAATGATCGCACCTTATTCAGAAAGTTATCTTGAGAATATCACATTCTCTTACCTTCAACTGGTGATCGGAACAAAGATCAATTTTGGAGGGATGAGTGGCACCTTGCAACTGATCAAACAAATCATCTATCTGCAGTAATGAAAACTTATTCTTTATAGTCACCTTATTCAATTGTCGATAATCAATATAAATCTGATACAATAGTATTTGTAGGCCAGAGACCTTCTCAACTAGTAGATTTGCTTTTAATTTAATGCTCTTGGATCATATTTTCTTTAGAAAATTACTTTCTATAAAATGTCCTTTTGGGCCATAACTTATCGAGATACAATTTAACATATGAAAATAAAGTGATACACAAGTAGTAAATATTTTAAGTCATATAGTGTTTATCAGCTAAATCTTAATATAGATTGTATAGTAACAAGTCATTTCTCCAACTCTCTAATCTCTTAATATACTCAACCAAGGACATGCTTTGCATAATAAACTATCTCCTAAGTCAATTCTAAAAGAGAAAATCATAATCTACTTTAAAGGCCGAGCAAGTGTACCACAAATCTTCGCACGTCCTCTTTTCATTTGTGAATCACCTTGAAAACCTTTAAATTTATCAAATTGATACTCTTGAGTACCAGAGTTACAAATCTATCGACTCTCATATTGCTATACGAAAATTTAAATAAGAAATTAAGTAATAAAAAAAAAAAAAACTTACACTAAATCTCAGATGTCAAAATTGAAATTTTATTTCAAAATAAGTTCACCATAATGTAGAGGTATCAAATTTGAAATTTCATTAAAAATTAAGTTTGAATAAATCCTTAAATCATGAAAATATGATTTCACAATTTTAAGTACAAAATCTTATATTTTCAGTACCCAAATGCAAATCAAATGATGAAATTAGCAGTAGATTAGCGAGGAGATATCGAGAAGTGAATTAGATTATTATCCACGTTACAAAATATTGAAGTAGCTTTAAAAATTACCTTAATCCGAACATAAAATGTCCTAAAATTGAAAAAATTAAGTCTAAGTAGCTCATTTGAATTTTTTAAGTCATGATTTTTTTTTATAAGCATGAAAATTTCACAAATCGTAAAAACTATCAAATTTTTTCTATTTGTATGTAATCTTACCAGATGAGAAAATTATTTCATAAAATAAAATATCAGAATATCTTGGAAGCGGTATTACTAAATCACATATCTATATATTTCTTTTATAAAAAAAATGTTTGTGTATTAGTAAACATTCAAATACACGTACTTTTTTATAAAGATTTACTAGTCAACAATACTAGTGACTGGTTGTTTTTTTTAGCATAATCCTTTCACTTGATACAAACAATCTCTTTATATCGAACATGCGTCTTTTTTGTAAAATTTAAAATGATGGGTCTTTTTTTCTTCACAAAATATAAACTTATGGATTAAGTTTACATTAAAAAAAATAAAATAAAAATCATGATTAGAAATTTCAAATCATGACTTTTTAAAAATTTGAGATTTGAGGTCATGATTTCAAATCATAATCTCAAATTATATATTCAAATATAAATATAAAATCATAACTTTATATCGCATGTCCAGATGCAAGTTTAACCTACCTACAAAAACTATGTCAAATACTTTGGGGTGTTTAGTGGTTGGTAGTCTAGCTAGTAATTAATTCGCCAAATTAATAAAACAATTAATTGTCCAAGTTGAGTATATTAATATAATAATAATGTATGTGGAAAAGAAACTAAAACTCTATTAGAGTTGGCTATAGATGATGGATATTAAATAAGATCCAAACCAAGTGATATACAGCTTTCACCATAAAATAATATTAAAGATCACCTTAATCCTTCATCTCTTTAATGCAATTCTTCATCTGTTTTCCTCTTTGCGCCTTTATGCAATGCTTTAATCATATCTATGTACGTAAGTCATGACCATACGAGATATGATGATGACATCCCCACAAACATAAATTACCCCAAAATATATATTCATAGGTTTATTTAATTTAATGGATGACATAACCAAAAAATATCTTTAGCAAAATTAATTAATAAAAATAGCTAAATATATTTTTATAGAGGTAATTGTTAGTGACAAGTCATTACATTTTAACACTCTTTGTAAATTTCACTAAAGCCTATAACGATATGATTTCATTGACAATTTACTAATGCCGTTAAATATTTTAACATTATTTATTAATGTGCATATTTATTGCGAGTAAAAATTATATTTACTTCATTATTCTTTTAACCCACACATTTGCTACGACATACTTATGCTAATCTTGTCAAAGATACGTATGATATTTGCATGCATGGCCAGAAACTAAACGTAGTTCAACTGCTGTAGAGTCTAGATACACACAATATAATTAATTAAATTTATTATCATACCGACCTCTTTTTAAGGCAATTACTTAATCAACATACGGAGATTAGAAAGAACTTTAGGAGTAATAATTTTTCTTTTCCCTGGGACATGTAAATCTACTCCATAAATAGCAAAGCAAGCACAATGGATCTAGGGATTGATCATAAAATAGATTATCATAAAAATCTTTTCCTTTTTAAGCTTATAAGTCTAGGTTTAGCTTAATCCTTATCTTTCATTATCCATTTATCCTATATAAACACTTTAATTTGGAGGGAATTTATCTTAGAAATTTTGTCATTTATCATGATGGCTACAATCATCACCACATGAAAATGTTGATCCTCTCTCATCCTCTTATCCTCATAATTCTTTTGTGGTCGCAAACCCATCCAATTCCGGCATAGTGGAAAGGAGAAAATAAAAAAAGAAAAAAAGAAGGGCGTTATCTCCATGTGAGTTAAAAAATAAAATAAAAAGAGCAATGATTTCCAGCTTTGGTTCTTTTTGCCACGTTTAGCACTCACTATGCTACATTTGAGGCACTACAAGCTTCCTTTTACTTTTTGTTGATTTCTCTTTTTTATTTCCTTTTATATAAATTTGCTTTTCATTTTATCTTATGCTTCTATATATATCCTTTAGGCATAATATATGTGTCCTTTGATTTAGTTTTATCTGATATTTATTTTTTAAATTTTGAGTATTCATAAGTAGATTAATATTTAAGACTTATACAGAATAGAACACATAGATTCAATAACAATATATTCAGTAGAATATCATAAATGTAGTTTAGAGAGGCTAAAATATATGCTGACCTTATCATTATCTCATAGAGATAGAAAAATTGTTTCCGCAAGATCTTCATCAGAAAAATAT
Organism: Solanum medicagineum; assembly: GCA_026153255.1. Classification (NCBI taxonomy): domain Eukaryota; kingdom Viridiplantae; phylum Streptophyta; class Magnoliopsida; order Solanales; family Solanaceae; genus Solanum; species Solanum medicagineum. The sequence continues at coordinate 15,116,792 of JAPFFP010000080.1, forward strand.
CAAGCTCCAAAAGTAGAAGAAACTAGATATGAAAAAGAGAGAAAAGAAAAAGAAAATAAACGACTAAAATAGGATAAGAAATGATAATATAAAAATACAATAGAAGTAACAAATATAAGCCAGGAAAAACAGAACACATATAGGCTCATACATCCTAGTTTGTATTCTACATATGTGATAATTTAGTAATTCATGTCCTGCACAGTATTTTATGTATATTATGCTATGTAGAATGCATGTGCCTAATTGTTTAATTTAATATAAATTGAAGTGCTTATTTATGCATAGTCAAAATTGAAGAGCATAAATGTTAAATGAGGCGTCAAATTAAAAGCCCTATTTATCAATATATGATTCTTTTTCTTTTTGGAACTTAAATCATAAATTCAATTTGTTTTGATCACAAATTCCCGAGTAAGCCTCCTTCAAGTTAAATTCCTTCTAAAAATGGTATATTTTGTTATAGAATTTAATTAAACTACACGCATTAATTAAAAAGAGTGTATATTTTTAACAAGTGTGTATATAGAAGGTAATTGCACAATTTATTTTTCTACTGGATTGTTATCTTTAGTTATTTTAACACATGACATTAATAGTGTAAAGGTTAAACTGATAATCCCTTAAACTCGATTTAACAGCATTTTTAATCAATTGTTACTTAAAGCATCAAGTTTTTGTTTAATTAACAGTTCCATAGGTGATTAGGAATGACAAATTTAAGTAATATTAATATCAATCATAGAGGGTATTTTTTCACAAGCTAAGGTAGGAGTCCAAAAGAGGAAGTTCAAAAAAGTAAAATGCCCTTTGCACTATAGAGGAGCCATTGCCCTCTCGGCCTTTTTCCCTATTTGTATCCTAATGTCGTTTTCTTTTTGTCACTCTCTTTGGTTTTTTAATTGGTATTCGAAATTTGCATTAAAATTTTGATTAAATCGAGATTGAGTACTGAAGGATCTATTTAGGGACAATGCTTTCATCATAATTTTTTTTGGGTTCCGAACTCGAGACCTTTGGCTACGAATGAAGCAGTTCCACCACTACACCACAACCTGTATTGGTGCACTTCATGAAGCAATTCTACCATTGCACTGCAACCCATATTATGCACTCCAGTTAAAAAGTAAAGAGGAACTTTTACTTTTAGCTATAGAATATTAATTTACAGTTTTGGGCTGACTGAATTTTTTATCAGAGATTTAACTCACAAACGACCAAGATTGAGTTAATATGATTTTAATGAAATTTTTTTTAAAAAAAAGAATTTTAAACACCTTTTACTCTAGGTTTGAAGTTTTAATCACAAAATACTAGAAGTAGATTGATTTTATGGTATTAAAAGATCTAAGTTTTTTTTAATCACTTTACAAAATGTATTGTATTCACACAAGTTAAATGATTACAAGATCTTAGTACTTTTTAAAACTTGAAATAATGAATAAATCATAAGTACACCACATTTATAGAGAGATAAATAAGGGGGCAACTTATTGGGGGAGCTATGGGAAAGCCTAAAATTAACAAAGACAATATGATTTTGAATTCTCCACCTTCTTACGCTTTATATCGATTCACGAACACTATTTTGAAATTTAGCAACCAAAATTGTTTTTTTTTTTTTTGGTTGTTGTTTTGAAAATGATGTTTTATTTATTTGTTTATGAAAAATTGAGCAAGTATTATTATAAGTAGGGATTGTTGGTGTTAATGTTGGTCCAAAATAGCTTCTACAGAAAGCAATATAGAAAGTATCTAAGTATGACATTCATACGAACTTAGGAATTAGTTGGTCTTTGTCAAATTTTACTAGCTCATTAATTACATAGTTTGCCTCCCGAAATTTCTTGCCACGCTAAGGAGACACAACAACATATTTCACCTAAATTCTTTACGTGTGATCCTTGCAAAAAAAATGATATTGATATACAACAAATGCTGTTACATTTAAGTGATAATATAACAAACTTATTCGTCAAATTTTTACTAGCTAGCTTGAACTCTTTAAAATGGTCCAAACTCAATAGTGATTGTTATCAAAGAGGCTAACATACATACGTGATATATTCTTTTTTCTTTAATCGATGTTTTTCTTATCAAATTTTACTGGTAAGGTTTTAATGAGGAAACTAGTGGTGCATGTCACTATATGTGTACTCTTTATTCTTTCACTAGAATTACATTTTAATAAGATTTTATCGAAGCACATTATTCATTAATGAACAAACAAGTGGACATGTTTGTGGATGTTTATTATAGAGTTCTCTAGATAAGCTTGCAATTAAACGGATAAGCTTGCAATCAGGCGGATAGATTGCAAGTAGCTTGCAAGTAACTTCCTGAAAAATCTTTTAACTATCTCCCCAGACTTGCAATCAAGCAGATAACTTGTAAATATAAATTTCAAGTAGCTCATGTACATAAATTTTAAGTAGCTCAAAGAAACAATTTACAAGTAGCTTCTGCAAAATCGTTGTAAGTACTTCTCGAAAAGCCTTGCAATAACTTCTTTTCTTCTATAAATTAAAACTTAATTTAATTTATTTTCATATCATATTAAAGTTGAACAATATATCAATCTCATGTACTTTTCTATGATATATTTACTAATTTCTAATATTAATATGTTTGATAAAATTACCACCTCTAACTCTAGTCAATGTTTTGGTTTAGGGCCGAGAAGATTTTAAATTGACCTCTTAAGTTAAAATGTATTTTAATTTAGTGCAATGCAAATTTCATGAATCATATAAAACCCAGAAATAAGAATTGATTAGCATACATGTATATTTTGGTTGCTCAATTAAATATTATAATATGTATAAACAAACTGTTGTTAGAGTCTAAACTAGTCATTGCTGTAAATGATACGATTATTTATAATAATTATTACTCCTACATATCTCTGGAAATTTACTATACATTTCTAACTTGTATGGATGTGTGGTACGTAAGTACTTCATATTACATCAAGACTGCTTAATTCTACTATATTTAATTGGCATTAAATTATTGGAACAAAATAGATTGCGCAAATATCTTTTATATCATTAGCGAATAAAATTTAAACTTTCTTTAATTTAAGATTATCTTTTCTTAAGGAAGAGTATCAAATTAAATTTTACAATAAGAAATATACCTTTTTACTGATTAAAAAACACTCCATTTATTTCACTTGTTTGTCATTATTTTATTTTTTTTAATTAATTAGAATTTTATTAATAAAATAACATTACAAAATGAAATTGCGTCAACCCTAATACATTGTCCGACAAACAATTGGCTTGGCCTAAAACTGGACCAAGCCCAAAACATGTATGCTATATAAGAACCAAGTAGTGTCCATAGGGTTTCCTATTTCCCCCTTTTGCTTCCCCTCCCAGTTCATCCCTTGTATATCCCGCCGGTGTTTACTTGATGGGTGAATCCCACCTTCTGAATTTCACTTGGTACAAAGTTTATTTAAGTATAAAAACTTTTGAAATGTGGGATTAACGTATGTAACATTTTTGTGACTATGAATTTTTCCAAACATGTATTCTTAAGTATATCATAATATATGTATGATTATGATATACAAAATAATTTCAATCAAAGTGAAAAAAAAAACTATTCATAAGGCCTTTAATTCTTACTCCCTTTTTTTAACAAGATAAAAGGTGGATTTGAGATAAAAAAGTTAAAAAAACTATGGATGCCTTTTTCAGTTATCTTGAATAGTAGCTTACTTTAAGGGATTATAACTTTTAATTAGCAAAAAGTTTGGCCATTTCCAACAGAAACAGTTGGTGATGTGAAAGATTATGGGGCCTTATTACAAGGTTCCTAGTAGGCATGACGAGCTTCCACATCAACATCGACATTAAAAACAATTTTTTTTTTTTAAAAAAATATGAATAGGTGTTTAGATTAAGTTGGAATTACTCATCATTTAATCTTTTCTTCAAGTCCAACAAGTGAGGTTCAATGTGCTGTTAGAAAGTTACTTATTGATTTGATTTTAATGATTTGATTCCTCAACATGATAATGACTCCCTCTAGATACTTTCTTTAATCACTTTTTTTTTTAAAAAAAAAAAAAACTAAGTACATGTCTTAAGTTGTGCGGTTGATAATTTTATATTGAGCAAAATCAATTCAAAATTTTTTATTAACGATCACCCTTAATATTAAAATATGACTAACAAATTGTATTGTCTCAATCACTAGATTCATCTTGAGCCAATAAACAAATGAATAGTATCAAGCAAAAGATGAGATTATTATTGAGTGTTATATTAATTAATTTGGCTTGGATTCAAAATTTTCAATCTAGTGACACTCCTTCGTTACATTTAATGTGTCATGATTACTTCGATAGTGAGATATCGTTTTTAGTTTTTGTATTAAAATGATAAATATATGAATAATTATAAAAAATCAATTGTTACGATCAATATATGAGACACAATCAATATAGAAAGCGTTTAGCTCCACACAAGAACTTATTTCAACTAGTTATTTAACATATCACAACACCATGGATTGATGATGAATAAGAATCATCAATTTTATGCGTAAAAGCTATCATAGTTGATACTAATATGAAGTCGAAAAGAAATTGAATATAGTTTGACCAACTTCCAAAGGACAAACTGAAAGTTTTATATGCGTCCAGTCTAAGTCAATGAATCGGATCCCTTGACATAGCAAGAACAATGTATAAAGTATAAAACTAAAGAAAAGAATATATATAAGGAGCGTATGTGGAAACTTCTTTGCTCAAGGGAGGAGAAAATCATGACCCGTCATACAGGATTTCGCCACAAACTCCACTAATCAAGGAGTCAAGATTTCAATTACAACTTGCAATTATCCTAGGAATTAAACTCTTAATCCTACACCTCTCTGATAAGATAAAGCAATAATTAGATCACCCACTATACTAACTTTGTTTTCAAAGCTAACCCTAGCCATGTACCCAAATGAACTTAATCCATGAAATAAAAATGACTATAATTCCTCATTATCACATTAAGACATAACTCACTAAGAGACAACTAAGGACTTTTTCAGCAAACAACTCTATTAGGTCCATGTTGTTCTCGTAAGCTTGTTCTTCTTTGAAAGAGAGAAAAATGGCCTTTTGCTCTGGAAAATCGTGTAAACAAAAAATTAGGTTGTTTCTTAGCAGAATGAGTATAATAGAGTCTGGACAAATAACCTCGTATAATCCAATTGATCAAAATTTTATTGTCTTCTGTTGTGACAGGTGGTATGAGCTTAAGTTGTTCCTCATTAATTACGTCCTTGATAAATATTACGCATGAGATCAGGTCCCTCTAACTGATCATGTAATTTGTTAAATCATCAAATAGTAAATATAGCACAAATATCATCAAGTATAAAAGAATATTTCAAATTATAAATGTCTCTAAAGAATGCTTTTGCGAGATACATAAATGGCCATTTTGAAAATCCATATGTAAAAACAATTTAAGTGGAACAAAGAAATGATGTGGAAGCCATGCAAGCATTGATAATTTCACAATTTCGACCTGTCGTGATCGGCTTTCACGCTAATTCACTAGTGGGAGAACTATTACTACAATCCAATTAAGCATACTAATATAAAACACGTATTCAAAGATGTGAAAGCAAATTTAAACAACAGTCAAATATTGAGTTTCCCTTTGAGTTAAAATCTAGCAGAATTTAACTCCCTAAAATCTGAAATTGATTATATCAAAACTCTACCAATGGCCTAGAGTAAAGGGGATGTGACCCTTAGTTATAATGTTCAAGATTCATACACTTAATGTTGATTCATATTCATGCTTGGTCCTCGAGTTAGAAGTGATAACTTCATTTAGCGATCCCGATCTTGTCCTATGAATCTAAGAATTTTCAGCCCTGTGTTATACAAGTCATGTAATGTCAGATATGTTCTTTGATCAAATTTCTCAAATAAATTTGCTTATGATATTTTTCTCTAAGCCTTTCCAATGATACTTTCTTTTCAGTCTTGATAGTGGTGTTGATAGTAATAGATGAGTTATGACAAATATGAGAGAGTTGATGTTCCTTATTGTGATAGTTGTGGTGTACTTATTCCATTTCAAATTATAGACGTGGCAGAAAAATGACATGGGATCTTGTTGTGTGAAACAAATAGATTAGAGTATATTGGTATGCCTCTTGGTAGAAGTTAATGCAATTTCGAATGTAAAGATGCTAAGGTAGACATGAAAATTCCTAAGTGATATCAATTTCAAAGAAGTCATAAAGTGATTAGAATAAAAGTCTTGAATATATGATTGTGTTTATGTGAATAATTCGAGTAAGCTATTCATGACTTCTTGTTAAGGGTTTCAAGTAAGAGTATTTGTAGTGAAAAGGAGGAGTAACATTCTTTAAAGAAAAGTCTCTCCAAAGGTATAGAACATAAAACACTCAAGGTTAGATTTGTACATGTACAATCATCTTATGGGTAGTATTTTGTGACTTTAAATTAAGCTTGAACCCTGTGAGAGCATAAAGTTAGACTTAAGACTTTGGTGGAAACTTTATGTGTTCACGTTCAAAAAGATGACTATAGTTATAATACTTGGTAAGTTGAAAAGCTGGAATAAGGAGAAAAATGCATGAAGCGGTGTTGATGTAGCGACCACGGGCACAAGGAGAAAAATACAGGAATCAGTGTTGATTCACTTCCCTCTCTATTTATGAGATTTAATTAGATATGTTGTGAAGGTGGTAATGGTGTATGTATATGT
>JAPFFP010000080.1:15145194-15157161 GCA_026153255.1 Solanum medicagineum
AGAAACAAAATCGTGCGCTGGTGCATGGGCGACCCATGGCTGGCAAAGCGGACAATATATGCACGTGTGGAGTCCGGGCTATTACATTTTCTTTCATTGAATAAAAGGATATATGTGATCAGTCATTTTTATTACGTTAAAGATGTATCTGAGCTACTTTTACAACAAGATATATTAGCTCTAAGTAATAAAATTGAAGAATATATCAGGCGTTAAAGATGTATCTGAGCTACTTTTATAACAAGATATATTAGCTCTAAGTAATAAAATTGAAGAATATATCAGGCGTTTTTCCATATTAAAATTGAGATTCAAACAATTTTAATTCCATTATCATCTGAGAACCATATCATGTATATCAAGACCATGCCATGTTAATTTTATACATAATATATTTTTGTAACAAGTCACTGGTAGGTAGGGGTAACAAAATTAAACTCGACTCATCCAACTCATTAAAGTTTGGGTTGAGTTATTAATCCATCCAGTTATTAGCTCAATCCAATCAGTTTGAACCCATTTACAATTGGTTGATATGCAACCCGAATTCACTCGAAAAAGATCTTGTCAAAATATTTTTAAAACACTTTTTTTTAAATTTTATATAGTCATAATAAAGAAAAATGTAATTTAATTGAGTACTAAAATATTGAAAAAGAAGAAATAAAATAAGTAAAACTTAGTAAAAGTTTGGTCGGATTGGGTCTTGACCCGCTCGCTAACTCATTACTCAACCCGTTTTGACCAAACCTATTTTGATCTAAGCTTATTCGGATTGAGTTGGATCTTGACCCATTTATTATCTTGATCCATTATAATCCACTCAAATTTAACTTGATCCGCCTAATTGCCACCCCTGATCGGCTAGCATATTATGTGTAGTTACTAAGTTTTTTCTAGTAAAGAAAGTCACTTTCTGCCTACATGTATTATTTATACTAAAGGTGAGAAGCTACCAAATGCAAAGTTGGATTACCATTTTGCCCCTATACTAAATTAAAATTAAAAAATTAATTAAATATAAATATTAAATAGTAACCATAATTTTAAATCATCATGTCCAAAACATTGTGAAGCTAAAAAGTTTGGGAAAAAAAGTCTAATATAAACCAAATTCATTGTATATGAATGGTTATATCTTCATTAATATACTTTAATGGTGCCTTAAAATTGTAAGAGAAGTGTAGGATTAATAGTTTTAACTTTTAAGGTCAATAAGAATGCCAGCTCAGCTCCTACGTTACAAAGGTTACTAGTTAGGGTGGATGTGACTTAATGAAATCTTACTATAACTTTTTATTGCTATACTAATTAACAATTAATTGGTAGTACTTACAAAGTTTTATGAGTTTTTATACTTAACTAAAACATTAAATAGGTGAATGGGACTTAATGAAATCTTATTAAATTCTTAATTGTGGTACTAATTAAGAATTACTTCCTGGAAAGAAGAAGAATAGCTAGCTTTTAACTACCCGTTACAAAAATTTTTGGCTTTCATGAACTTTAGCTATTCTTTTGACCACCTAGATATATAGCATGGAATAATCGAGATCTCGTGTTCGTTTTATTGACTAATTTCAGTTTTCACTTTAGAAGAAGAACACTTCAGGTGGAATTCTTAACCTTTTTGTGGAGTAAGAAGGTAAAGTTGCAGATTCAATGGCCCATATGAGTACTTTGGATGTCCGATACTCACAGGGCGGTGAACGATGAGATCGAAAATACCTCATTTTGTGAACTAACTTTCTTTTAGTGTGAGTTCAAGAATTTTTCAGATTATGAACTAATTTTTGTTTCTCTCTTAAAGTAAAGCTCTCGAATATTGTTTCTGCTTTCTTGTTATGGTTATTATGAAATGTATATAGACATCCTGTACAAGTGAGATGGTTTTATTTAGTTATTCTTACAAATAAATCTTCCTTGTAACTTTTATTCATGAGTAGAAGTTTAGGCACATAAAAAGTTGCTACTTCTTTTTGCATTTAGAGTAGAAATTCTATGAGAGCTTCAAGTATCAAAATTTTACAAACATCAAAGATCTTTTGAAGTGAAATAAATTGTTTTCTTCCATGGATAATTGTACGTCGCACTTTTAAGAGGAATATTGATATGCACGATGAAAGTTTTGTTATGAGACACTAAACAAATAGTCGAAATAAGACACACACTAAGAATATTGTCCATAAAAAATATGAGGTAATACATGAATTGCATGTTTACACCTATTAATATAAAAATGCAAGTCATCATATATTTTAAATACCACACTAATTTAATTGGCAGCTTCAGAGAATCTATGATCATTTTTCATTCAATAAAAAAGCCATTTGGATATGTTCATCAGCATTATATCTGATATTTTTCACCTAAAAGTGTGGAGTAATCATCACAATGCAATTTAAAATATAACTTATACAATATATACTAACTTGAATGAGAATGTACGTCCACCACTAATACTAGAATAAAAGGAAACGAAATTAGGTGGAGGGGCCAAAAGATTACATATCCTTAAGTTTTCCTACTTAATTATTATTATTATTCTACATCATGCCGTCTAGTTGATGATTAAAGGACCCAAATTGAGAAAAATTACTGCAGGTTTAGTAACTCTATAAAGTCTTGAAACAGCTTTAACCAGCTGTGATGCACTTTAATGAATACAATTAGAAGGACCCCCTCCATTTTTTATACGGGGAAATTATTGATAAGAATATCATTTGCTTTAAACAAACTTTCAAGCAAGAAATCCAGAGTGAAATGCCAAGATATGTATATTACAAATTATATTTCCTCCGTCTCAAAATATTTGTCATTATTACTTAACAAATCTAAATATTTATCATTTAGGAGTTCAAGATATATTAATTAATATTGCTTTCTCATTCTTTTGATAACGCTTGTTTGAAGACTACAAATACCTCAAGTAGGACATATAAATAAAATAAATGTTTAATAAAAAGAGATTATATTTTAATATATAAAATATAAATAAAGATAAAATAGTCAAACATCTCCTGTTTAATTTTTTTTTTTCCTTAAGAAATAAGTAAAAGAAAAATAGGATAAATATTTTGAGAGTAGTATTTATATTTGTGAGTGGGGGAGAAAGAAAAACAAGCCAAAATGGAGAAATAAAATTCAAGGAAACCATGTTGAACAAAATAATTACATATTAAGAAAATGGGATGAAGTAAAAGAATTGTTCTCATTCACTTAAAATCCATAGTGCTTTAATTTTTTGTTTCCAAAGCACCCTAATGAATTCCTTTCTTTCTTTTTCTTCTTTCCCTAAAGAGATGAGCCAATAAAGCCCACTAAATCCTACTTTCTAACTCAAGCCTCTTAATTCTTTGATCTTTTCTTTGTTCTTGTTCCCTAAATGACCTTTATAAATCCTTCTCTTAACCCCTCCCTCACCACTTTTTTCCTCATGGTGTATTTTTCTATTTTGACCTTTTGTGTAGGGTTAGAATTGAACATACAAATGATGATACCATTCAAATTTAATGACAACCATAAATGTCATTCATGCTCTTCACATCTTTGGCAAAATACTCATTTTTTGAGTTGTTGTTGGCAATCCTTAATCATCTGTCCCACATCTTCATTTTCTGGTGTCTCCTTCATCAACACTTCACATTCCTGTATGCATGCTTCCCATTTTCCCATCTAGTATATATATCACACATAAAGATAATTTTAGTTGTTCCGGGCAAAACGTTGTTATAGAGAATATATAATATAATGTAACATGAAAGATCGTGATGGTTAAACTAAGTGTCAAAGCATATAAGGAAAATTAAAATCACCTTAAAGTAACAATCAGCCTTCCTCAACCTAGCTTTGGTGAAAGTTGGTCGAATATTAAGTGCAGCACTGCAATCCTCAAGTGCTTTCTCAAATTGGCCAAGTTTTGAGCGGCAAGCTGCTCTATTGCACAATAACACTGAGTTATGTGGATCATGGTCTAGTCCTTCACCATAAGCAACACTAGCATCTGCATATTTTCCAGCTTTAAACAACTCGTTGCCCTTTGTTCTAGCACTCGCTACCGCCCTTGCCCTCCTAGCTATCATGTTCACTTCCTTGTTGTTCCCATCTAGCTGGGATGCTCGTTGAGCTGCTGCTACAGCATCATCAATCCTATCGTGGAACAATCATGATAACTCGATGAGTAATGATTGAAAAATAAGGTGTTTAGTTGATTGTTTAGCATTAATATAGCTAAATTCAATTAGTTTTGAATTATATGAGACCACATAGAGGAGTCTATCGGAAACAACCACTCTACCCCACAAAGATAGGGGTAAGGTCCACGTACATATTGCCCCTCCTCGGACACACTTATGGGATTACACTGGATTTGTTGTTATTGTACTATCATTCATAGAGGGAATATTAAATAAGTCTATGGTTCATTTTGACTGGATCAAATCAAACTAAGAGTCATAATGAAAGATTAATGTGAGTTTAAAGCAGAACATTGATTGAGGGTAATTTACATATGTCAAATTGAACCTGACGACCAAATACGTACTCAAGTACTCTTCACTTTTCTCCCACACGCATTTTCCTTTGGAGTTGTTAGCTGGATCAAACACTTTATTTGTTGTCAATAATCAAATAATAATCAAGTCTTACTTTCTGTCCTAATCTTGGTTATTGGCATCTTTAGAACCACAACTATGACCTAGACAGACTACATTTTTGTCATTTATGAAGAGTGGGGGTGTGAAATGTTGAATGGTTTGAATATGAGTAATTCTAAAATATGAATATAACTAACCTGCCAGCAGCCATGTCAACTTGAGCTTGAACGACTAACAAGCTTGCATTGCCAATAGGGCCAAAGAACTTCATACATTCATCCATATCAAAATTTGGACCATTCTTCAGAGTTTGATCTGCTTCATGGTATCTATGGAGCTTCACCAACGCCTCCGCTTTCAAAGCAAATATCTTTTTTTTTCCCATCAAGAACAAAAGATTAGCTCATGACAACACAGCAAAAAGCAACTATTCTTATGGTTTAATGAGTAAAATAGTTAACCTGGGATGCAGAATCTGCACCAGCCGATATGGCAAGGGCAGATTCTTTGAGGAGTGTGTTCCAATCTCTTTGCCTCTTTGCCTCAGTACACTTGTTGAGATGAATTTGAATGTTTTTAGACTTTGTCACAACATCAGGATCAGCTTCTGATGCTGCTAGATTGTAATGGTACATAGCCTTCTCTGTATCTCCTAATCTAAACACGAAAACAATAATCATTTTGACAATTGTAATTTGTAATAATAAAAAAGAGGTTATAGAAAATTTTTTTACATACCTGACACATAGGGTGGCCAAACGATTATGAGCTCTTTGATAATGAGGATCAATTGCTATAGCTTCTCTGCACTCAAAAACAGCTTCAAGAAGCCTTCCTAAAGCGGTCAAAGCAGCGGATTTATTGCTTCGATAAGAAGCCTTATTGGGATCAATTGAAATTGCAGCATCATACAAAGCTAAAGCCTCAGCAAATCTCCCATTCTTGTAATCCTCATTTCCAAGAATCTTTAATTGCTCAGGGTCCATTCTTGTGGACAAAGCGCGGCAAAGGGAAACAGAGCCCCCTGTCTTCCCCTGCTCGTGATCACCCTTTTTCTTTACCACATTACCCATAACACTAGTCGGATATTTCCCATTCTGAGATGGTTCTTCTTTAGCCGTTCTTGGTAAATAATCAAGAACATGATTAGCTGTTGAAGTTGTTGTAGGACCAGTACCATTACCCCCACCTTGTTGCCTAATGTTACCCAAATTACCAAACAACATCACGTTGCTAGACGATGCACGGACTAATGTGCTAGCACCCTTTGATTTTTGATGATCTTGAATCATGTTTTCAAGCTCCCCTGATAAACCTGTTGCTACTTTTCTTCCTTGATTATTATACCCTTGTACATTATTTTTCTGCTGATTATGAACAGGTGCAGCACCTTGCAAATTTCCCTTATTCGCTTGGTTTGGATTAGGCCTAGGGATGATCCTATCAGCTGGTTTCTCCCATTGATTGTCATCGTTGGATTGCTTTTTAGGATTTTGAGTGCTAGAAGATCGCGTTATATTGTTGGAATTTTGTGTAGGAAGCGAACCTGTGGATGTTGATCTTTTGTTCCAAATGTTTCTCCTTCCAAAAACAGCATTCAACAGACCACAACCTGTTTTCTTTTCAGGAAACGCTTCTTCCATAATTGGATAGTTGATTTGTTTTTGGTGATCAAGATATGTGGCACTATATTATGTAAGAGACAAGACTTGTACGCAAGTTAAAAATAGATAACTGACCGAGAAAATAAAGGACCCATAAAGAAAAAAGATGTTACATTTAATGAGATTGGTTGTGTGAAAAATGGTTCCTGCCCCCCAGGAGAAGAGTCATAATCTCTATATCATCTCCTGGAGTGCTTGCCCTTATATCTATTTTTGTTTTTGTATTTTGTGTTTCTTTCTCTCTCTTTCTGGTTGTGGAAAGTTGGAAAATGGAATGATTGCATGAGACAGATGAAGAAGAGAAAAAGAATGTGAACAATGATAGAAGAAGAAAGAAATTACCTCTTTTTGGGGGTAAAAGACACAAAAATAATGCTAGTAATGATGAATGTATGCAAAGGGATTTTTTTACAACATTTTTCCTGCTTTTCTGTTTGGTTAAAATTAATTTTTTTGTTGTTGGTTTGGTGTTTGTGGTGTAAATGGGGAGACCAAAAGACCCGGTCATGGAACAAAGGAGGATCTCAAGATATTTAGAGGAAAAATAATTTAGCGATGGGACTTGGGAGAATCTTTTTATTTCATTGTTTTATTTTTTCAACAAAGTCAAATTAGGGAGAGGAGTTCACGTAAGGAAACTTTAAGCAGCTCACGTATGGCTGCCAATTGTTTTGTAATTCTAAGGGTTTGGGAGATGGTCCACATACCTACTCTTGTTTTATTTTTTCTACCCCTGGTTTCTTGTCATATCTAGTTTATGGGTTTTTGAAACGAAAGTTCTCAGGAAACAGCCTAGTAAAGTCTACGTATATTTTATCCTCCCCAGTTCGCACTTGTGAAATTTCACTGGGTATGTTGTTGTAAAGTATAATATGTTTTGATTAAGGAGCTAATTATATGATAAAATATTTCTGTTAAGACTTTTTGACTGGAATGCTTTAAAAAGTTTGTGTTCTCAAAGGCTTATTATGTGTATAACTAATTGAGGTAACGTATATTATGTGGTTAATAACTACCTAAAAGAAGCTTAACAATTTTCCAAAATATGAACCAAAGAACACGTTATTATGTGTTGGTACACTCAACAGGAATAAGTCTAGATCGAGCATCTAAATGTATATTAATACTGGAATTGTTGATTTATTAAACCAAATTGAAAATAGTAAGATTGTCATCATTTTGGACATCCCTCCCTCCGATGAACTTCCTTGTGTCTTCCTTGATTTAAATGTATTTTGTGGACCTTTAAACCTTGAAGTGATAATCACTTTTTGAGAATGTACCCATCCCTAGTTTAATTTTAAGATGGCAAATTAATAGGGTACAAAAGCCACCTGATGTGCTTGAAAATTATTCAACGTTAGAAACTCCGAAGTTTCTTATTTTGACATTGCCTGAATTTCATGTCCCTTGTACTACCAAGACAAAAGTAGCTATGAGGTTGAAATTTATGCTCCCAAAGCATACAAGAAGCTGCCCTTGTGCAACATCAAATTCCTCTTCAGCTAAGTTTTCAAACTTGGCTTTGTCTAATCTCAATTAATTATACAAGGAAACTTTTGCTAGGCAACCAAACAGCCACCTACTTTGTTGTATTACCCATCGACCAGGTCCAAAATTCATTAAGCCAGAACCAATCTGAAGAGATTGCTAGTTTTTTCCAGCCTCTGACCATCTTACCATCAGAGAAATTTATGTTTCCGAACTATCAAATTGTTGAGAGATGATTAGCCCACCTCAACAAACTCAGCTGCTGCAAAGGTCCACGACAATAGGCAAAAATTGAATGTCTGCATGTAAATGTCAAATGTAAGAATGTAGAAAGGTTTCATACAAGCATGAGCACCTAGTAAGGGACATGTAAATGTCAATTGTGAGAATGTAACCTTAACCACTCACAAATAGTAAGGAAGTTTGTGATGATCCCTTCGTACATCAAGCACACACAAGAAAATCACATTGTACAGTACACAATAAGATTTCAGTCAAAAATCAATATTGTCATAGGGGAAGATTAGTTAAACTTCACCAGAGAGAACAATTGCACATGTTGACGGTCCAAACAGAAAAATCACAAAGAAGCAGGTATTAGGAGATTGTATCTCCAAATTAATGACCGAGCATAAATCATTTGACCATTAAATTTTTTTTAAAAAAAGAAAGACGAATCGTTCGATCAACTCAGCCATGAAAGCTTCTATGAGAGCTTATATTGTTGGTCTCGAACATGGATAAAAGAGGAGACTTTACCGTAGGCTCATTGATAATGTAGTCAAGTTGCCATAAATCCTCATAACAATGAATATGTCTGGACATACTCTCCTAGACATACGCTAACATCAATTTATTGAGCATTTGAACGTAACAGCTCCAAATAGAGCGAAATGAATTGAAAGCTATTGCATAAGAGCGGGGATTTACCCTGTGCGCACCAAAATGGTAGCAGTTGTGGGTTCTCCTTGTTATCAAAAAAAAATAATAGATCCACCTCGCATTCAATAAAAAACTGAGATAGATCATGAGAAACCAGAGTTAAAATTCTAGTATAGGTTAAAAAGGAAAGTAATTTCTTTCTCATCTTCTAGACCTTGGTAGAGAGAGCACCTAATACTTGTACTAGTGAAAAAGTAGCAGATATCTTGTAACAGGAAGTTCCCTGTCACTGAAGATAGGAATTCCACTCGTCCCTATAGTTCTCAAGACAGAACAAATGGTTTACAGCACGCTTCATAATGTGTGTACTTGACATAATAGGTAAGCAAAGTATCAGCTTATAAGCTCAGGGCAAATCAACCTGGTAACGTTCTCCAGCCATAAATTGCAAGCTATTTTTACGCACTAGCGTACTGTACCTGCTACTGCTCATACACTAACAGCTTGTTTGGATGGTTGTTAACCGTAGTATTGTATTGTATCGTTAGTTTAAATACAATGTTTGTTTTGATTGTTACTTAAATGCTATTGCATTATATCATTTAAAACCATTGTTAGGCAACGACGAAAAGACTCATTTTGTGTAACAGCTGGTTAGGAGTGATCGTATCATTACCTTAATATTTTCTTCTCATTTTGTCTTTACTTATTTGTTTAATTTTGTCTTTACTTATTTGTTTAATGATTCTATCATTTACCTTACTTTTTCATAGTAGATCTACCCCGTACCTTACAATGTCTTCTAAGTTTTATCATTCAAATTATGGATGTGACATTATATAACGATGGAGAACGACACAATCTATTCAAATGTTATACTCATTGAACCAATATTATACGATACAATATAACACAATACAATACAGTACATTATGAACCAATACACAACAATCATCTAGATCTCCATATAAAATCTCACATAATAAATACAATGTTTCATTCTTTCTTTTCCTTATAACTGATAATTGCATAAGTTGCACGGGAATCTATGTATTAATTTATGCAGGATAGAACATGAAATAAGTATATGGGTATTAGGAACACATGGATTAAAGAAACTAAAATGACAAAACTAACCCTCATATATAATAGCAAAAATAAACTTATATTTTGTTTAAGTTAGCACATATAACCTCAGTTGCTCAGACTCTTCACTTTTGGTGCCGCAGCCCCGTCGACACGACATGGGTGTGGGTGTGGGATCTGTGTCCGATTTGGTCAACTGGTTTCGGGTACTTTGACCATATTCAATGGAAAAAGTTTGGATAGTTTCAATGATTTCTATAATCAATACAAAAACTAAGATGAAATTAAAGAAAATGAAATACCTTTTATATAGAAATATTTATGTCACGCCTTTTCCTTTAATCTCCTTCCAGGATTCTCTTCAAGTTCTCCACACAATATCTCATAATTTAGGTTTTATCACTCTATTTTTAGATATTTTATAATTTTCAGGCGAATCCTGCACCCACATCCATACATGGACCCATATCCCCGAATCTTACAAATTACATCATGAAGGATCCAACCTTTAGATTCACACTCGTATTGAACAACCGCACCCGAGCAACTAGCATATAACAATATACACGACTAATTTGTAATATATTAACTAAACATCTTACAAGAATAATCTTCCATATCCCCGAATCTTAAAAATTAGATCATGAAGGATCCGACCTTTAGATTCACACTCGTATTGAACACCCGCACCCGAGCAACTAGCATATAACAATATACGCGACTAATTTGTAATATATTAACTAAACATCTTACAAGAATAATCTGTGTTATAATCACATTAACATGTTCCTAAACCAATGACCCCTAAATTTGATTAGTTATTCAAAATCTCTTAAAAATGAGAGATACAAGGTGATAAAAGCAACCCTTCGGGGTGGCCCAGTGGTTTGAGCTTGGGGTTTTCATGTTGGAGGTCTCAAGTCCGAAACGTCTTGCCAGCGAAAGTAAAGTGTTTGCCTTCAAGGTCGAGCGGGTTACATCTCCTATATGGTTTGCGAGCCATTGCATAGGAGTGGGAGTTTACCCTGTGCACACCTAAAAGGGTAGCAACTGCGAGTTCCCCTAGTCATAAAAAAAAAGGTGATAAAAGTATAAGTTGGAGCAAACAAAAGAGGATAAGAAAGTAAATATACAATGGTCTTCTATGATAGGTAAGTCGGGATGGCGATCGGGTGAGTTGGGTCAAATTTGGGCAGGTCATAATAGGTCAAGACCGAACTCAACCCAATTTTTACTAAGTTTTACTTATTTTATTTGTTCTTGTACAATATTTTAGTACCTAAATAAAATTATATTTTTCTTTATTATATATATATAACATATCAATTAAAAATTTTAAAAAATTGAAAATATTTTGACAAGATTTCTCTCTAGTCAATATGGGTTGCATGTCAACCCAATTTTTAACAAATAAAATTAAAATGGATTGAGCTAATGAATTGGTGGATTAATTTAAACAGGTTTGTCAGATCGGCAGGTTGGGTTTGATTTTGCTACTTCTATAGGTAAGGATGGCTCCTTTCTAATACTTTAGTAGGTCTTTAATACTAACATGCATCAAACTCTTAATCAATTTGCAGCTGACATTCATTATATAGGCAACTCTTTTTCTTTTCTTTTCATTTGATACGCTAAATCCCAAGGCCAAACCCCACTCAACTTCGAAGTAGAGAGTAGTTCCTGACTTCTTTCCCCACTTACTCCCTAGATGATTAGAACCCCCCAACATCAAGGTTGGAGTTGGACAATCCTTTCCACTATATTCCAAGAAAATGAAAGAAAACATGCTCTACATACTAAAAACTATGTATTGTAGCAATTTGATTAAGGGTGTGTTTGGAAGGAAGGAAAATGTTCTCCAATTTTGTTTGGTTGGCTTATTGGAAAACGTTTTCCAAATCAACTTATTTTCCTAAAATTTAAGGAAAATGTTTACCTTCCAAAAACTAAGGAAAACATTTTCCAAACTCTCCTCCAACCTTAAATTGACAATGTTTTATTCTTACTCCGCCCCTACCACGACCCCCCCCCCCCAAATAATTTTTTTAAAAAATTTCTTTTCCAATAAAAAAACTAAAAGTTTATTTTTGAACCCATCCCCTCCAAAAACAAAACGTAAAAAAATTATTTTTTAAAAAAAATATTTCAAATTTTATTTTCTTGCCCCGACCCCGAACCCTTCCACCCCACAAAAAAAAAAATTAAATTTACTTTTGAAAAATATTTCAAATTTTGAAAGTTCCATTTTT
>JAPFFP010000080.1:15174446-15184845 GCA_026153255.1 Solanum medicagineum
GTCCAGGAGACCAGATGGGTAGGCGCCAAGGCTCGGGATGTGGATGGGTTTAAGTTGTGGTACTCGGGTGGGTCTAGGGATAGAAATGGGGTGGGTATCTTAGTAGACGAGGGTCTGAGGGCGTATGTGGTTGAGGTAAGGAGGGTTAATGATAGGATGATGTTTATTAATCTCGTGGTTGGTAGACATGTGGTGAACGTAGTCAGTGCTTATGCGCCCCAAGTAGGCCTAGATAAGGAAGTCAAAAGGCTCTTTTGGGAGGATTTGGATGAGGTTGTGCGAAGCATACCAGAGACGGAAAATTTTTTTCATTGGTGGTGACTTTAATGGGCATATCGGGGCAATAACTAGCGGGTTTGAAGGCGTTCATGGAGGCTTTGGTTTTGCGGAGAGGAATGGAAGTGGGACGTCTCTCTTGGATTTTGCCAAAGCCTTTGAGTTAGTGATTGCTTACCCGTGTTTCGCAAAGAGGGAAAACCACTTGATTACCTTCCGTAGTACGGTAGCTAAGATTCAGATAGATTACCTACTTCTCTGAAAGGGGGATAGAAGCTTATGTAAGAATTGGAAGGTTATTCCTAGTGAGAGTGTTTCCATTCAACATAGGCTTTTAGTGATGGATATGGAGATCAAGAGAGAAAAGAAGAAGAAGGTTTTGTATGCCCAACCAAGGATTAGATGGGGAGGCCTTACTCTTACCCTTTCTCGTGAGATGGAAGAAAAGTTGAGAAACTTAGAGGCGTGGAGTAGTGAAAGTAATGTGAATAGTATGTGGGACACGACTACTGGTTACATAAGGAAGGTAGCTTCCGAGGTACTAGGGGTTTCGAGAGGGATCTTTGGTGGATGTCAAGGCGATTGGTGGTGGAATGATGAAGCTCGGGGTAAAGTGAAAGACAAGAAGGTCACTTACACAGAGTGGTTAGAGTGTAGGGATGAAGATGAAATGCAAAAGCTTAAGGTAATCTATAAGACGGTCAAGTCAGAAGCAAAGATGGCGGTGACGAATGCTAAATCAGCAGCGTTTGAGCGCCTTTATGAAGAGTTGAGTGATAAAGGCGGGGACAAGAGATTCTATAGGCTCGCTAAAGTAAGAGAAAGGAAAGCTCGCGATTTGGACCAAGTGAAGTGCATCAAGGATGAGGAGGGTGAGGTGTTGGTGGATGACACTTCCATTAAATTAAGGTGGCAAGTTTACTTCCATAAACTCCTAAATGAAAAAGGAGATAGAGATATTGAGTTGGGTGAGTTGGCGCATTCTGAAAACCATCATGATTTTGGGTATTGCAGGCGGTTCAGAGTTGAAGAGGTAAGACGGGCTATTAGTAGGATGAAGAGGGGGAGGGCGATCGGGCCCGATGAGATTCCGATAGACTTCTGGAAGAACATGGTCAAGGATGGCATTGAGTGGTTGACTAGACTGTTCAATGCTATTATGAAGACTGCTAAGATGACTAATGAATGGAGGAGGAGTACAATGGTTCCATTGTACAAGAATAAGGGAGCTATTCAAAACTATAACAATTACAGGGGTATCAAGTTGTTAAGCCACAATATGAAGGTCTGAGAGAGAGTAGTGGAGATGAGGGTGCAAAGAGTAGTTTCTATCTCAGAGAATCAGTTTGGATTCATGCCGGGGTGGTTGACTATTGAAGCAATTCATCTTGTTCGGAGGTTAGTAGAGAAATACAGGGAAAGAAAGAAGGATCTTCATATGGTGCTCATTGATCTTGAGAAGGCATACGACAAAGTCCCAAGGGATGTCTTATGGAGGTGTCTAGAGGTGAAAGGTGTTCCAGTGGCATATATTAGGGCAATTAAGGACATGTATGATGGAGCCAAAACTAGAGTAAGAACAGTAGGTAGAGACTCGGAATACTTTCCTGTTGAGATGGGACTCCACCAAGGATCTGTGTTGAACCCTTTCTTGTTTGCCTTGGTGATAGATGAGCTGACGCGATCTATTCAGGAGGAGGTACCATGGTGTATGCTTTATGACATAGTACTAATTGATGAGACTCGGACTAAAGTTAATGATACGTTGGAGGCCTGGAGACACGCCTTGGAGTCCAGAAAGGATTCAAATTTAGTAAGACCAAAACTGAACACTTGGAATGCAAATTCAGTATTGAGAGGGATGAGGCAAACTCTGATGTGAGGCTTGCCACTCAACCTATCCCCAAGAAGGAAAACTTTAAGTATTTGGGGTCCATCATTCAGAGTAGTGACGATATCGACGATGATGTCACACATCGTATTGGGGCAGCATGGACTAAATGGAGGCTTGCCTCTGGAGTATTATGTGACAAGAAGATACCACCTAAACTCAAAGGTAAGTTTTACAGAATAGTGGTTAGACCTTCGTTGTTGTATGGGATGGAGTGTTGGCCAATTAAAAAGGCACATGTTAAGAAGATGCATGTCGCAGAGATGAGGATGCTGAGATGGATGTGTGGTCACACCAAGAGTGACAAGGTTAGGAATGAGACCATTCGGGAGAAGCTATAGGTGGCCCCGGTGGCCGAAAAGATGAGGAAAGCGAGACTGCGATGGTTTGGACATGTGCAGAGAAGGAGTACCGATGCCCCTGTTAAGAGGTGCGAGAGATTGGTTCTGGGAGATACTCATAGGGGTAGAGGTAGACCGAAGAAGTACTAGGGGAGGTGATTAGACATGATATGATGGAACTTGACCTCACTGAGGACGTGACCTTAGATAAAAAAAAATGGAGGTCGCGAATTAGAATAGCGGGCTAATGATAGGGTTAGGTGCTTTTATCATGTGTTCGCATTGCCTATGTGTTAGTTTTGTCTTATTTACATAATGTCATTATTAGTCTCCCTTTCTGTTCCCTTCCCTTTCTTTTGTCATATCTAGTTCTTTCTTGCTTACGAGTTTTGAGATGGGAGTTCCCAGGAAACAGCCTCTTTACTTCTATAGTAGTGGTAAGGTCTGCGTACATTCTACCCTCCCAAGACCCCAGTTGTGGGATTTTACTGCGTATGTTGTTGTTGTTGTATATCTAAATTATTGGAAGTATGAGTCCCCAAGCGAACCCTTGACTTGCCTGACTCATTCATCTGAATACTTTAATATGCATGCAAAATTTTTATAATATGAACCTTTAAAATATTTAATAAAATTCAAAAAATCTGAATAATATTTCATATAGAATCTGAAATATTCATTGATACAAATAATAATAATGCATAAAACATCTGAATGAATAGATTAGCCTAACTCACTAACTCTGTCCCTGAAGCTTCTACTATATTAAAGATAGGTGCCGCAACAATACCCACGACCACCTAACTATAAAATAAATAGAATAGACTAACTAACTAGAGTCCTTTGAAAGCGAATATGTCTCAGCAACTGCTACTGAACAGCTGTCTTGTTGAATCTCTGCGATCATGAGTACTTGAATCTGCATTATAAAATGATGCAAAGTCGAAGGACATCAATACATGAAATGTACAGTATGTAAAATGGCTAAAACAAGAAAACTCAGGATACACTGCTCAAATCATAGGCTTAGTGCAGAGAATAACTCGATAACTTAAGCAATGCAAAATAAGTAAAACATCTTATTTAATAAATAAATATATGCAACTCAATCTATATCTGAAACTAATATATACTTTAACTTGGGGAGTTTCTCTAACCGACAACCATCACTATGAGCATCATGATGATACAATGTCTTACCCACATTGCCAAAGCCATCCAATACCTTGCCAGGGTAAGGGATGAACCTGAACTTATGGATCCATTTAAACTGGGTCATCTCAGTGACATATGAGGAGTTGTCCATCTGGTACAATTCTATCCTACACTGGCTACATAGTTTATAGCGTTGGAGTTATCTGAACTTGTACCCACAACAGTGCTCAATACTACTCCCAAAATAATTTATTATGTTCGTTTCAAATGTTTAAAAACATTATTTTTTCTGGGTTTGAAGTAATTACTCAAACTAGTCTATTAAAAGAGGAAAACTGATTTCTCATAATTTTAAGAGAGAGAAAAAAAAAGAAACTTAAATGCTTCTTTAAAATTTTTGGGGCTTAGCCCTGCTTTAGCTTTTCTTAACTATCTCTTCTTAACTCAGTCTCAAAATAATTCTTTAACTCAAATTGTGCTTAACTTCTCAAATACTTATAGTAATTTAGTCATTTTTCAATAATGCAATTAAAGCATGATAATAAAAACATTCCCAAAATTCATCTAGGGTTCTTGTAAATGTAGTAATACTTCAAGAATCTAAAGAGATGTACTCAACAATGAAGTTCTTAGCATAATGATAATGGAACAATAAGAATTTCCTGATAAGGTTCTAAAATTTGTCCATAAGAATGAAATTGACTTGACTCTTGACTAGAATTCTTGATAACAAAAATACATTAGGCATGAAAATAGAATTTTTGGTGGCCTTACATACCTAGAAGATTTATATAGAACACTAGCTATCTTGAAGGAAATCTTTGATCCTGGAACTTGATGCTTGTTCTTGAGAAAAGAAATTCTCTGTGTGAATTTCTAAGGTGGAAAAACTTAGAAAAATATGGGTTAAAGGGGTTCACTTTGATTCCTCAATTCTTTACTTAAAATCTTTAGAATTCTTGAAGAAGAATCCTAATTTCTGAAGAACAAGAACAGTTAAGAAATTCTTTCTTTAAATTCTTGAATTCGTTTTCTTGAAATCCTAGGCTATGATTTAAAATTTTATTAGAGATTAATGAATAGATGAAGAAATTTGGATTGAAAAGCTTGACATTATGGAGAATAACTTATCATATCGAATAAGTTTACCTCGATTAAGTTACTTATTTACCGTCATTGATTGTGTAATCACTCATTAGCTTCTTAAAACTGAAAAAACAATAAAATATTACATTTACTGTAATTCATTAAATTATTATTTTTTCTTTTACATAATTTAGCCTAGAGTTCGATATTTTTTAAAATTGGCCTAAAAGGTGGCGCCTAAGGGCTATGGAGGGCTGCCATTAGACCATAATGCCCTCCTGACTTTCAAAAAATTTAAACTCAAAATCTGGGATAAATTTTGATGAGACAAATCCAACGCAATAAGAATGGTTTCAAAATTTCATCCACAGCTCTAGAATTTCCACATTACAAAGCGCGATTGCATAAGCAAAATCTCAAGAATAAATTGCTCCAAATTACTAAAATATTTTTCAATTAAATTTTGTTATGATTCATAATGTCTCTTCACAAATTTTCACAAGATTGCATCTTTTTGTTCGAGAGAAATCAACTGTATAATTTGACAAAATTTTAATTTGGAAAATAGTATATAAAACTGTATATTAATATATATGAGTGTATATATACCTCTTATAATTCTGTATAATCTTGTATATTGTATGTATATCATTTCATATCAAATTTTCAGTGTTTTTTTTTTTTATAAAAAAGTAAAATGGAAGTCTTGTATATTATTGTATACTGAATGTACATTGTTGTATGTCGAATTGTATTTGGGCTAAAAATGTATACTGTAAATTTTGGATTATGTTTTTAAGTGTAAGGGAGATAATTATATTTTATGAAAATTTTCTAAAAGAATACAAACATTTGTTTTTTTCTATTTTCACAATAGCAGTTGGACGAGGCAGTATGGCCTTAGCCCACCTTTGATTGGGTCAGCCGAATAACCCTTTTTTGGGCTAGACATGAGTTTATCTTTTCGATTATAATATTTTATAATAATAATAAGATTGGTTAAAATACTAAATATTAGATATGTTATTACGGGTTGTAACATTACCTAATATTAATAATAAATTTTTAACAATTTACTTACAAGTTATAACAAATATATATTATGCCTAGTGGTGGCAAATGGGCGAGTTGGGTCAAATTTGAGCTAGTTGAAAATGAGTTAACATAAAATGGGTAATAATTCAACCCGCATATATTTTATATGGGTAAAAAATGGGTTGGGTAACAAATAGATTGGATAAAATATTAGTTTACCCATATTTTCATGAACCAATAGTACTTTATTTTAAAATTCAATATGGATAAAATATTTTAGTTTATTTTTGGATGAAAAATTGAAAATATTTATTTAATTTTATTGTATCATAATTCATATTATTTTTTTCTTCATTTTCATCATATACAAATATAATTTAGCTTTCCCTTTTAACATCACATAGCTAAAGCACGTATATTTTTTTTTGTGTGTGTGTGTCTATATATATATATATATATATTTCAATATTTCTCACGTCTTACACTTGAAGCAAGTATATATCCATATACTCTATTCGTTCCTTTTTAATTGTCATGTTACACCTTTCAAAAATCAATTTGAATAATTTTTAAAGATAAATTAGATTATATTAATTCGATACTTTCAAATAAAAATTTTGATATTTAAGAATTATATAAAAAGTACTATAAATTGTAATTTTTCTTCTCAATGTGATAAAATAAATTTTAAAATTTTATTCAAAATACATATGTTTAATTCTCGAAAAGAAAATCACAATGACTAAACTTAAGTGGAGGGAGTATTTATTTAGTCTATGTACGTAATTCGGGTTTCTTTTTCTGGCTAGGTCACATAGCTAAAGTCATGGTAATATCAATTCTCTCAATATTGGTGTCAATTAGAAGTTGTTAATAGAAAGAAATTGAACAGTATAATTAATATAATTTTCTCAACATATAAAGGAGAGTTGTAGGGGTAGTGTAGGGGTCGGGGTAAGGAAAAAAGTTGTAAGTTTAGGTTAAAGGAGAGTTTTAAAAAATATTTTTCCTACTTTTTAGAAATAAATTATTTTTCTTAAATTTGAAGAAAATAAGTTTATCTTTAAAAATATTGTTCAAAATATTTAAATCAATTAAACATAAGTAAATTAGAGACATAATAAATTTTAGGTGAATAAAAGTTGAAAGTTTAACCCATTTAACTAATTCATATATAGTTTACCCATATTTTTACTCATAAATACCTATATTTATATGGGTTGAATATGGGTTTGGACCCATATTTTATCCATTTAAAAGTTACTCACCTAACCCATTGAAATATGGGCGAATTTCCAAAATACGGGTTCATTTTGCCAGCACTAATCATACTCAATCCATGCCAATTACATACTCAAATATATATCTCTATTATAACTTGTAATTAAATTATTAAAACCCGTAATTGCTAGAACTTGCAATTCATTATCTAATGTTAACTCGTAATAACATATTTAATATTTATCATTTTAGCAAATCATTCTTTATAAAATCATATCTCACGTCCTTAAAAAGCTTATGCCTATTTAAGGATAAAAATCAACAACCAACCCATTTAAAGAGAAGATTGATTTTGTAAAAAATAAGATGAATAAATGACAATTAATGAAAATTATATCTTTATGATGTCGTCAATATTTAGATTCATGTTAGTTTGCAATGTTATTTTTTTTCTTTTTAATCATATTTTAGATATTGAATATATGTATCGGCTTTAGATACATGTATCCGAGATACATATCAATTAGTGTATCGAATTAAGAGATATAATTCAAAGTCATTAATTAAGAAATGTGTCTAATTAACGGATATATCTAAAAGTCATAAATTAAGGAGAAAATCATACTTGTGACAACTTTAAAAGATATGACATATCACAACTCCTAAAAAAAATTCAAAATCTTCTCTCTCTTTTTTTTAAACGATGCAGTAAAGTTTAGACTTATTAACTCAAATTCATGAACTATAATTAAGATAAATGCATATATTTTTTCATATTCATGTACACTTAACTAGATATACTATTAAAAAGTAGATACATATAATTTCAACTTAATAATATGTTAGATGCGTCAATAATGTAGTTGATACATCAATAATGTATCAGATACATTGATGTATCAGCTACATGCATAAATCTAAAAAAATGTGTAAATCTATAATTACGATACTTATTCAAATACATTATAAAAATTAGATACATATAATATTAACTCAATAATGTGCCGGATACATTGGTAATTCCAACTCGATCCAAAAGTTCATTTCTCACCTTCCTCCTTGTTAAGATTTATCATCATTATTGCATAAACCCATCCCCTCCCCCCCTTCCCCCCCTTCATTTACAGCAAATTACATATTATATTTAACTTTTGTTCGTCAACATTGTTATAATTTTGGATCTCAAATTTGACAAACTAAATATATTAAGAATAATAGTGATAATTTTCATGTCGTTTTTCGAGCAATAATAAATAAATATTCTGCTCACTTGAAGAATCACTAGTCATGAAAGAAAACTATGAAAACTCTCAATCAATAGAGCTTTATCTTAACATTTTAAACAATACAAGGCAAAATAAATTGAAATCTATTATAGATATATGACTTTGAATAACAATTAAATAGAAACAAACCTCAAATAGTACTTGTGTTGTTTCAAATTTTAATTTTAAACGCTTAAAGGTGGATATCATGGTGGAAAAAAGGAAGGAAGAGAGAGAACGATGGTGGAGATAAAAGTTGATGAGAATTAGAGAGAGTTGATTAACATGAAAGCTTAAATTAGTAATGCTTTAACCTCTCAGATGATTATTAATAGAGGCTAATTTTTAGAAATATATGTATTTAAATATATTTTTCCAAGTGCATGGTAAAAAAATTATTAACTTGTGATAAAATATGTAATATCTAAGTGTATAAAATTAATATATGTAAGAGTGATGTATACCTATTAAGATACTTTAGCAGAAAATTAAAGCTTAGCCCATTTAAAAGAGTTATGCATTAGCGCTTCCTTCACTAGGAGCCTTTAAATCATAAAAGTGAATAAAACCCCTCATTCTGTGGCCATCATTTATGTCATACGTATTTGATTAAAATTGCGAATCTAGTTAGTTCAAACACTTTAGACATGCGATATTTAACATTTTATATTATTGAAGTTTAGTCATTTTTATTTGATCTTTAATTATATGCGGACGATTTCAGTCATTGTTGCCAAAACTTCAAGCTTTTTTGCTACAGATTCATGCCCATATGGTTGCAGTTCAACCATTTTTACTTGGATTTTCAGACAAAATTTATTTTGAACTTTAGCCGTATAAACCTTTGGAGAGCAGGAGTTATCAAAAAAGTCTAACTTCGGACGATACTGCATATTCGATATTTCTTCGAAAAGTAATATTTTTAAAGAATACATAAAGTTAAATAATGATATCCAAATATAGCATCCCTAAAATGTTTAGTTTAATTTCAAAGAACAAAAATAGAAGGACAATGATATTTTAACAAAGTGTATCATCCCCTATTAAGTAGCCTAAGTTGAAACTAATTAACCCCACTCTATCATAATAATGATACCAATAAGTCCCTCTCCATATGGACCGCAATTCGAACTAGGCCACGTTCTTTTCTTTCCTTTTTACGTTGGAGTAAATCTGTCACCAAAATATTACAATCATCCAAACCATAGTAACCTCTGTAATTAGTATTACTCGTTAATCTACCCATCTCAATTTATATGATATAATTTAACTTAGCATGAAGTTTAAGAAATTATGATTTAACATAAATTATAACTCATTTCATTAGTGATAAAAGAATATCTTAAAATATAAATAAATGTAAAAATATATCAATTTACCCTTATTGTTGTTGTTTTCGAAATCGAATATAATTGAGACAGACAGACGGTGGCAAAATCAGTATTTTCGTCAAGGATGTTCATATTTTAGAATATGAATCGATAATTTTTACATCAAGTGTGTTCAAAAAGAATTTTTTGTCAATGGATCATTCGTGTCGTTTGTGAAGTGCACAAAAACTAAAGTATCCAAGTGCTATATATGTCCAAAAAACAAATGCATTTGAAGGAGAATATGAGGACAAGAATACTCTCAAATAGTCTAAGAAACAGAAAGTCAAGCAAGTTATAAAATTGGCAGAAGTGTGAGAATTAAAGAGCGTGGGATCCGATGATGATTATTACTCACACTATATCCCAAGACTAGTCAAACTCTGACAATTCAATTACTTTGACCAAAAATAGAAGAAATAAATTACATACACACACGAAAAAAAGAAATTAATTGCACAAACCTACAAAGACAAAACTACAAACGAAAAGAAACCAAAACGTACAATTCCTCATAACAGTTCTTTGACCTTCCAATCCTATTGGCTTTGGGGAAAATGCCTCCTTTTATGGACCCATTACCTTACATCAAAGCCTTCTTTGTTTGATTAGAAATAAAGAAAGGGAGAATATACAAACATAACCCTAAACTTGGCATAACTTTTTAAATTGGAACTTAAATTTTCATAGTGCACAAATATGACCCTCAACTTGGCAATTCCTGAACAAATAGGCACAGACCAGTCGCTGACGTGGCGC
>JAPFFP010000080.1:15188751-15212585 GCA_026153255.1 Solanum medicagineum
TCATAGGCGAGCGAGTGTCTGGGTTGTTTAAAGAAGGGGGGTGGGAGGGGGGGGGGGGGGGGGGGGGCGGGGGGTTGGGAATGTTGAGAACTTTGAATTAGTTAAGGACTGTTGCTTTTGATTTAATCAAGGACTGTTGAATAAAATCCTTCTTTTTAGGATTGTTAGATTTTCTGTTAATCGCTTAGCTTTATTTTTTGTGTAATTTCTTTCTCTGTTTGTTACGTTTACAGCTATATTAAGTCAAGTTCAACTTCAATAAAATCATCACTTAAAATTCCAATTGTTTAGTATTTTTCTTTTCATCTATCTTTGCTATATAACCGTTCAATATCTAATTAAGAATGGAAAACATTTATTTACACCACCACAATTTTTAATAGTCATATGAAAGGTATTCTCTAACCGGCAAGTTTGTCCATTGAATATAAATGGAAGAATAATTTGCTTTAAACCAAAGATTGAAATAAAAATCATGCATCAATTAAGCCGTTCCATAGACTTTTCTTTTTAAAGATTTGACCTCATTTAAATATCATAAAATAAGATTGGATCCTATATTTTCGAAGATTCAATAATTATTTTAAAATAGAAATTTCAATGCAATTGAATTATTTTTATTTGATGCAAACAATTTATGATCTGACAAGCACAGAATGAAAATTTTATTCTAAATTCCACAAATTTTTTATGAAAACCTTTTATTTGCTTCTTTTCAATGGGAAATTTAATTTTTTTCGGAATGTATACTAATTTTTAGCTAATTCTTCTTCTGATGATCATTTAACATCTTAATTAAAAAATATACCTTAACTATATTTCATCTGCAACAATTTTATCAAAGCGGATAATGACTTTTCAGCATGATTATCTTTTTCAGAAAAGAAAAACGTATGATTAGCTTTTCAAAAAATTTCTGAACGAATAATATTATCAAAATCTTTCAATTTCTTATTTTAAGAGTATCATTTAAGATATTAAACCCATAACATGAACATTTGTGGGGAAAAAACACATGAGATGATCTCTAATTCTACAAACGAAAAAATAAACGAAAATTTGCTACAGAAGAGTAAGTATTTATATTCTCAAAAAATAAATTAGATTTTCCTCCAAAGTTTTGTTCCTTTTTTTTTCCTCCATGGTACTTGTAGGAAAAGGGGTTATGCCATGCAGCAATATGTACATCTGCAATACGTATACATCCATTTTTTCTTCAGTATTGGCTGGCATAGAATAAACCAATCAAGAAACCACCATAAAAAGGAAGAAAAAAGAAAAAAATAGTGGAATTATAAATATTTTGATGAGTTGTTTGCAGAGAAGTTCTGATTTGGAGAATATATAATTATATATTTATTACAAGAATAAAGTATATTTATTTGCTCCACAGTTGGGAGTAGGAACGTATATATGTAATGACAATTATAAGAATAAAAATTTGAGATTCTTGAGAAGTTGTGCAATACTTATTTTTCTAGTTATTGAAAAATAATAATTTAGGCAGTAAACTTAAAGTGGATGTGATGTATTTTGATACACCACACTCTTCTCTTGCGTTAAAACAACTTAAGTTTTTGTTAAACCAAAAAGAAGTTCTGTATGCAAAACATTAAACATAGAGGGAAAAAAAAGGAAATCTTCTCGATTTAGCAACAAAATTTACTTTAGCAATTTGACTACAGGGGCATTTAAATACCCACTCAACAACTTTCAAGTGAATTTAACCTCATCCTAATACTACAATACCAGTCTCACAATGGAAAGTGTTGCATTACAAAGTACCACATCAACACTATTTCAGTGACACATTAATACCATTTTGAAAATTCTCTAAATTTTAATATTTTTAAATTCATTTCCCTTTCACAATTTTTTTATTTTTTATTATTTTTAAATACTAATTAATTCTTAATTCCTAGTTAGTTTATTTGAAGTCGTTAGCAATGATTTTTTCTTTCAATACTCTCCAGCCACTTACTTGCTATTGCTGCGGTCGTTGTCCCTCATTTTTATATTTGTATATTCTAATCAAGTTATAATTCTTAACTAACTTAAGAAAAACACAAGTTTATTTGTAGTAAATTTCACACACACAAAAAAAGATTTCTTTCTTTGCCCATTACTTGCACCACCATTACCAACCATTAACATCAGGCATTGTCTAACAAAACCACATATACTTTCCGGGTCAGTCTTTACTTTTCAAAAAAATTCATAACTTTCTAAGAAACATCTAACCCTCAAATGTAAAGAGTAAACAAAAGGGGTCTTAGTGTAATTTTTTATTTATGTGTTTAATGAGAAAGCGTACTTTATGTGTGAATGTAGAGTTTAAGGAAGGACAAAGGGCGGGGGTGTGCGGGGGGCGGCCGGGGGTGAGGAGTTTGAAGAGGAAGGAGGACAATTGAGGGTAGTGTAATGACTGTGAAGGTCATTTTTGGTATTCTTAATAAAATTATTGTTTTTTCCTTTTCAAAAGTTGCCTGAAGTCATTTTTGGTTGAGTCTAATTCGAATTTTGAAAACCTTATAAAAAGTCGAAGTTTTTCTAAAGAAAGTGTTTTTAAGGCTTAAAGTTGAAAAATTTGAGTTTTGATGGTCATCTTGAGTTTCGAGTGTCGCAACGCTATTCTGTTGATTCCATTAGCTTCAGAATGCCGTGTTTGGTCTAGGAAAACATACAAACTAAATTTGGAGTTAAATCGAAGATTTCAGACCCAAAGTTGCATTTTCAGTTCATTTGGGATCATAGTTTGACTTTGATCAACATTCGGAGTTCGAAAGCTCAAATCAAATTTCATAAGTTCCAGTGGTTTCGGATGGTAAAACTAATGCTAGAAATGTTCTTGTTGTAACTTTTAAAGTTCCCGATGTTATTTTGGGTATTTGAGTACTAAACTAGTTTAAACAATTATTCTCGGGTTCCGGGCCAAGAAGGTCTTGAATTCGAATTCTGACGATTCCATTGAGTCTGAACATCGTTTTTGGTAGAATTTCATATTTGGTTTGTGTTAATGGGGTTCTGAATGAATCTCGAGGGTCTTTTTCGTTTTTTCCTATGTTGTGTTTAGGTGATATCTGGTGCAGCTAATTTGTTCTCCGCGTATGCACCTCCATGTTCGTGCTTGTGGAGTTCAAATTATTCAGACCTCTACATTCACGGAGGTCAAATTACTTAGACCTTCGCATTCACTGAAAGAGGGTCCGCGTTCGAGGAGGCTTTTCCTATTACACTTGGCGTTCGTGGATTAGTCCTCCGCATTCGTGCAGGCTTGCTAGCACGTGTGCTCCATTTTCGTGGACCTTTTCCCGTGTTTGCGGAGTACAAGCTTTCCCTGAACAGTGTAGTAGTTTTAATTGATGGTTTGACATATTTCTACCGTTTTTAATATTTTAAACTTCGTTTCTGAGAGATTCTTCAAGTTTTTTCAAGGCAAATTTATTGTGTAACTATTTTTCAACCTATTTCTTTAATTTTCGTAGATTAAATTTTGTTTTTAACTTAGAATTTGAGGTTTTTAATTGTAGAAATTAAGGATTTTTATGTATTGACCTGGTTGATCATTTTTGAGTTTATCTGTAAAAATTACTATTTTTCCCTATCATAAGTTGCTTTGGGCCTATTTTGAACTATGGAGCTAAAATCCTGAGTTTTAAAAGTTGAAAATATGTGTTTTGGCATTTTTAAAAGCTTAAGTTATTGAAAAAGTGAGTTTTTGTATCATTTTGAGTTTCAGGTGTCGAACAAAAAATTCATCGATTTCATTAGCTCCGGAGCAACTGAATATGGTCAAGAAGAAGTTACAAAACTGAATTTGGAGTTGAATTGAAGTTTTTAGGTCAAAAGTGATATTTTTAGTTGTTTTCAGAGCCAAAGTTTGACTTTGTTCAACAATCGTAGTTCGGAATCAAATTGAAATTTTGATAGTTCCAATAGTTCTGGATGGTGAAACTAATGGCAGAAATGATTTCGTCATACTTTTTGGAGTTGTCGAGGGTAGTTTTGGTATTTTGAGTTTTTAATTAGTTTATTTGACTTGCATGGGTAAATATGTTGTGGAGACTTCAGAATCTAATTCTAATTATTCCATTGAGTCTAGATCATTGTTTCTGGTATGGATACATGTTTGAATTGTGAAATTTGGGTTCTAGATGAGTCCCAAAGATCTGTTCTGAGTTTTGAACTTAGCCGTGCACTGTTGATATATTTGGTTTCTGGTGAAATTAGGGTTCTTCTCCGCGTTTCCGGAGGTCTGGGCAACCTAAACTCCGCATTCGCAGAGGTTCAATTTGTGTTATTTGTTCCTACTTCGCATTCGCGCTAGCTTGTCTGCAT
This sequence comes from Solanum medicagineum, assembly GCA_026153255.1. Lineage (NCBI taxonomy): Eukaryota > Viridiplantae > Streptophyta > Magnoliopsida > Solanales > Solanaceae > Solanum > Solanum medicagineum. The sequence continues at coordinate 15,193,090 of JAPFFP010000080.1, forward strand.
TTGCAGAGTAGTGGCTAGTGATCCCCACTTTTTCTTCTCCACATTCGCAGTTAAAGCCCTGCATTCGCGGAGAGTATTTATCCTGTTCAGTTATTAAAAATTCAAGAGCCTCCATTTTCACTTAATTTCAAAAACTCCAAAGATTTTGAGGCGATTTTTGAAGAAAGATTTTGTGGGAAATTATTAGGTAAGTCTAAGTGTTTCTAATATCTTTTCAAGTAATTTCCATGATTCTTATCTTGATTTTGTTTTGAATTTCAGGATTTTGAATATCTAAAATTAGGGATTTTTAGTCTATGAATTGGAAACTTTAAATTATGATTTCTCATAACTCGATTTTTGTGGAAGTTTTCACCCAAGGACTCCATTTTTCATGAAAAACCTAATTTTCAAGTATATTTTCAGATTCGAGAACTTTGAATTTTTAGCCCTACTTTTGACCATTCTTTCTCTAAGTCTAATTCGTGTCAATATAGGTATCAAAATTTATCTCTTGATGTGTAGTATCTATTTCTGATAGTGGTTGAACGATTCGGGGATCGTTTGGAGGTTTGAGTTAATTGAAAACTTGTCTGAGAGCAATTTCAGCATCAAGGTAGGTTTGGATAATCTTTTTGGGACTGAATTTTGAGTTAGTTGACATGTTCATATGATAATTGTAAGAGTTAGGTTGATTTATAAGTCAATGACATGATATGATAGAATTTTGATGGAAATGTGATACTGATTATGTCGAAATTTGAGTAAATAGAGATCCTATTGATAGATTGAGTTGAAATCATGAGAATTGAGATAATTCTAGATATTATTGTGATAATATGAGACTTCTGATAGCATTTGGATTGTGTTGTGGCAAATTGATGATATTTGTGATAAATTCTAGATTGTGAGCCTAATTGGGGACTTACGGAGTTCGATTTCATTGTGATTCTGACTATTGATGAGAGAGTAGTAATATGAGATGTATTGATGGTATTGTGGTTTGTTGATGCACTTGACATAGCCCTTTAGATGTGGTGGTGGTTGTACATGTCATTTTCCATTTACATTGCTATTATATATATTCTTGAAAGGTTGCATTAGTATACACATATCTCATACCCGAATGGTTCCATTGGTGTGCACATATCTCAAACTTGAATAGTTGCATTGGTATGCACATATTTTATTGCATTTGTACCACTTGATACATTATGATACATTGAGACAACAGTATAAGGCCTATGGTGCCTTGAGACACTTCAGTATGGGGCCTGCGACGCCTCGAGATATTTCTGATTATAGCCTATGATGCCTTAAGATATTTGTATATATAGGCAACAACACCTTCGGGTTCTATCTGGTAGCTTCCGCCCGATAGACATGTACATCGATCCTATGATGGTCGTAATTCCACCTCATACATAGTTTGCAACGCTATTGCATTCATACGTTTCATGTGCATTGCATCAAATGATTGTATTTACTATCATTAACTGCTCCTATTTATGTTTATGTTGTGTACTAACCTTATGATGCAGGTGGTAAAGACTCTTAGTTATTTCATGCTTATTCAATTTCTGGTGGTAGAGACTCTTAGTTATTTCATGCTTATTTAATTTTTCTTACCCAGTTAGTTGAACCTACCAGGTACACTTTGGTGGGCTCACCACTACTTTGTTTTCTCCCTATAGATCGAGCACAATGATCCACATATGGTCGTTGATTCTGTTCCACCAGAGAACTCTATATATCTCAAATCTTAACAGTGAGGCCCAGACCCACATAGGGTAATTGATTTGACAATGTCTTCTGTCTGGTTCCCGACATGCATACTACACTACAGTGAGAGAGTCAACACCTCTGGCCAGGGGTTAGGGTAGAGCTCAAACAAATAGAGGTAGTTATGCCTTCTCAGAGAGGCCCGAGACAAAGGCTTTTGATATAGTTATAGGTATCATCCTAATCTTCCATCGATCGATATTTTTATTATTTTATTCAAGATCTACATACTTCTATTCTCTATCTATTTTGTTTCTAGATTTGATTTCATGTGTGATAGTATGCTTGTACCTATTCATATTTCTACCCCCACAGGTGATCTCTTGGTGGTGTATTGAGTATATCAATCCTATCGTATTTCTCTGACGGGGTATGATACTTATTTAGACATGATCATATTGGGATGATAGATTTTGATGTCATTTTAGATATGAATTGGCTCTCGTCCTATCGTTCTATCCTCGGCTGTTATGTTACGACTATGACCTTAGTGATGCCCCGTGTTTCTAGTGGTTCTTACCTCATTCATATTCAGAGATTAATTGATGGAGGGTGCTTGTTTTATTAAGGTTTTATTCAAGAGACTAGTATTGAGCTACCTCCCATGGAATCCATTCTCATGGTTAAGGAATTTGTAGATATATTTCTTATTGATCTTTCAAGTATTCCTCCTAATAAGAATATTAATTTTTCTATTAATTTGTAGTTGGGCACTAAGCCCATTTTCGTTTCTCCATATCATATGACTCCAATAGAACTGAAGCACTTAAAGTAACGAACAATTGTAGGATTTGTTGAGCAAGGGATTTATTCACCCTACTATATCACCTTAGGATGCTCTAGTCTTATTTGTGAAGAAGAAAAATGGGTTGATGAGATGGATATTGATTGTAGATAATTAAACAGGGTAACTATCAATAACAAGCTTCCTCTTCCCCAGATTGATAATATGATTGATCAGCTTAAGAGGGAAGCATTGCTTTCAAAGATAGATATGAGGTTCGATGATCATTAGTTGAGGATTAGAGCAATGGTATTCCTAAAATAGCTTTTTGAACGCTTTATGGCCATTGTAAGTTCTTGTGTTATCCTTTGGGAGAATTAATGCCCCCACAACATTCATGGACTTGATAAATAGGATATTTTGCCCATATGCGAACTCTTCTGTGATTATATTTATTGATAATATCTTAGTGTATTCCAAGAGTGAGGATGATTATGTTCACTATTTTAGAATAGTGGTTCAGAGGTTGAGGGAAGAGAAGTTATACACAAAATTTTCCAAGTTTGAGTTTTGGCTTGATTCAGTGGCATTCTTAGGACAACTAGTGTCTAAGGAGAGTACTAGGGTGGATTCGACCAAGATTGAGTAGTTAGAGGTTGGATAAGGCTTACTTCTCATATTAATTTGTAGGTTTGTAGGGTTAGTTAGATATTTAAAGGTTTATGTTGGGTATATCTTTTATTATAGCCCTATTAATGAGATTGACTCCGACCAGTGTGAGTTTCCATTGGTCTGATGTATTTGAGATGAGCTTTCAAAAGCTCAAGACCTTGTTAATTTTAGATCTTGTGGTGGCAAATGACTTAAGTAACAAGTTCTCTAGTATAGTTCGAGTTGAGGAGTGACCATTGGTTGGGATGGTCAAAGGCTGGGTAACAACCTTTTCTGATTGTAAATTTCAGAGAATGGTGGTGGTCTTACCTTTGTGGAGGCACGTTCTTCCTTGGTGAAGTAGTTTAGGATGAGTTAGTTTAAGTATAAAAGTTGTATATCATTTGAGACAAAATTTTGAGAGGTAAAGCTAAGGAGCGAAGGGCTCTACATCATGGTTTAGATACTTAATTAGACATGAGTATAATTTTTCACCCTCTGGTGGAGGGACAGTTGGAGTAGACCATTTAGCTATCAAAGAACATGTTTTAGATATGTGTGATTGATTTAGGTGCCATTGGGATCAATAATTTCCTTTAGAAGAGTTTGCCTACAACAACAATTATCATTCCAACATTCAAATGACTCCTTTTCAGGAAATTGTATGGTAAGATGTGTAGATCATTGATTAGGTGGTTCAATGCTCTTGAGGTGGATGCATTAGACACTAACTTTCTTAGAGATATCATGGAGCAGGTTTATTTGATTCAAAGTTGCCTAGTGACAGCTCAGAGCCAACAAAAGATTTATGCAGGTAGAAGGGTTTGAGCCTTGGAGTTCATGATGCGCGATCACATTTGGCTTAAGGTATAACTATGATTGGTGTGATGAGCTTCGAAAAAAAAAAGACAAGCTCATCCCTAGGTTCGTTGGCCTTTTAGAGATTTTAAGATGGACCGGAGAGGTGACTTATGAACTGGCCTTGCCACTTAGCTTATTAATTGTACATTCAGTCTTTTATGTTTCCATGCTTGGAAAGTATGTACTAAATGAGTCTTGTGTTATTTTGCTTGATTCTATAGAGTTAGGTCTAGAATTATCATTTGAGGAGGAGCCTATAATTATTCTAGATACGCGGGTTTGGAATCTAAGGATGAAGAAGATTACTCCAGTGAAGGTTATATGAAAGCACCATCCAATTGAGGAGATTACTTGGATGATGAAGTTCGATATGTATGCTAGATATTTTTTTACTTTTTGCTTGAGGACAAATATAGTTTTTAGTGGTGGATAATATAATAATCTGAAGGATTATTTTTGAATTTTTTTTATAAACTTACTATCCCACTCTTCCCTGCTAGCTATTTAAAGTCTTATTTAAATAATTTGTGAGTTAAGTTCTAAAGTTTTATTGAAATGTTGACAAATTTGAAAATTTTGAGTTTTAGATTCTTTAATTTGTTCAAAAGAAAAAAAAATGGATCAAAATGATTTTTGATAATAACTAGAAGTACGGGTCTCAAAATGAACTACGATCGCATGGAGGGGTTCAATGATCGTGGAAGGTTGGCTTGTGATAAAGAAGAAATTATGAGTCAATTTAGGCTCGGGGAACAAGCTCAACAAAGAAAATTTCATATGGCTTTATCTAGATGACCTTTCTAATATGGCAAAACAATCGAGTGAAGAGAGAATAAAGCTCAAATAAGAGGTGGAACTATTTGGCTCAAATATCAATGACATGTAGTCTCACTTGATCAAAAGGTTGGAAGTATATGATGTCCATGAATCAATTATAGTAGATTATAAAGGCCAACTTCTCGGTCGGTTCGGTTTGGTTTGGTTTTGAAGTTTATCAATTCGACTTATTGGTATTAATAATTTGTATATGCTAAATCGTTATAGAATCATTAAGATATTGGCTTATCGATTATTAGTTTATTGGTTATTGATCGTTATCGGTTCAGTTATCGATTTAATTGTTAAGATTTGACAAAATTATTTCTTTTATTGAAAATTACTTAGAAATAAGTTAACAAATCAAATGAACCATACACATGAGTTTACAAATTGTCTTTTGCTCAAAATCAAACACTATTACATTGTAAAAATATCTAAGAGTTTGAGATAGTAAAAAATAAAAGCATGAAACTATCAAGACTTTATATATCAAGTGTCCAAATATAATTATTTAAGTTATTATCGAGTTAACGGTTAACCTGTTAAAAAAATCTAAAAAAATCATTAAGAACCAATAATCCAATAATTAAAAAGAATTTAAATCATTAATAAAACTGCTAAACCAATAATCTGTTATCAATAAATCAATAACCATTTTTTTATTCAAATAATCAATTTTCATTTGATTTGATTTTGAACCGTCCTAACTTGTGGTGCATAAAGAAGAAACTCAACCATTCAAATATATTCGTGTAGGTGATGTCACTATTAAAAAGAGTACAGTAGAATCGCGGGAGAAAGTAGATATCATCATTTGTAAAGACTATTAAAGTACTTATTCGAAGGCAAGAAGGGCGGTAGATTATACTATCTTCATCCCTAAAGAAAAACTCCAAATTTGATAAAAAATTAGAGGTACAATTCATAAGTTTGAGATGGAAAAAAAGTTGAATATATTATGTAATGCTTTTGTGAATATCCGAGTGTGGATGTCATGTTTTTTCTATCTATCGATAACTGCATGCAAGCATAGTAAATATGAAAAACTAGATTATTATCTCAACAATAATGAACTAAGTTAGTATATTTGTAGAAAATCCCCCATTAAATAGTTATGCATTACAATCAAAACACTCAATTCTCTAGCAAATACTATTTAATTTTTTTCAATCATTTTTTCACAAGTACCTACATTAGCATTCAATCGTACAACAATGTTAAATTAGGCGCTTGTCGGGAGGAACTCAATTTTCCTACTTTCTTTTTATTTGTTTTATTTTTATAGGAAGATAAGTATAAACTCAAGGCCATTGAAAGTACATAAATGTGAATGAGATTATTGGAACTAATTATTAGGTGCCCACATGAAAAATCGTGTCTAGGAGAAGTTTGAGTATCTCATTCCACAAGTTTCTATTGCTTAATCCTTTGGCCATCTAGAGACTTTTTTTTTTAAATCCTTGTATGATTTATGGTATGTTAATACAACGTTGGATAAATTTCTTTAAAATATTATGAAGAAAGGACAGATATGTTTATTTAAGACAAGTAGGGTCTGTGATCGAATACAAACGACTTAAAATGTTTTAAATGAAATAAATTGTATTATTAGGTAGAGAGTTAATAGTGAGCTGGTTTACTCATTTATGTACCATTCTGTGGTGAGTATTATTGCTTCATTCACTTATTTCTTTATACTTACGTCATACTAGCTAAGCTTATTTAAGTGATTTATATTTGATAATATAGTAAAAATGGTTCCAAGTAAAATTCCAATTTTTTTGTTAATGAGATTGAAAGTTAAAGGCCCACGATGTGAGATATAACCTGCAGCTCTTGGTTGGTCGGTTTAGTTTTATCCATTTATTAAAGGTTGTCTGCCTATTTTTCTAACTTTTTAATCATTCCTCTCCAAGAAAACTACTACTCCTAGATATTGTGCTTTTTAGTGAATCACTTTATACTAACACATCAGTTTTCTCAAATTATGTTTTAAAATTTTGTAAAAATTGATAATGTTCCTGCATTAGTTAGGAAATAAGTAGATGAGTAGAAGTTGCCAAGTTTAATATGCGCATATACAAGATAATGACAGAGCATTTGTTCTGCTAGTACAAATCATAGGAGGGGGATACATACTACTACTAGTAATATTTGTTACATTCGACATCACAGTTACTGATATATGTTGTAGTCTCGTAAAATATGTTCCATTCTTGTCAGCTTCGATCTTACTCTAGACAAAAGATGGCGCAACATCTAGGGTAATTTGATGATGTAGACTGTACATGTTCGTTCCCTCTTTTGCAAGTGCATCTGCTACACTATTTGAATCACGATAGTTTTACATGTATTAGTTGTCCACCTTTTATCCTGTACAAAACAATGTATAGATTTCCCCATAACTTATACATGTACTAGTTCATTGATAGAATTACTAAAATATCAACCAAATAATATAACAATTATACACGAATATGTATTTCATATCTACCTATGAAACATCGTATAAGTTAGAGAGAAATTTACCAGGACAATTTGTTTCTTATGCAAGCAAATATTTATCGCAAGAGCTTAAAATACTTGTTGGTCATGGACTCATGGTCAAACCTCTTACAGTGGTAAATATTATTCGTTAGGTCTAAGTAATTGCTTATAGATAAAAAGAAAAAAAGGCCTCCATCGTAGACGACATGAGATGTACTATTAATAATATTTTATAATGTATCCCTTTCTAACACTATAATTAGTGAGAATCTCATGTCTCATGCATCTTAATTTAATTTTCCTCAAATAATGTAAACTAAAGAGTTCATGCTTCATGCTGCTTCGATTATTCGTGGAATATTAGGAAAAAGTAGGAAAAGGCAACTTTTTTAGTTATCATCAGCTATAATCTCTAAATGCAATTTACCAAAAATGATTTAAAAGATATGTCTTCACCCCCCCTCATATTCAGTGTCATTTTGTATAAGTTGGTATTCATGATTAATAAATATTCATAATTAAATATGGAACATAATATTTTTGCATTCTATTCTTATTTTTATCTCATTAATCAAACAACCTAGCTAAGAAAAAAATATATGCAAAGGTCCTAAAGAGTGGCATAATTTTGGAATATAATTTATTTGATAGGCAACCTACCCACGCTGCAAAATGTTCTTTTTGGTATATTATGAAGTATGGTACTGGAAACAAACCATAATGAGAGATGGAATAATATTGCATGAATGACAATTCAATTGGGTTTCAGTATGAATCCAGTGGCTAGGATAAAAATGTATCATCACTCTTTTTGCAAGGTACACAAGCAATATTATGAAAAAGATGGAGGGTCAAAATCAACTTCCATTATCTTATATACTTATCTATAAAAGTGTGTTTGGTAAGAAGAAAAACATCTTTTCTCACAAAATATATTTATTTATTTTTTTCGGATGTTTGGTAACAAAACAGAAGATATTATTACAAAATGAAGAATTTTTTTTGAAAATATGCAGGTTAATATAGTATATTGCATCCACATAGTAATATTTTTCGTTATACTACTCGTGGAGATAGAGCCAACTTATTTTTGGAGAAGTGTTTATGTACCATGAATACAATATTATACTCATCTAAGGGTCCTTTTATAGCTGATTAATTAGGAGCTAACTTATTTATGTATTAAATTCTACATAAATAATATCATGTTTGTAACATTATTTTCTATATCTGAAATATCACCAAACCTAATATGATGTATGGTATGCCCTTTAGGAATTTTTTTGTTTTGCTTATTGTAAGTGCTTTTAAGACAAGATAATTTATAAGTACTTTTATAATATTTGAATATAATTTTTTTTTAAAAAAAAAGCTTTAAAGAATCTGTTTTAAGCCCCAAAAAACAAAAACAAAAAGTCAAAAATTGCAAACTCATCCAAATAGGCTCTAATACTTGTCATAAATTATTTAAGTAGGTTTTAGTTAACCATGATTTAGTTATTCAAGTATTAGTTGTTTCATCTTTTATCGCACACTCCGCCATAACTTATATATATTAGTTCCAGAAAATAATATTTAATGTATTAGCAATACTATCTTTTATATATAATAAAAAGAATAAAATAATTAAACATTGTATAACTTATGTTAGAAAGTATAAAGTTATGCTAATTTTAATGCATGAATAACTCCTCCTGACCATCAACCAAACAACCCTATCATATAATATTGTACAAATTCATACAACAATTGAATTTCCACTCTTACAAACTTTAATCCATGAAGCTCCATCTGAATAATCAATGCTATCATCAAATAGCTCAAACCTCCATCAAATAACTTTAAATTTTAACCATAACTTTGATGTGACATCTCAATCACCAATTTGTCAAAGAACTCAACGAATCACAAAACTCATTTTTAATCTTTCAAAACCTCAACCATGGAGTTTTTAAATATTTTTACTTGTAAGTCATTCTACAATAATTAAATTTATGATGATAAAGATAAATATCACTCGATTAAATTGGAAAATTGTCACTTGTAATTAACCCATCATTGATTAAATTTATGATAATAAATATGAATATTACAGCCAATTTATTTTTAAGAATAAAAAAAAAGTTGAAAATCATAATAAAATATTTTAAGAAATTATTGGTACTTTTTCCCCAAGTATTTCCCCGTATATTTAAAATGAACTAAATAGAATAAAATTTGAAACATGGGCTCACTATGATCATTAGTTTGGGCCAAATAACATAGAGGGTAATAATTTTTGCATTTACATATAATTAAGGTAAATACTATGAGAGTGTAAGGATGATAGCGACGTGGCCAAAAATATAGTTTTCTTACATATTTCTATTAAAAAGACATTCTGCTCATTGGAAGAAATTTATTTTTCTGACTAAAATATTTTTTAAAAAAAATTAACAAACGACCATCACAAAGATAAAATACATTTATGTTTTTCCTTATACCAAATATATCATTAATGCCATATATAAACATAAATTTATTTTATTTGTAACAACAAACAACAATATATATTTAGTGAAATTCAACAAGTGGAGTTTGAAAAGGATAAAATATCCACATATCATATCACAAAGATAGAGAGGATGATTTATTTATTTTATTTGTAAAATTAAGCACATGTTATAACTAACATAAAAGAATTATATTTGCATAATATTAAGGTATTGAAAGTATTTTTTGGCTCTTTATAGTAATTAGTAGATATATTATATGATTTGATTGAAACCGGTGCCTACACAAAGTTACATTATATAGGAGTTATTTAAGTGGAGCAAGCAACATCATACGTTAAGCTAGGTTTAGGTAATCAATTCCCTCAGCATTTAATGCCACGTGTATCTATATAATCCTATAGTATTCCATTTCCATATGATATGTACTATATATTATTCTATCAATTAAATAATAATTAAAGGAAAAAAAAGGTATTAAAATTTAGTGAAGTGTTTAGTATTTAAGAAACAGTAGAAATAAGTGTTAAGCCACTTGCCACCTGCTTTTATGATATTACGTGTAAGACTCAGCATAACGTGAGGGATTTAGCCTTAGGATTAGGGTTTTTGTTCGTAGTTGGGTGTTATAAGAAAACATTGATATAAATACATTATAAATGTTGGTGTATAAATTAATGGATTATAAATATAAAATCCAAGTATCATTGAAATAAGAAGAGTATGATGCATAGGGCATGAGAATGATAAAGTTTATACAGATCTTGAAAAGTTAGAAAGATTATTTTCAATAGATTTTTAGTTCAAGGACAAACAATTTAATTAAAAAATGATGAGTAAAAAATATACACATAGTAGCTAATTATCTATAATCAAATAATAAGATAATTAAAACAAAGAAATACATATAATTGACACACACAAAAAAAAAAACAAAAATTAGAGTTTTAATGACAACAAAATTTCCGATAGTTGCAGCGAACTTGAAGTGTTGTTGAACTGATCTATCCATCCATCAAAAGCAAAATTAATTCTATAATTTTTTAAAAAAAACCTTGGTTATATCTAAAAAGTTTACTCTAGTTGTTTGAAAAGTAAAGGTGATTTATAATTATTTCTATATTATTTTATTTTTTCTTATTCCTAAAGTAATGATAAAATTTACCATTATATGTTGTTCAAATTTTAATTTATGTGATTGTTGTCAGTAGCAAAAATAAAAGTGATGAGGAGGTGAATTTAACGATGTTAAAGCACAAAGGAATGATGATTTTTACCTACAATTCAGTTGAAAGAGGACATGTATGAGAGATTCTCTGTAGGTCGTAATAATATCCTCTACTTTTTCTTTTTTCTGAAAAAAAACTCTGAATTTTCCCACTTAGTCAAACAAGTTCTCTCATTTTTATCTTTCAAATTTCAAGATTGTTGGAAAAAGATTTGTTATTTTAACAACTTAGTTGTGTCCAATTAAACTAATATCCAAATATACCCTTTTTATTTGAGGGTGTGATATTCGTTTCCCTCTTTAGAAAAAATATTACTCAATATTATAATTTTTATGAGTAAATATTATAGCACAAAAATGTATATTAGGAATATTTTGACTTGTCAGTTTCATGCTAAATACTGTAACTAATAATATTATTTGAATGGATATATACATTTTGTAAGCTTGTATGAAAGGTGATACGCACTTAATTATTTAGTGGCTCTCTTTCTTTCACCAACCATCATCTTTTCTAATATTTGGCTTCATGCTTACCTCATTATTTCATGTAAAAGAAAAAAAAAACCAGTATATATTTTAAAATGTAAAATCTTTTTAAGATTTTTCTTAAAAGAAAAAGAGGGAAGAAAAAAGGAAAATGGGAAGGATTACAAAATGAAAATTGGTCTCTTATCAAATAACGTTAAAACACATATAATCAATCAATTAACTTATTAAATATTCATGAGTGATCTAAAATTTTTATTAAAGGAATTTGAAAAATAAGATATAGTACTTAATATTGAAGTTGGAATTTTTAATTTATTTTCATCATTTTAACTTTTTTTTAAAATTTTTATTCAAAAATGATAAAATGACCTCAAAATAATTTGAAGTAAAAAACAGTTGATATAAACCCATCCAAACATTTACTCCAATTGCCCTGTTTACGCAATGGTAATAACTTCTATTTTGACTGTTTTCATTTGTTTTAAAAGTATATAAAACCTTTCACACTGTAAATCACAAAGCCATGGAAAAAGAGAACTCCCTCTCCCAGCAAGTCCCTTTCAAGAAGAGCGCCTCTCATGGGTGTACCCCACTCTGCTAATATCCTCCTTTTGAGTGGAAAATTTTGAGATTGCTTCTCTTAAAGCCGCCTCTCTTTCTCTTCTTTTAAATCTCTTTTTCCTTCTCCTCTTCCATTTCTTTCCTCCTCTCTTTTTTTTTTCCTTCTGAAAACCCTAAAAGAATCAATTGGATATATGGATCTCATCATGACTTTTTAACTTTTTGTGTTCATCTCTTTTCTTGTTGTGGCTCAGAGACAAGAAGCATGGGGAAAAGAAGTACTGCTACTACAATCATCTACATCTTCTGTTGTGCAGGGATTTGAAGGGTATACATATAGGATTGTCTTTTCTTTAATGAGGTTTTTGCTGTAAGTGCACTAAAACCAACAAACAAAAATCTCTTTTCTTTTTCTCTCTCTTTCTGTCCTTTGTTCTTCTTCTTGTTGCTTTATTCCATTTGTTTTCTGAGCTGTTTAAAACAAAAAATAATGGATTCTGGAAACAACAGTGCTAGTCTGCAGTCATCAAGTACTGGTGGCGGTGTTGGTGGTGATGAAGAGTACGATTCACGTGCTCCTTCTGATTCAGCTTTTCACACACAAAATTCCTCCATGTTTGACCCTTTTGCCAACTATTTCAACCCCATATCCCGCCCCCAACCACCACCGCCACCTCCGTCACACAACTTCACAGCCACCCCTAATTCACTTTTCAATCTCGATCCCGATTGGTCCGTTAAAACTATAAGGTCCGACCAAACCAACAACCCGCTTTTATTACCATCAGCTGATAAGTCATCTACTTATTTCAGTAATAATTCCTTATCCTTTGGTGGGATTTCCTTCCCTTCTTCATCGTCAGAACACCGCGGCGGCAGCGGAAACGTGAGTGTTACTACAACTACTGTTGAGCCGGTAGCTGCAGCGGCAGCGGATCAAGCAATTACACAACCGGCACGGAATCCGAAAAAAAGATCGAGAGCTTCGAGAAGAGCACCAACTACTGTGTTGACAACAGATACAACTAATTTCAGAGCCATGGTTCAAGAGTTTACAGGGATACCTGCACCACCTTTCACTACTTCTTCCTTTTTCCCTCAGAGAACCAGATTTGATTTATTTGCTTCTGCATCCAATTCTGCAATAACATCTCTTGGTAATGCTGCTGCCGCCGCTAATACTAATCCTTTCAACATTTCACAACCACCTAATTATCTTCGTAGGCCTTTCCCTCAGAAAATTCAACCACCACCATCCTTTATTTCCCTCCCTTCATCGTCCTCCTCGTTAATGTTGAGTAGTTTACCTAACATTAATATTGCTTCTGGTTCTAGTTCTAGTTCTACAACGACCTCTAGTGTTTCTAATTCTACTATTAACTACCAACTTTCCAGCGGAGTCGCACAAAACTCTAGTCTCTTCAATACAATTCAACAGAACTCTATCCTCACATCACTTCTTCAACAATCTTCTCAGAAATACCCAATTGGATCGAAAGAACATGAACAATTCCAAATGCCATCGTCAAATGAAGAGTTCAGTATGAACAGCAGTGCCCAACATGGGCAGCTTCTGAGTGGACTTCCCAATCTGATCTCCCAAGAACAAGCAGCAGCAGCAGCGCGGAACAACAACAGTATCAATGCAGCAAATTTTCATGGTGATAAAGTGCAGGAAACAGCGACAACAAGAGGTGGTGAAGGTATGGTGGAATCATGGATTTGTTCTTCAGACTAGAAAAAAGAAGATTATTATCACTCCTTAGAAAGATTGAAGTCATGATTATATGATCACAACAACAATGAAGAGGAAAAAAAAGAGGACAGATTTAATATGAATTAGTGCTACCTTACAATCATGTTTTCTTAATCATGATTTTCAAAAGAAAAAAAAAAGAAGGAAAAAAATTAGTTTAATCGTATGAAGTGCAGTGTAGATAATAACTAATGTGGGGGGATTGGTTTAATTTCTTGAAGTACTTGATTATATGGCTAATCATATACTTATAGATTAGATTTAGATTAGGGAGAAAGTGGGATGGAGATGGAATACAAATATTATTATGAATGATTAGAATGATGGCCAAGTTCTTTTGTTCATTTTCCTTGTTTTCTTGTCAATATTGGTTTTATTGGAATAGTAAAAATGCTGTTACCTTTGCATTTTTTGTGTGTTTCTTTTATTATTACTTTTGGATATTTCATTGTACATTGTGCATAGAAAATCGAAGGGCATCAAACTCTAGGACTCTTTGATGAATTCCTCGTACACCTATTAATTCTCTCAACTGTGTTTCATTTACATGGGAATCTACAAACGCTGCTCTTTTACTGGCAACAGTATAAATTTGGCTTCTCTATAATAATTCGAAAGTTATATTAGCAGAAATAAATTGCATTACACAAAAATATAATTATAATGAAAAGAATAACAAAAAAAATTATACCATCTTTGTCTCATATTAATTGTCATAATTTTTATTTTTAGAATTCATCTATATGATTTTGACTGATATTTTAAAAAATATTTTTTCATTATATTGACGTGTAATAAGTTGCAATTAATAATATTTTTTTAAATTTTTAAATATTAAATATAAAATTAATTTAATTTAATTTAATTTAAAAATTAATTAAATTAATTTTCAAAAAGCGATAAAATGGTGGGAGGGAGTAAGTTCTCTCGCAAGGAAAGCTAAAGTAATTACTAATACAAATTTGATTATCTAAGTTTTCTTTTTAGAGATTAATGTTGTTGAACTGTCAGAAATTTTATTTTAGTAGCGTCAATTTTCCCACGTAGACTATTCTAAAGTTTAGCAACAGTTTTCCTTTATTATAGAATCCGCTTCACATTATCTCCTCTTTAAACATCTATCCTTCCAAGTGACAGCAAATCTTTCAAAGATTATAATTTGTTGAAATATTATAATCACATTTCAGATATCTTTGTTGTCACCTGTTTTTATTTATTATTATTATTATAGTTTTATTTCATCTAATTACTAACTTTTATCTTTTCATCCATTTTCTTATACTACTTTGAGTTGCATGATATTGAAGTTAACATAAGATATAATAAGTAAAATATTAAAAGGAGCGATTGGCGGCGAGATTTGTGGGATCGTTAGGCGCCGCATTCTACTATTAATCTACTTCTTTGTGTGAAACTCATAGGATTAGGAGCATGAATTATCAAGTATTTTTCATTAGCATGATCCAAAAAGAATGCATCGTATTTTAAAGACTATATTAAAATAATTTTATTAGTAGCAGGTAGTTGTTGGATGACATGTTTATTTTAATTTCTCGTCTTTTTTAACGTATCTGCTTTACTTATTTAATTTTATATTTCTTTAGATGTTTCAATAATAGTTTTACAATATTATTTCTAATAAAAAATCTTTATTGGATTCATACTAACGCACGGACACTTAATGTCTAGTTTTGATATAAATATTAACAGTTATTTTTAGGATATGAATTCGTAATCTATCATATAAAAAGGTATAGGAGAAATTAAATATATGATGAATTAGCACGTAGAGTTTTGTTGTTTTCTTAGTTTTTGAAATTTAATATTATATATGTACGTCTCCTCTTGGGGTACAGGACGCACGCCAGCCATGAAGCACGGACTCGCGGTATCATCTCTTTGGTCAACTAGTATTTTCTTTTTTTTAGTACCAAACCCCCACCACTCTCCCTACCCCACCAAAATTTAAAAAGAGAAAAAGGTTGAGCCAACCCTACACGCAACAATCTGTAAGCTTATAGCATGCAGTCATTGCCCCTATTTTTTTGTAAATAAATAAATGTTTTTCACCATTGGTTAATTAGGATAATATTAGACAAAATTTATGTGGTGTAGTTCATGAATTCTATTCCTAGTTGTCCAATTGTTTTAAGGCTGCGATACCTTTCAAAACTCGGAAATAATTTATATTTAAGAGGGGTTAATATTTAGATTCTCATTACTAAGCATAACCCTCTTTTAAAATTGTGTATGTGTAAGTTAATATTTTCTTTGTTCATTTGTAATCATGCACGATAGTATTTTCGAATGTCTAACAATATTTATTTAATTTATAAAATTAATGAATTAATTTATTATTTTATTTTTATTTATTTTTGTTATTAAATAATATTTATTTTTTAATGTTTGAATGACGTAAATTTAAAAAAAGACTTAAATTTAATAATTATCCCTTTTGTTTGATGCTCAATCTCTTTGTCAAGTCAATAATAAACAATTATTATTAAACAAAAAGAGTATTTGGTAAGATTTTAATAAAATTTTAACATATATTTTTACGCTTTGTATTACAAATATTGAGGTTAAATTAAATCCGTTTACTTTTACTTTCCATTGCCTTTTCTTACCAAGCTTCCTAACAGTACTGTTGTTAAATTTCTGGCGTGATATTTTTCATCTTGCATTGATGAGTTGGCACTATGTCCGTGTCCATTTGGACGAAAGAGAGCTTAGAATAATGATTTATTTTCACTATTAGAAATAAAAGATTTTATAATTGTGAAGTAATAAGACATTTATGAAATAAAACATATTCTTTTCAATTTATTTTTCACTAAATCAATTCATTTGAAAATGCATGGACATTGAAATAGCTTCTTAATTTTTCAATACAAAAAAATTACTCTTTTGTTTCATCGTATATGATAGCTAGATTTTTCTTTTTAGTTTATCCCAAAAAAATTATCGTCCTACTATGATTAAAAATAATTTAATTTTGTAATTTTCATTTGACTCTTAATAAAATAATTTTTAGCCACAAAAATATCTTAAGATATTTTAAACACTAAAATATTTTAGAATTATTTTGGAGTACAAAAATAATTTTGGGTAGTGTTTGTTATACTAATTGTTTAGAACCAACTAGACCACTTTTTAAGATATGGGCTGAGGAGCATTTATTTTTGAAGATTACTTGAGAGTTCCGGTCTTAAATAGAAGATTTTTCTTCTTACTTTCCACGTTTCAATTTATATCATTTATTTTGGTCAGTCTTAAAACAAATAGTATATTTTTATATTATTAAATAATAATTTAATTTTAAAATATTTATTTTACCTCTAAAAGAATGAATTATAACTATATAACTAACATTTATTTTTTTTCTAAAATATCGTGTCAAGTCAAATTACATCACAACAGAGGGAGTAATAATAATAAGTACCCTAAAGAGACCCCCACCTCCACCAAGCCAAATCATAAAAGGTCCAACGAGGAATAGATTAGCAGCATTATTAAGGTTTGATGAAAAGATCAGCCTAACTACTTTTGTGGGGCTTAAAAACTGTTAATCCACAAGATTTCGACTGTAACACGTTGATTAGATTAAGCACATAAGCTACTTATTAGTTTCAAGGAAAATATCAGAATATGAAATTAATATCACCTATTTAACAATATAAACAAAAGAAGGAAATAAGGAGGAGGTTGGGGTTCACATACCTTTTCTAGTATGAGACGTTTTTACTTGAACAAGTGAAAAAGAAGGCTATTACAAAACTTGTGGTTCATAAATGAAGCCCAAAAAACTCCCTTTTCTTTCAAGTTTTTGAAGTTGGAGTTCAATAAATGGATACCGACACAATTTACTCAACATATTTGATGAAAAAAGAAAAGCTATAGGCTCTTTTCCAAAAATAATCCTCCGTCTACTAATACTTATTCAGTTTATGAACTAATAGATAATTTTATACTGAGTTCCTAATTTACGTTAGTCATAATCATTTTTCTATTATAAATATTGTATTAATTATATTCAAATAGTAATTTGATAAAATTGTCTCCACCATTTTTATTTCCTGTGAAAAATTAATAAAAGACAAGTAAAGATGGACAGGAGGAGTTAAAAAAGAAAAAAAAATTCCTTTTTTTGTTTTCTCTTGCATTAAATTCTTTGGTTTGTATTTCCCGACAATAAATTAAGGTTGCGTTGAGTTGGCGCAAAATCATAAGATTGTATTTGTAGAGAGCAGTGTCTCTGCAACAATATCTACTTAGAACCCTCAACTCTGTCCAAATTATGTTCTCTACTTCATACTCCCTGTTTTTTTTATTTTTAATACAAAAATTTCTTTTTATTATATCTTCAATTTAGTTAATATTTTTGAAAAATATTAATTAATAGAAGTAAAATAGTAAATTATATCAATAAATTATTTTTTTAATTAGTATATGGTGTTAAAATTCGACAACTAAATCTAAACATAGGGAGTATGAAGTAATTTGATTTGACATAAAATTTAAAAGTAAATAGATTTCAAAATTTTATGATTTAAAATAAAATACAAATACTTTTTTTTGTTTATAAATTATTTCATTACGAGCATTTTAAGGTTAAATTATCATTAAACATAAAAATACACTATTATTAGTGATAACTCGATTCACTTCGGTCCTTGCTACTCATAAATCCATGCCCACAACTATACATCACCATTAATTTGGTATTCAATTAGTTCGATTTTATTTATTCATTTTAAATTTTGTATATATTTTGAAAAATGATGATTGATTTGAGTAACTTATTATGATATTCATACTAGTTGATATATATTCTTAAATTTTGAAAAATAATTTGAAGAATAAATAATTAATACTAAAAATAATTGATTATAATTTTTTAATTTATTAAAAGTGCAAAACTTAATTATTAAAATAGTAAACAAAATAAAAATAATTAAAAGGAGTGGTAATTTGTACTAACACGTTCCGAAATTAATTGAGAATTACTTTCTTTAGAATCAAATGTAATGAGAATATTTTTCTACCAATCAATTGGATCGAAAAAGTCTGTTGGATGCATTAAAATTTTGTCATGTACAGATATGGACGAAGGTGGCGTATTTCGAGAACATGATCTTTTATCATCATTCACCAATTGAAAAAAAAAAAAATAAGGATGTCAGATAGGCGCGTTGAGTTAAAATTGAGAATGTTAATAGAAATTAGGTTGGATCATGATCCATTCAAATTTACTGTGGATTTAAATGGCTAAAATTCAAGTTGCATCATAACCCGCTCAATCTCAAAAATTCTAATATATTATTATTTATTTTTATAACCACAATTTGAAATCCATCTCGAATATAAAAATAAAACTTATAAATTGATAGATAAATGATCGAAAGTATAAACCAGATAAAATTACATCAATGTAAGTGAAAAGCCTTAGAATGAATTGAATTGGAGATTAAATTGAGCTTAATTGAAAATTTTTTTGGTGGGAAAATTACATCGAGAGCCACTTCACTTAAAATAATTACAAAAAAATAGCAATGTATAGTCAGTGTATATTTATATATCATAATGTATATTTAGTATATAACTCAAGTATAAGTAATATACTTGTATATTAATGTATGATTTCTATAATATCTGACAAACTAT
>JAPFFP010000080.1:15212685-15225393 GCA_026153255.1 Solanum medicagineum
TGCTTGTCAATAGAGTATGAAATTTAATAAAAAGTTCTTTTTTTTAAAAAAACTTTTCAGTATTAAAGTAAAAACTGAAACAGATAATAAAATATTTTTTTTTTAATAAAAAAATCCCTATAATAATTTTATTATTGCTAAAAAATGAATCCCTCAAATTTAGAGGGCACAAGTGCCATGTTTTGTAAGGCACAAAGCCATCCCCGAGCTTAGATTCTATATGTATAGTAACCAAAATAAGCCACAAATATACTAAAATTACCAAAATACGCCATGAAACTAAAAGTGATCAAAAGTAGACTTAGTGTAAATTTTTTTTACACTTTCCATATTTTTGTAACGGACCGTTGAATGGGGAGCCGTTACACTATAAAGTGTAAAGAAATTTTACACTTTACCTTTTAGACTTTCTCCCTTTTACCTTACACTTTGTGTTTTGCACATTTACATACAAAAATGGTCCCCCCAACATTTACACTTTATCTTCTTCTTCATCGACGGTCCCCCGGCCCTACTTTCTCCAAAATCAATATTTTACTCCTTCTTTGACCTGAATTTGGTCCCACACCCGACCTTACTGGTCCCTTCTTCGCATCTTCTTATTCTTCACTGGTCCACAACCTCAGATCCGACCCCACATCGATTCAAGCATTTGAAGATTTTCATAAATTAAAAGCACATAACAAGAATTAAATCGGGTATTTATTTCTTTTCATCTTTTATTTATTAATTTTTCATCTTCTATTATGCCTACACTTACTAGAACCCAAGAAAATAAATTCATTTGATGGGTCTAAGTTGCCACTTCCTTTATTATAATAATGTACTGATTTGTGGAGGGAGTTGATTGTTGTGGATTTGTTAAAGGATCGTTTTGATTTAGTAGAAAGTTGGCTTGAATAGTTAAAAGTATTGGTTTTCCTTATCTCCTAAATCCAAGAACATTTGAAAGTTATTAATTTGAAATACTGTGCTTAAATATGACAAAAGTGGACTAGAACGTAAGCAAACTAAAAGTGGACTTCAAATTTAAACACTGTCATTATTCTACTGATAAGTACTCATTTGGTTGTAATTAGTAAATACTTAAGTCATTAGTTAAATTAAAGTAAATAATTAATAAGTATTATCAGAAACTAATAGAATTTTTTTTACAGTATATAATGGAACGCGTTGTGGATCCTCGGCTAGTTGATTGTACACTTCTCCTCTCTCAGGATAAACATAAGTAAGAATTATTATAGAAAGGTGAGATACCATTTAATAGTCTTCTGAAGACAATGCACACAAATGATGCCTGGAATTTATTCCGTGTCCGACCACATGAGCGTATTGAGGAGATACTACATAGGTCTGGCCTGTATCATGTAGTTTCTATAGGTGGGATGCAGTATGATCGTGCCCTTATTACGGCCACGGTTGAGTGTTGGCGTCCAGAGACTTAGTGCTTTCATTTACTGTTCGGTGAGGTCACAATTACATTGCAGGATGTGAAGGTCTTGTTTGGCTTGCGCATCGATGGTGATGCTGTGTACTTGCAACTTGCTGCACAAAGGAGTCGGCCATGGCGTACTTTATTAGAGACACTCACAGGATATACTATAACACCTACCGATATGGATGGTGCGAGCCGGGTGAGGATACATAGCATTACTAGATACTTGTGAGATCAGTTACAGGGAGACCCGATAGGAGATGCTACTCCAGTGGAGAAGATTGAGAAAATAGCTACGCTTTACCTATTTGTTATATTGGGGGGCATCTTATTTCCAAATACATCGATAAACCTTATTAGCTTGCAATATATGGCATTTCTAGATTCAATACAGAATGTAAGTAAGTACAGCTGGGGCAGTGCAGTTTTGGCCTATTTATACCGCTCATTATGTCGGGCATCTATCGGTGAGGCAGTAGATGTTTGTGAATTTATTCCTCTCCTTCAGGTAACTTAAGTTTTATTATTAAATGGGGATTAGGAATTATTGGGAATAAAGTTAAGTTGTACAATATGAATACACAAGACTGGGGTATAATAACTACTTGTAGCCCCAAAATGATTCAATTTGGAATGTTGAATAAGGCACTTGATAAATTAGTTGAAGTATGTGCAAAATGACATATTTTTGTTATTAATTATGAAAACTAAATTATTTTATTTGTCACAATAAGGTATGGTGTTGGGATAGAATCTTATCCGTACGACCATCAGTCTCCCCACCTCATGATGATGATGTATTACTACCATATGCCAGACGTTGGACGCGAGGGATTGATCGAAATACTGAGCCACATCACTCTCTTATTCCAATTAGAGATCAGCTAGACCGCATGACGAAGGATCAGGTATGGTTTATATTTAATTTTAATTTTTTTTATAATTTAACTTTATGTTTCTAATTGTTGCAAAATATAGTTTCAATAGACACCATATGCTAAAATTTTACATACACTACCTCGATGTTGCACAATCGACGAGCCTTTATAGATGGCATGCGTGCCTATGTTTTGCTTGGAGATTATTGAGGTGCACGCGCCCGATATAGTAATGCTTCAGTTTGATCGTTCCCAACACATACTTACTATGCCTAGTTGGGGAATTGACCATCATATTCATGATTAACGTAAGAGGCTTGGACCGGAGGTTCGTGAGATATTGGATAAACTTTTTCATGATTGGGGCGATCGGCATCAGAGTTTGGTAGTTGAGGTAGATGGTGATACCAGTGAGGTGGGATATAGATAGCGGTACATGCGATATGGACGATTGTTTATAGGAAGGCCTGCATTAGAGGTTGATGAGCACCAGACTTTGTTCATTCTGCTAGTACTAGCATTGCGATGTCGAGAGGACTTTTTAAATTATACAATCTTGCATCACAATGACAGCAGGACGCAGCTTCAGCTTCACATGGTGAGGAGGTTGCTTAAATTATTAGGGATACATTGCGTGAAGCTAAAATACAGTTTAGTGTGTAATTTTTTGAGGGAGATCCCTTATTTGAGCATATACGTGCTCGAGGACAGGGATGTCCTCCTGCCCCTAGGCATAGAGATGGTCGAGGACGAGGACGTGGGGGACGGAGAGGACGAGGACGTGCTCAAGGACGCAGCACAGGTGGTTTGCATATTCATCCAAATGTAGAGGCAGAGGTTGGGGTAGAGGCTAGAGGTTTGTATGATTATTCTGACTTAATGGATCTTTTAAATTGTCATTTCATGATTATTCGAGACCGACTATAGGCGTTGGAGATTATATACCAGATATGCCGGTGAGTTTTGAAAACTATTTTAATTTGTAATATTTATAATTTGTAATTAATTCATAACTATTTATATATTCTTGTAGGGGACATCTAATACTACTCATTGTGTCACCGAAGATACTGCTCCTAGTAGCACTTAGGATTTTATGAAAGGACTATTTGATGATCCGATTGACTCACAGGTTATATTTTTTTTCTAATAACCCATTATTTGATAATGTATTAATAATAGCCTTAAATTTATTTTTAGATTCATACTATGAGGCCTACATCCACCGTAGATCCTAGTTCCACGATGGCTATAGAAGATGGCGTTCCGACTATTGCTGGAGTTCCTGGTGAGGAACAGGTAACAAAAAGTTTGGTGTTTCTTTGGCTCGTATCTAAGAAGCTGTCATTATAAATGACATTTATACGAATGTGGACATGGTCAGTTAATGTGTCAATTTCTAGCATGTTAACAGGCCCAAAAAATGTGACATGAGACCTGTTTCCATGTTGCGCTCTCTCTCTCTCTCTCTCTCTCTCTCTCTCTCTCTCTCTCTCTCTCTCTCTCTCTCTCTCTCTCAAAAAAAGGTTTAGCCTCTGTACATGACCTTTTGCATGTGAAAGAATTAAAAAACAAATACAATGGATGTCTGGACTTGTTTCAAGGAGCCTGGCCTTTTGCATGAAAGAATCAAGATTAACCTCCCTGGTTACGATGTGCTGCTTTCCTACTTTTTTTCCCCTGTTCTATTCTTTCTTTTTGCGGTCCAAATGATATTATCCTTTGGTTTAGAATCATTTAGCTGGAGAATATACTTAAAATTTCCGAGAGATTTTTGTTCTTTAGGACTAGGAGTTAAATTTTAATATCATTGAACTGGATATTGTTGAATTGAGCTGTGACTAAAGAATATTGATGTACATATGTAGAGTTGTGCGGCCTACTTCGAGCATAGATTGTTGTCACTGGAACTTTGGTCAATAGATGTTTCCCTAAGTTTTCTTAAAACGAAAATGAGCTCTTTATTGCTTTAATCCATGTTCACTGGTCTAGTAACTAGGCTGGAAGATTCAATTATGATGGTTCAAAATTCTCTACAATTTTTGAGGTGTAGGATTCATGTACTGCGATTTGCACTTAGGATGTACTTTGTAGGCATATATTTGTTTTCTAATGTGCACTTATTGTTGGCTCTTTTCAGTTATATAGTGATCTGCATTATTTTTATAATATCTTAGATCATTAGTCTCCTTTGACAGATCAAACCTACTTCTCCTAGCAATGGAACGTTGAACAGGAAGGTATATATCAGTAACACTCAAAATATTGTCTCAAATGTGTTTTGTTTCTTTTCTGAGTTTTTGGCAATATTATATAGTACAAGGATGAGTAATTTATTTGTTTAGCTATGTTATTGGAAAATAAATTAAAAGAGAATAACAATTGATAGAAAATAAATTCACAACCTTATTGTTTTGCCTAGCTACTGTGATCATTCTTTTTCTTTTCTTCTATCATGGTTCTTTAATGTATTATTTAATCCATCCCTAGCTTTATTTGTTTTTATTAATAATCACCCTATTTTTATTTCTTTTTTTTTTTTTACTGATTTTCTGCTCGAAAGATTAAATCTTGGGAAGGATTTAGAGTATTTTATTACACTGTTTTGATGATTTTTTGTTCAAGTTGTGTGTTAAGAGTTATATTGGGGTAAAGGGGTTATCCTAAAATCGTAGAAAATTGTTAAATGACCTGTAAGTTTTTGGGAATTAGTGCAGATTAGTGAAGTGTATGTGTACGTGATATCAAGATAATTGGATTAACCTGGTTAACTATGTTATTGGAAAGTTCTGTGCTTTTTATTTCCAACTTGAAAGACTGGAGTCTTGGAAATAGCTTAAGAGTGTTCTTTTCCACTATTTGGATGGTTTTTGGTTAAGTTATGTTTTATTTATTTATTTATTTATGAGGTGACAGAGTCATCTTGAGGTAAAATGGTAGATCGAAAATTATATTTCTAACTCGAAAAGCTAGAATTTTGCAAAGAGTTTAGAGTATTCAACAACAATGTCAACATAAATTAGGACAACTCATTGATTTACTAATATTTATATTAAATTAATTTTATTTGTAGATTCATACTACAGAGCCTTCATCCATTGTTGATCCCGGCTCTACGACGATCATAGATGGTGTCGCCCCGACATTCACTGGAGATCGTGATGAGGCACAAGTTTGATTTTATTTATTTATTTAAAATAATTTTAATTTGTTATTGTTTAGTAATATTTATATTAAATTAATTTTTTATTTTATTTTTAGATTTATACTACAGAGCCTTCATTTATCATTAATCCAAGCTCTACGACGATCATATATGATGTCGTCCCGACATCTATTGGAGATCATGTTAAGGCACAAGTTTATTTTATTTATTTTTGAACTTTAAACTTCGAACTAGGATTATACTTTTGAACTTTAAACTTTAATTATATTATTTTTTTTGTAGATTCATATTGCATCGTCTCCACACTCATCTCCAGATGCTACTTTCATTATGCCGGTGGATGATATGCCTCAAACACCTAGAATGGAAAAAGTCATTAAGAGAGTTGTAAAAAAAGTGAACATGAAGGATCTTCCAGCTAAGAAGAGAAAGAGGGATAATGAAGATGATGAAGGGTATACGGGACTTAGGCTGAAAGCTATTTTACGAATTTCAAAGAAGGGTTATGGAACTTAGTATTATTTGTATAGCTTAAAAAAAAATTTGTAGCTTAAACAAATTATCTATTAGTTTGATATATATACTACTCAGTAGTCGTGTAAAAAAAATGTTTGGTTTATTCTTTTTTTACAAATCGAAGAAACATTGTCCATAATAAATTTATGATACTCTATTAGTATGTAATGTTATTCTTTTTTACTATGTACTCATTCTTTCTTACTATGTAAATTTATTATTTTTTACTATATAAATTTATGTTACCCTAACTTAAAATTTTTAAGGACTCAAAAGTCATTTAATATTTGAAAAATATTTTGATCAAGCAATTTTTATATTCATATTTTTATACTCTATTGATGTTTTCTAGTTCCAAGGACATAAAGAGAAAGTTTTATTGAAACTTTTTTAGAGCAACCAAATCAATTCATCAAAATAAAAGATTACATACGAAACTAAAATATTACATACGAAGGAAAATAAAAGATTACATAAAATAAAAGACTACATACGAAAATAAATTAACACAACTATTCTGGTTAAGTACTCCCACCACATGAAGCATTTCGAGATCGTGATGGACAGTTATGTCAATCATGACCTATTTGCTTGCACGTTGAACACTTGCGAGTGAGTGTACTTGGTGGAACGTCCATTTCATTGTGTATATGGGTAGCTTTATTTTTGCCTATTTTCATAAATATTTTTTATTTGCTATCATAGTAAAGGGACTACTAGGCCAATATGCTTCACCGCCAAGTGGATTGAATTGTCCGGAATAGGCTTTTTATAGTTACGCACACTGAATTCTGGTGCCATATGCTCCCATCCTTGGTACCCAATTTGATCAAATCCTTTTATTGCATGAGAACACGGAATGTGGTACGATTGCTATTTACCACATTGACATGTTTCTTGCAACGCATTTACAATGTGTATATTACTGCCACGACCATGATGCATATGTGTTTGCACCTCAAATATGTTTTCCCTTTGTTGATGATAGTTGATGAGCGTGTAACACTGTGATTTTTTACGATTATCCTTAAATATTTTGAATGGTTTAGGTATCCACTGTTGTTTTTATTGTAATAATTGATTGACAAATTTTGATCTTGTGACAAACCGTTTCACAATCTGATTGTAAGTGAGTCTCACCATCGCAGTAACTAGTAGGCCCCTAATCGACTTAAGCAACCATTAAATGATTCAGAACTATTTGTCGTTAGCATGCCCCATCTCCTACCTTCATCCTTATGCAATGTCCATTTGTCAAGATCATTCTTCATTAACCACACATATGCCTCCGCGTTAATCTCTTTGATCATCTCCATTTTTTCTAAAAACTTTTTCTTATGAGTATGATTTGCAGCTGCCCATAAAAGATTATTCAAAGTGGCACTTTTAATTTTTTTTTGAAAGTTGACCTTCAAATGCCTTAAACAAAAATGATGATACCCAAATGGGGCCTGCCAATTTGGAGAATTATACACGGATAAAAGTATTCCATAGTGTCTATCAGATATCAATGTTACATCTTTACGATCCTTCATAACATGCAAGTACAAATGATTTAGAAACAAAGTCCATATTTCCATACTCTCATTTGCAACTATTGCAAAGGCTAAAGGTAATAGCCCGTCTGCTGCTAGGTCCGGAAATGGCACCGGGTGAGGGCGTCGCTATACCCCTAAATGAATCGAATGGTCCTTCGACCTTCGTTTGATTCCGACGACTGGCACAGATGAACGTTATCGTTCGTTGCAACTGCAATCAACAACTTGATATCATACTTTCCATAGACATGTGTTCCATCAATCGATATCACTGGACGACAAAAAATAAACCCACCAATGCATGGGTTGAAACTCAAAAACACATAGTTGAATACATCTTCAGCAACATCATTGTGACGATTTGTCTTCCATTCAACTATTGTACCTGGATTAAAGTGTTTCAAAGCTTGCATATATCTTGGCAACTCAGCAAAAGAACCCTCCCATGTACCGTAGGCTTTTTCAAAAGCACGCTTACGTCCAAGATACGCCTTTCTCCTACTTATTGAAACGTCATATGCTTTAAGAATAACTGTTTGGCAGTCTTTGATTGGAAACCTAACAAATAAAAAAATATTAATTATCAATATAACAAATAAGTATTCCCTATTAGATTAAATAATACATGGTTGAAATAGTACCTTGGCGTTTTTTCTATATTAGTACGAAGGACAGAAGCAATCATCTCAACATCTAAATTAAAATGTCCTTCACGACAGGTGCCCATGTTACATGTGTGTTCTTTAATGTATCTTCCGATTTTTCACATGTTGGTAGATTTTTCTATAAAAGAAGTCAATTTAAATCTACATCCTTGTTCAGCACGCTTACAAACAAGTCTCCAAGATTTCTTTGTCGACTTTAATTGAGTATTCCCTTGTTATCTTCAAATGTAAAAGCTTAACTGCTCTTTGCAATTGTCTATTTTGAGTTGAACAACATGCCTTTTTCAATATAAATAGCACCATTCATAAAATCTCGTGGTTCACACCATGTCCGTTGTGATGTATACTCATCATGTGTGTCAACAAAGATATCTGGATCATTTGGAAGGTGATCAAGATATGAAATTTTATGAGAATGATCTTCAGGCATGCGTACTGTGGGTGACATGGCTACTAATTGCTGCATCGACAATGAAAAAGATTCTTCACCATGAAACGGGCTCATTGACATTGGTCTTGGTGATCGATTGGACATTGAAAAATCATCATCACTAGATGATGCCTCACATGGAACATTATCTCCTGATACCTCCGCATTAGGCAAATCATCACTATCACTAGCTGAAGATGAGCCATAATTTGAAAGATCACGATCATCGATATTTATGGGATCAATGAGCTCATCTTGAGTGATATTTTCCCTACAATTTATAATATATATATATATATATATATATATATATATATATATATATATATTTACATCATATAATAAATTCACTTAAATAAAACAGGCTTATGTGTTGAACGTATCGATAAGAGTCATTTGCACCAATAGTAGATGACACATGAAAATTTGAGGATGTCTTAATATTTTCTATTATTGCAAAGTGTGAAGATTGACCAAAATAATTTCTTAGTCCATAGTTTGAAGCAATATTTGTCTCATGCTGAGGTAAACCACTACAAAATATATAACAATAACACTAAATTATCTATCAAAAAATAATAGTCAACATTAAGAAATAAATTCGAAATTGTTGAGTATTACTAGTCACTTTCATTGATAGTTTCGTTCAAATCAAAATCATATCGACTAGTAAGAATATTCTGATAATGAGACATATTTGGAAAATCACTAGATTGAGTTATAGGGAAGCCATCAAGATTATTATGATTTTCAAATTGAGGATGAATATCAACAGAAAATGAAAAATGTTGTTGACTAGTCTTAAGCTCCTTCCTAACATAGATTTTCAAGCACAATTAGCTTGATTTGATCTACGTAGTCGGTTGGAACCATCAAAAAGTCGGTCAATGATTTGTCATTGGAGATAATCCATTCTCCAAAATTTACTTGTCCTTCTGATAAAAATAAAGTTGGATATTTTTCGACTAAAATCAAATTATAATCGAAACTATTCACACCCATTCTTCTATAAATTGATGAAAGAAACTTTTGATATCAGACGTTAAGAGGATATTTAGCATTGTGTTTGGGAGGACAACTATAATGAATAGTATTTACATCATGAATAATTTCACAATCCCAATAAATAGAAACTCTAACTTTTGATTCACAAGACATTATTTGTGATTAAAATGAAAAAAAACATGAAATTATAGGAACTTCTTGAACGATTTGCGTATCTTTAAATAGACATAAAACAATAGAACAATGTAAAACGTAAAAAAATTCACGTTTGATGATTGGTCAAATCATATAATTGTGTAGTAAAAGGCTGTAAAAGTGTAAAGTGTAAATTTTTTTTACACTTTATGATGCAAAGGCTGCAACTATTATAAAGTGTAAAAACTTTTTACACTTTAAAGTGTAACGGCTCCCCATTCAACGGTCAGTTACAAAAATATGGAAAGTGTAAAAAAATTTTACACAGCCTATTTTTGTTCATTTTTAGTTTCATGGCCTATTTTGGTAACTTTAGTGTATTTGTGGCTTATTTTGGTTCTCGATTCGTAAAAACACTAGTAAGTACAATAAAGTGAATTTGAACTCAGTAGTTAAATCTAATGATTTTTTTTATAGAATTCAAGCCCAAACATTCGTAGGTTGGAATGATGCATAGATTAGCCCTTAATTCGAGGGAACATGCATTGTAGGTAGGGCAGAGTTAAAAGTTTAGTTACGAGTTCGGCCGAATTCAGTAACATTTGATCAAAGTGTATTTGTATTAAGAAGTTTTCTAATTATGTATATAAATTAAGTTTAGAATTCAATAATTAACACTTGAAATCATCAATGTTAGAAAATTCAAAACTAATAAGATAAAAAATCTAATTTTACCTCTAAGGCGAATCTAGGAATTCAAGAACATGGGTGCACCAACTTGTCATTTTGTGCTTTCAGTAAAAAGTGGACCAAATAGATGTTGTTGGCTAGAATTGAACCCCCAACCTTCATCCTATAAAAGAGTCCTTAGACTTAGGGGTGTGCATCGGTCGGTTTGGTTCGATTTTATATATTATCTGTTCGGTTTATCAATTTTTGATTTTAATAAGAAACCAATAAGATAATTTTTATTGGTTTTCAATTTCTCGATTTTAAGTCCTTAACAGTTTGGTTTTTAGTTTACCCAATAAGAATGATAATGAGAATTTGCATTAATAAAAAATAGATAGAGTACGAAAACTATGTTTACAAACTTGCAAAAGTTATAATTAGTTAATTACAAACTAAAATACGAAAGCGGATAACTGATCACTTAAGTACTATAAAGATTAGAATATGTAAAGTATTGCTATAGTGTGCTATTACTATTAAATTACTACTTACTCTGTCCCATTTTATGTGGTACCCTTTGACTTGACACGGTATTTAAGAAAAATAAAAGACTTTTAAAACTTGTGGTCTAAAATCATTATTAGACATTTGTGTAACTGAGAATCATTTCATTAAGGGTAAAAGAGAAATTCTAAAGGTAAATTATTTTCAATTAAAGTAAGGTGACATTCTTTCTGGGATAGGCCAAAAAGGAAAGAGTGCAACATAAAATGAGACAGAGAGAGTAATAATTAATATTTACGAAGGGGTAAAATAGTAAATTATTATAATCTTATTGGGCTATCGATTTACCCAATAACCCAATAGTAAAAATCGATAACCCAATAATTTTTGTTTTCAAAATCATTAAAAACCAGATAACCTAATTGTAAGGACTTGAATTTTTGTATAACTTTAGTGATGCTTGGAATTTGGTTCCAGAAAGTATTGAACCAAGATGGCACCTTATGGAAGCCTCCACAGGCTGTGTGACCCCCTATATGGGACCCCTAAATTATTTTAAACTCTTTCATTACTATTCATTCTTATTCTAGACACTTAGCTACTGATTCACGCGCTCAAACGCTTACTGAATCCTCTTTTCGAACTCTAACCGGTGTATTCCCATGGAACCTCCAAGCTCAATCTTATTTCACTTTCAGGTCTTCAATTCAAGCTTATTTATGTTGTTTAGGGCCATCGTGGGTCTCTTACATCAAGCCAAGTTCGAAGAAATTCCATCGGCTAAGTTTTTCACAAGTACCGATAGAAGGATCAACTTTAAAGGGTCATATCTCTTAGCTCAAAAGATACTAGTGTCTCACGAGCTATCAAAATAAAGCTCTTTGAATTAGTTTTTCAACGCACTTAGTTTCACCTCATTTAGAGTTCGAATGAAAAAGTTATGCCCGTCTTCGCACAACTCTCCTGTGTTATGTTGTCACCATTTCTCTAAGGCAAGCCACACGGGCACCCACACGAGCCGTGTGGCATCCCACAAATCATGGGGATGGACTTGGGCCTGAAATGTTCACTTTTTGGCCAAGTAATGTGCCATGACCAGCCATACGAACCATGTGGTGTGGTACGGGCCATGGGGCCCTCCGTGAGACTTCCGGAGTGAAAATTTTTCTACGTGTTGAGGCAAGTTTCAATTTTCAGATATTTGCCTAAGTATAGTCTCACAGGCACCCCACACGAACTGTGGAGTGCCATACGGGCCGTGAGGCCTCAAGTGAGGTGACACTTTGTCATTTTTCTCTCCGTTTCATTAATGGTGCTTTCGTAAATTCGGTTATTTCTATTAGTCTTTTGGGATCTCCTATGCTATATAATAACCTTCTAAAGACCTAAAATCCTATTTACATTTTTCACACTCACTGTATGTCATTCGAAAGACTCTCTCAAATTCTCTCAAGGGTTCTCGAAGATTTTCAACTTGGGAATTAAGATCCATTCAATCTTTTAAATTTTTCTCTTGGGTACTCTTCATCTTGTGAAGGTATGTGGGTTTTGATCCTTGGTTACTTCCAATCAAGGAGACCCAAACTATTTTCAAGAAATGTACATGAATTTTGCTTACTTTAATTTTGGTTTTTAAATATTATGATTCCTTAAATTCCAATAATGAGTGGGTAATGTTTATCTATGAATTTAAAGATGAATTAAGCTTTGAAATATTGAAATACATTGTTATTAAGAATATTTGAATATGCATGGTCCTTAAAT
>JAPFFP010000080.1:15239139-15259453 GCA_026153255.1 Solanum medicagineum
TTCTACTAGAAAAAGGATTTGCCAAATATGGAGAAATTCTATTTTCCTTTTCCTAATAGAAAAAGGATTCACCAAATGTGGAGAGTTTCTGTTTTCCTTTTCTCAAAAGGAAAACTCCAATTATGGTAAGAAACTCAGGGCAAAAACCCAACAGAATGGAATCCATAGCACCACGATTTAGTCAAATAATTTTTCACCATAAGATTTCAAAACTCACAAAACTCATATTATTATACGTCTAGCCTAGACCCAAAGACCCACCAATTTCGTTATTAATTAAAAAAAATCTCGAGTATAGGATTAATTTGACACGAAAATAGAGAGTTTTGGGGCTAAAATAATTATAAAATAAAATATTTTATCCACAATATTATCTATTAAGTATTTCAAAATTATAACGTATTTGACACTGTGTAGCATTAATTCTACCTAGAGAGAATTGAGAAAATATTAAATTTATATTTATACTAAATGATTCTTAATGAGTAAACAAAAGCCAAAAGTCATTATCATGCGGTGGCCTATCAATCAGTTATTCCAAAGTGATTAATTAGTATAATAATTGAATAAAGTTTAAATTTTTCCTCACTGTTTCCAGGCATAATCAAATTACAGATTTATATTATCTCATAATAAAGTGCTTAAAAGTACACGAAAATAAACTCATTTATATAAAATATCTTATTATAAAAGATTTAGGAAAATAGAAGTACTTACAAGAATAAAATTGTCGAAGCTCTACACAATAAACCACTTCCCTTCAACTTAATAAAACTCTCAAAATATTTATGAACTATTTATATGTTTGTTTCTCGGTTCTACTCTTCTATGGTTGAAGGAAACAGAAGTAGCCTCTATATATAAAGGCATTATATTCCTCTTCAGTTTAATAAGGAGCACAAGATTGATCATGGCTGCCCCACTATCTCTTAGTGGAATTATAAGATAATGCATAAAGAAGCAAAAGAAATGGGCCGACACTGCACTTAACAAAATGCTGATGCACTTTGAACATGATGGGTAATTAATAATAATAATAATAATAATAATAATAATAATAATAATAATAATAATAAACAAGTCATTACAGTTTTTTTTCCCGTGTTAGAATAGATGTCTGCACGAGCCACCAAACTGGATCATGACAAATTAGTATCAGAGCCCAAATTACCAGTCTCCTACTATAAGAGCAAATATAGAGTAGAATCTCGTAGATTGATTGTTGATTTCCCCATCTAATCATCGAAAAGCTATGAAATATTTTAAAGTTGTTTCGTCTCTTCTGTAATTTCGTGTAGCCTATCACTTGTGGTATAGATTGAATCCGATTGGTATCTTCAAATGATTGATTGAGCCCTCCCTTTAAGGCTTATTTGAAACACTTCTATTTTTTCTTTCTTATTGCTAATTAGATCTGCGACTCCCGTAACCTCATGAACTTTATCCATTAAGTTAATCCTTCTTGAACAAGAGGAATATAGGAGGTAATTTTTTTTCATGGTGCATAACCTAGTCCTAATTTGATTCTTCAGTGAAAAATTTTGAGATGCTTTCTCCTACTCTATAAAGTTATGGAGGCTGCCAAAAGGATCTTTTGTGTATAATCTTGCATAATCTCGAATGTTATCAGTTCTGGTACGTAGATCAAATAATACAGTGCAAGCAAAAGTTCCTAAAGTCATGGAGATATAGAACAACATATAAGTAAAGGAATTTTTTTAGTGAACGTGTCACAAGCTTACTCCTTTTTTTGGTAATATTTTGTAAAAATGAAGAATTCAATTCAATTTTCTCTCCTATTTAATATGGAGACGAAAAATCAAATTATCACTATCCAAAGTGAAATAATGATGAAAAGTTGTGAAAAAGTCCATGAAAAAAGAAACGATTTTTCACAAAAGAGAAGAGGGGTTAGTCCTTAGGCCAAGTAAAATAAAATCAAGTCTCCCCTTCCACCCAAGTAGATATGCTCTTCTTATGGAGTCTAAGAAAAGAGACATATCCTTGTTCAAGGCGAAAGATCGATGTTGTCACACCCTGGGAGGGTACCCTAAATATAACTGGCACTCAGAGACTATTGTTAGTCCCCAAGCGAACCACTTGGCCTCATCGCAATCATTCATTCATGCATTCTACTATCAGTGGAAGACATAAAGGAATAAATAGGCACATCATCATCTAGTCTCAAAATAATACTATGATAAAAGAGGCTAGTAGGAAGAACTAGCTCACAATTTTACATAGCA
This sequence comes from Solanum medicagineum, assembly GCA_026153255.1. Lineage (NCBI taxonomy): Eukaryota > Viridiplantae > Streptophyta > Magnoliopsida > Solanales > Solanaceae > Solanum > Solanum medicagineum. The sequence goes on from JAPFFP010000080.1 coordinate 15,241,386, forward strand.
TTCGACTCTAGTGTATGAAGCCTCTATCACTGTCAGATGATGCCAATGACAGACCCATGGCTACCTCAATCAAAATAAAACTAAAAAGTGTCTAACTCTAAAGCAAGATGAAATAAATATAATGAATCCTCCGAAGTAGGGGAGGCTCACCAATCAACTGAACATCTCAAATCCTCAACGATGCACCTGTTGATGATCTCCAAATCATGTATCTACATCATGAAACAATCCAGTCCCAAAGGGGGACGTCAATACGTGGAATATACTAGTATGTAGAATAGCTGAGTGTAATCAAAACAGGTAAATATAGAAACAATAATCAACATCAAGGATAGTAACGATCAATATGTCAAATGTCTATCCAAAGCAAGAATAAAGAATAGACAAGTGACCAACCAACCACTCAACTCATTAATCAAAACAAACTCATCTCAGAGGGACTCATCTCAAAGGAACTCAACTCAACTCATCTCATCATATCTCATCTTGATTTAGATTACTCAGTTTGAAAACTTTTTGGAAGTTTCTCAGACCTACACCCATGACCTATGAGCCGGGATGGTACAACGAAGCGATGTCGTTGCGGCATCCGCCCAATACCTTTCCAGGGTAGAAGGGCGTACATCTGTGGGTTTATAATAATATCAAGTCCTCTTTTGGGACTAAGGAAACATTCATTTCTCAGGATCCAATCCTCTTCTACGCTGGTCACCTAGTTAATGAGTACGAGTAGGACTCACTCTTATTCATTTTCGGTGCTCAATACTCTTTCCAGGACTCAAAATGCTCATAAATATCAACATCATCCAATCATCATCAATCATCTCATCTCAAATCAGCCTCATAAGGACTCTCACCATCTCATTAGTCCACTTCTCAATCAATAGCTCAAGGCTTAGAACAATCATTAGGGACAATAGAATAGACAAATTGTTAGAGTATTTATGGAGACTCAAGGGACTATCAAGGTCTATCAATCTATCATCACCCTCACACTCACAATCACAATCTTTATCAATATTCTCAATCAAGGCTCTAGACCCAAGTCCTATCTTCATTCATGCAATCTTTATGAAATAATAAGTAGGGTTTATGCAATATCTCATGAAAATATTCAATTCAATATCACAAGTTTATGATTATCATCAACATATGGAAAAATACATATAATATATATAATTTCTCAAGAAAATAATTAAAAAATCATGTAAGTAGACTCAAGAACTTTCAACTCACTTCTAAAACCATTTATGGGACAAATGTGAGAACAATCACATGCTTTTAGTTTAGCCTTACATACCTGGAAAAGTTGATATTACCATCGAAGTTTGATGAATACTCGCTTTCTTGGAGAAAATCCTCAATCTTGGTAGTTCTTTTAAAGTGAAAGAACTTGGAAGAACATGGGTTGAAAGAATTCTTTTTGATTCTTGAATTCTTGACTTAGACTCTTTAGAGTTCTTGATGAAGAACCATAATCCTTGAAGAAGAAGAGTCAAGAAATCCTTTCTTGGTATTCTTGAATTCGTTTTCTTGAAACCCTAGGTTATGGTGTAAGGTTCTATTAGAGATTCATGAATAGATAAAGGAATTTGGGTTGGGTAGATTGAAATTTATGAAGAATAACTCACCTTGAGGATGAATCTAGAAAGTTAATCCTAACTTGATGACTTTCTTGATTGATTCTTGAGTGTTTATGTTTAGAAGTGAAGGGAGAGCGTTTTGGTTATGAAAATTGACGTTTTATGCATTTTAGTACCTTAAATAGACCCTCAAAGGTTTTAGGATAAAAGTACCCTCAAAATAAAAAAAGAAAAAAAACCGTCATTGCTTATCCAGTGAGCGTCCGCGTTTGGTCCGCGACGCGTTCTGTGTGCGAACCTTTAGACAGCTCTTCACTCCTTCACTAAAATGGTCATAACTTTCTACTCAGAACTCTGATTTAGGCGAAATCGGATGCTTGGAAAGCTAATTCAAATATCTTCAATTTGATATATTATGGGTCACCTAACTCATTATTTAGGAGATATGGTCATTTGAAGTTGACCCTTCTATCAACTCATATGAAAACTTAGTCGGTAGAAATTCTTTGGACTTAACTTGATGTAAAAGATCCCTTATGCCTCTAAATCACACCTAATTTACTTTAAATACTTACGAATTGATCCTAGTATGTATATACAACCTACAAGTTATTAGTTCACCTAACTTTTATATAAATCTTATATTGAAACTCAAATGCTAAGAAAGTTTTTAGGTTAACTTCGTACTAGAGGGTTCGTGTGACCTTAGATCATCTCCAATTCTATTTCCAAACTGAGAAATTGACTTTAACACCTATACTCAATTAGGAATCATCAATAAAAATCCTATATCATATGAAGGATGACTCAGTATTAGCTTAAAAAAATTGGGGAGTTACAGATGTCCTTCAAAATTCTAAAAGATTAAGAATTCTGTCTTTAAATCTTGTGTTTCTTGATTCATAATCAAAACAAAACATCAGATGTACTTGTGCAAGTCATATCTTTTTCCCTTAAAAATAAAATATTTGTTTAAAAAAGGTGACACATCCCTTTTCAAGTATTATCTTCATTGTGGATGATCCAATCCATGTGCATATGAATAATCAAATTCCACCTCTTTATGGCTACATCCTCAGCTTCCCCCCACCCATCCACCACCACCATCATCACCACCACTACCACCACCACCTTTCCCCATCCCTTTTAGCAAAGGTTGTCGTGGTTTTCAAGAATCTTATTCCGACCTCTGAGGTGGCCCGTCAAGATCTCTAGCATAAGGTATAGATAGAGTTTTTGAAAAGTAATGTTATGATTAACTCGAGATAATTACGTTGACAATTCAGATCTCTAGTTTTAATCCTAAAATTGTGGAATACAATAAGACCAAATATTCAGTCCGTAAATAGAGCCCCAAGTTCCGATTAATCTTGATCCAAAATCTATCTCAATATGCTAGGCCTTGTAATAAAAAATAATATTCAGTAAATAGTAAAAAAAAAAAAAAAAAGAAGTTATTTATGAGTTATGTAGAGTTTTAGATATTTATATGGTATGAGTTTCCCTAAATACACTATGAGGGAGGGCAGTATTACTATATCTTTCATAATTAATGCACATGCATTAACTGATGATTACATTGAAAAATCATCATCATCATTATTGTAATTTTTTAAAACCTTTAAGGATAATGTCGACTACTTTGGGGTAAAACAAAAATGTGAGCAGAAGGTGAAAATACATCATTATGAGAGAATATATCTAGGTTGGAATTCAAAATTTTTACTATGAATAGAGCAAAACATGAATTACTAGTTTAATTGAGTTATTATGCCTCCACTCTATGTTACAAGACAAGAAATCTACAATGATGGTGTCAAAGGACAGAAATTAAACAGACTTTTAATTTTGAAAATAAGTGATTTCTAAATTTTGCCTTTTTTTTTTTGCTTGATACGTAACTTGAAATATTTGTATATAATCTGAATAAATAGTATGATGGGTGTGCATGGGAATAGGAGTACATCAGGGTGGTAGGACTATACTAGATAAATAGTATAGTTATGCCGAATATACCACTTGTAGAACTTTTTTTTTTACTTCCATTAAAAAAATACAGTTTTTTTATTAATCAAAAAGGAAAAAAATTGAAAACATTGAAGGCCCTTAATTATGAGCCATTTGGGGAAGATGACGGGTAAATAATAGACAATTAGTTTAATCGCTTTAATTAAATTTAATGATTAATCCTCTTCCAATTTTTCGTTTATAGATCCTTACTCATCAACACCAAATTAAACAATTTGTAATTCCCTATTTCTCCTTACCTAAGTTATAATAGAATAAACTCACCTAGTTATGGCAATAAATAAATTTTTGTAGAACATATTTTTAATGACAAGACAAATCACATATAGGCGTAGTCGCGTACACAACTTAAATATCATACACTGCAAGTCATTGATTGCACCTCTCTAAAAGGTTGTTTGTTGGAATATGTAAAAATAGTATTGAGTATGGTGTATTAGTGATATTGATGCTGGCAATATTAATTCCGTATCAATTGTTTTGAGATTATTTTTTATGTAGTGTTTGATTTGAAATATTAAAAATAATAGGTATTATAGAATTTTTAAAATAATATTAATTTACAAAAATCTCCGCTACAAAATTCATTTAAAGAACATTAAAAAAAAATTAAAAGACAACTATTTTTCTTTCTATTTTGTTTGTTTTATTCTCACAAAAATTTTAAGTTTGACATATTGAAAATATATTCTCCTTTTATCACCGTAAAAATTTATTTAATTAAATCAAATAATATGTGTGGAATTGTTTTTTTCAAAAAAAAAAAAAAAGAAAACCTATAATAATGAGCATAATGGTGCAAGTCTAAAGATTGATCTTGCTAAATATATATTATGATGAATTCACCTCGTTATAATAGTACCTTTATCTTCTAATTACTATAAAAACTCTGAAATTTCAAATCTAATTGATTGATCGGATCCTCTTTGATAAATCTAGACATATTTGTATTAGTTTAATAAACTTCAAATTTGGAAGGATTAAAAAGATCACCATATCACTAAAAAAAAGCTATCCAAATATTTCGATGACTAGTTATATATATTTAATTTTTTCCAAAAATAACATGGACGATGTCTTCTTTTGCACTATACATTTATATGAAAAATTCCAGTTTCCAATTACGACTTGTTGGGGTGTTTGCGGAATGATTTGGACCGGTTATAAAATAGAATCAAAATCAAACTAACTTATTCGATTTTTAAATTCTCAAAACCAAATCAATTTAATTATAATATATATTTATCAATTTGTTTGTTATCAATTTTAATTCAATTTTGTTCGGTTATTAATCATACACAAAATAAAAGCAGTGATACATTCAAAACGGACAAAAAGTGACAACAATCCATTCAAAATAAAAAAAATTGCTTGTACAACTAATATTTTAGAACTTTCAATCACAAAATTTATAATGAACAAAGTTTCAAAATTCACCATTTTAGCCTTGAAGGAAGAGATAATGACATTCTAGTGTCGCTAAGAATTGTCATAGACATTGATATATATGAAATCAATAAGATAAATATTCTCGTCTTAAGCGTTTGTGTTATCATAAGTAGATTTAAAAATAAAATTCGATGAAAACATACATAATAATATATTTTATGTGTATAATTATAAAATATATAAATATAATGTCTTGGTTCGATTTAGTTATTTCTTTAATTTTTCTTAAACAAATTTAAACTCAAATCAAATACTATTAATTTTTTTAAAAAAACTAAAATAAAATCACACTAAATTTAAATAAAATTAATTTAATTAAATTTTTATTCAAATTGCGAATAGGCCTTTATCACTCGTGTGATTGCAACGGTAAAGTAAGAAGCCAAGACCCAAAAAAAGGGACAGAAACAAGAGGGAAAAAACAGATTGCGGGCGCAATAATTATGTGTAGCTCCCACGCCCTCCTTAAATTGCTGAATGGCATCCCATCATCAACGCACCCCGTTTTTCATTTTAAATTCTTCATGTTTATAATATTAAGTTTACCAAGGGAAGTCAATACAATTTTACTTACCTTTTTAGTTTTTTCGTGATGCTGATTTATTTTCTCTTTTATTTGATTTAATATGATATTTTAAAAAAGTATTTATAATTATAATTTAAAATAACTTATAAATATTTTATATTAATTATAAATTATTTCATTAAAAGTAAAATAAATATTATAAAATTAAATTATTACTAAATATATTCTTTTAAGAACTGACTAACATGAATTAAGATAGAAGAAGTATTTATTTTTTGGGTGCATCAACAAAGATAATTCATGACCTTTCAGATTAAGTCTCTTAATAGAAGAAACTCCATATTCCTAGAGCTGTTTTTTTTTTTTTTCTGGATTATCAATTTTCATTTTGTTTGTGTTCAAAGACGGACTCATTGTAATTAATTAGTTTTCATATTTAAAAATAATTAATGATAATACTTCTATAAATACTTCTAGTTCTATATAACAAATTTCATCATAATCTTGTTTACATATTTTGAATCAACTTTGTGAGTCTCCTGAAAGTAAAAATTAAATTTTTTTCTTCAATGAGCAAATATATTGATATATCACTAACATGTGCAATGCTAATGAATAACTTTTACCACTTTGAAAAAAATTAAAATACTATATATAGTATGAAATTATGTGATATATTTTTAGACTCCTAAACTAATATATCAAAGTAATATCCATTCAAATCTCAAGTTATAGCTTTGAAAGGTATCATCTCTAAGATGCTATGGAACCTACGTAGAAAGTGGGATAAATTCTGGATGCGTAGTTTTTTAATTATATAAAAGGTAAAGCAATATGGGGTTATACATATTACTCAATCCTATTAGATAGATTATATACTCAAAAGTAGAGAGACTTTTGAAGTTGTTGGTTACTCTGCAAATGATGTTAGATGAATCTCTTAAAAAAGAAGTTATTTCTCCTCCGATGTTCAATATTCATATTGAAACTTAATTAATTCGACTTCGCATCATATAGGGCTCAGTATTCTCTATTAAGTATTTTTTTATTTCCAAGATTCAAACTTAAGACTTCTGATTCACCACGCAATATCTTTTCGTAGCGAATTTTCTCTCTATAAAAAACTAATACAAATGAAGTTACTCAAATCTGATTAGCGCTAGTGACTTGATTATATAGGATATTAGATAGGATGCAGATCTGAAGTTGTGCAAACTCATTTTTTTCCTCTCTAACTTCTAATGTGATTTAAAAAAATCACTGACAATTTTTTTTTAAAAACTTATCCCTAATTAGGTAAGTGAATTTTTAGGTAATCAAATAATTACATTAATAGGCACTACTATTTAGTTAAGGATAAATTAATAAAAATACTTTATATTTTCTAAAAGTGATTTGATTTCTTAAGAGTTATATCTAATCTCAAAGCACCACTTAATATGATTGAAAGGAATAGTTAATTAAGGTTATAATGATTAGTTAGGTATAAACACTCGATATGAAGATGTATCTATCTCATAAATACTTAAGTCAATTAAGTAGATTTATTCAATGATACAATCCTTTAAATATATATATATATAATTGATCCGATTTGGGTCTGCATAATTATTTATAAAAATAAATATAACAATTTAAAAATATATTGAGATGGTTAAATTTGACGATTGTGAAGGAGAAGCGCATCTCCTCTACCCCCCGCACTATTATTTATTTTCTTAACTGGAATATATCTTCTCAAAATTTGACAGTCAAGACTGAGGAGACGTACAAAATTCTCAAAAAATAATTTTAAAAAACACAATCTTTTGTCTGAAAGCTGCTTCTTGCTCTACTCTTCTGAATACGCAGGTTTTATTTTTTGAAAACGAAAGCATTCTGCCAAGCTTCTTAACATCAAGTAACTTTCTCAATTCTTCTCTTTGGTTCTGGGGTTTTACTCGCAGGTTGGTTTTATTTTCTTGTTCTTATTGCTTGTTTATACTCTTCTATTAGGGAAGAAAAACGTTTTAATTGTTCTTGGTTTTGTAAATCTCAATTATATAGGGTTCGAATTTTCTTTTTTAGCTTTTGCTAAGTGTAACTTGTTCTTGATTTGTTTTAATTGGTGTTTAGATCTGTTTGATTTTGCAAGATGCCAACTTTATGGGAAGGATCAGTGGTTTTTTCTGTTGTTTGCTTCTCTTATTTGCATTTTAGACTTGGGGTTGTGTGTTTTCTGTTTCATTCGGCTACGCGCGCTGTTTGTAGTGATTAATGCTTCAAGGTACAAGTGGAACTGGATTTTTACTGTAATTTCCGCAATTGAACATGGACAAAGGAGTGGACTTTATAACCCAACTTGTGTAAGAAATGGAAAATGTGGAAGCACAATAAGTTAAATTTCCCCATTTTTAGTTCCCAATAGCAGCTGGCCGATGTGTTTCTTGCCTGAAAATTACTTTGTTATCGGATTTGGTTCCGTTCATTGATCTCACATTTCCAAGATATATTTGTTTCAAATGCAATGCCCTCTCATGCATGGATCTATTGTTGCCCCAAGCAAATATGAAAGCCTGGCAGGAGGGTTGATGAAGCTCCGAGTTCACAAATAAATCATAAAGAAAATTTCTATCCGTTTCATGAACTCTTTCTTAGACTAAAGCCCTGGGCCTCAGTTTGATCTGTTGCTATTGTCATGGGGAAGAGTATCAAAGTTCTTATGTTATGCACATTTGTTGACTTCTTAGTTCTTCTTATGGTTTCCGAGGCAAAAAATGCATTTCAGAACTTCATGGAGGCGATCCAACATGTCTTTGCAGGTACAGTTGCCTACAAGAAGGTGGATTAAAAAGTAAATTCTGACTCTTTCGATTAGATGAGCATGGATAAAGCTTCTGCTGACTGTCCATACCCGGGATGCTTCTTCTGTGTCATGAAGGAAGGAAACCCAAGCAAGCGCCGAGCAAGTATATTGAAGTTTTTTCGAGAACTTCCTTCACAGGATGATGATGGTCAAGTTCTTCCCATCAGTGGCCTATGGAACACTGCCATGGCGCATCCTAATGATCCAGAGTTCATTGAATTGGGGATATTTGAATGCATGTCAGCACTAATTTGGAAGGGTTTAAAGAACCGCCGCTGGCTTTCACATGACCAAAATATATATATTCCTTATTATGCGGCACATATAATTGGATCGTACACGATGAATATGGAAGAGTTTGCTGATAGAGCTGTGCGTGCTGGAGTCATCCCTCCTTTAGTTGAACTTTTAAGAGGCAGGCTAACTTGGGTTGAACAGAGAGTTGCAGTGAGAGCTTTAGGGCACTTAGCTACCTATGCCAGTACCTTTCCAGCTGTTGCAAGTCATGGTGAGATTCTAGAGCTCTCCATCCAACTCGCGATGAGTTCTCTTGAAATTGTTTACTCTCACTTTTACCAATATGTTGATAGAAGACTTAGTTATCATTGTGACCTTCTTACACGTGGCATGGGTGGAGTTGAAATGGAGTCCCGAAAGGCAGAAGAATGGGCCAGTCAGCTACAATGTTGGTCCCTGCAGCTTATTAATTGCTTTGCCTTCAAACCTGAATTTCTTCCTACTATTTGCAAGCCAGAATTTCTAGCAAAGCTTCCAGGAATGTGGGGTGGACTTGTTAATGAAAACTCACCTGCTGGAATTGGTCTGTTAAGGACAATTTGCCATCACAAGCTTGGTAGAGGGCCTGTTGCTGCATGTCCTGGTATTATAGAGGCATTGTGCAATATAGCTCGCTCATCGGATGACTGGCAGTATATGGCAATTGACTGTCTTTTGTGGTTGCTTCAGGATCCAAGTACCTCTCATAAGGTAATTATGCGTTCTAGAACTATTCTGCTTGAGCTAATAGCTGCAATATTTTATTCTGTATTGATTTTAAATTCAATATAATCAGGTTGCAGAATAGGGCACTAATGGTGGAATATGACATATATATGTTTTATAAATGATTTTATTTTTTTCTTTTACTTCTTGGAGCTTAACCTTGACCGAATAAGTTCATCCATTAAATGTATAAATGCTCCATTCCTTTTCCTATGTTGCATGTTTGCATCTAGAACTTGTTCATCCAAAATATGTATTCGGATGCCTCTTCTCTTAGCTCATAATGTAGGTATCTTATCATAGATGTTTAGCTGAACTTTGAAGTCAATTTTGTTCATACACCCAGCAGACTCTAATTCATAGAGGTTGATCCTTCAGAGTGGTCATAATAATTCATATTTGGGAGCATGCACGTGTAAGTCCATAATATGTAGAGAGACAAAGGAAACAAAGATTAGTTTTATAGTGGTGTGGAACTGTGTAATATTTAAAGCATGCATGCTATCGATATAGGCATAAGTGATCACCCTCAAAAGAAACCTTCTGTCTTAAAAGTAATGTTCCACTGTACTTTGTCTAACAAAAAAAAAAAAAAGAAAAATCAGATCCTTAGAACAGGTCTCAGAATACTGTACTATGTATTCTGCTATGTCGCTCAAGATATCCAGCTCCATTTGATGAAGTCTATGAATACTACTCTCTCCATCCCATATTAGTTGATCACTTTTCTTTTTACGCGATGCTTAAGAAATCATAAATAAGATGGTTAGTTTTACTAATTTACTCTTTATCCATGTTGATGGAAATCAAGATAATTTATGAAAAATATATGTAATAGCATATGGTATATGAATTGATATCGTTAGAAAAGATAAAAAGTGGAACTCGTGGAAAAAGAATTTTTTCCAACTTCTAAGTTTGTTTAGGATTTCGAAGAGTATTATTTGTAGGGGTGAAATGGAAGTTTTTTAATTAATTTCATCTTGATTTAGTAAATGGACAAGTACTTTGGGACATGTATTTTTAGTAAGGTGGTCAACTAATCTGGGATGGAGGTAGTAGAATAAGTATTGAGGACAAAGCATGCAACACCTGGGAGTTGTATTATTTAATGAGATGGTATTGGTAAATATTAGAAAAAAATAGAAATGAAGAAAAATAATCAATCAGCAAATTCTTCAAATAATTATTATGGGATGTATTCATACTCTCCCGTCCCATATTAGTTGTGCACCTTTAAAAGTACTTGTCCACTTATTGAATCAAGATAAAATTAATTAAAAAAATTCATCTTATCTCTACATATCTCTTTGGAAGCCCAAACAAATTTAGATGTTAGGAAAAGTTCTTTTCCAAGAGTTCATTCATTACTTTGTATCAATTCCGATGATATCTATTCATATGTCATATGCCATCAAGCATATTTTTCATAGATTATCTTGATGTCCATCAATATGGATTAAGGGTAAATTAGTAAAACTGATCATCTTCTTTATGATTTCTTAAGCACCGTGTAAAATGAACAATGATCAACTAGTATGGGACGGAGGGAATACTTATTTGAGATCATTAGATGATGAGAATTTAAAAAGATATTGTCCCAACTTTGAATGTTCCTTAAAACGTAATAGTGATCTGATGATGATGATTAGACATATTTTTATAATTATAAGTGTTAAAGAAAATAGGACAACTAGAAAATAATACTCTAACTGACGATTTCAAGCAATTAAAAAGATTTGATTCTTTTTCTTATAAAATAATGCTAATAGTTCCTGTAACAAGTTGCCAGTTGCCTCATCGAGAAAAAGATTTTCAAAATTGAAAAATCTTACCTTAGATCAACAATTCTCAAACGAGATTAAATGAGTTGACTATGTTATTATTTGAAAAAGAATTATTAGAAGAAATAGATAATAACAAAATATTACTTAATAACTTTGCATCGCAAAAAGCTAGAAAAATAGAACTTTGGGGGAAAAAGTTATTCTATTTTTTTAAATGTAAGGCCTCCCAAATAAATTTTGGCTTTGGGCGCTCTAAAGTGCTTGATCCACCACTGTCTTAATCACATAACAGCTGGAAAGCTTCTTCAACATGACCACCACAAATAGATATGGAGGACCTTTTTGAATCTCAAAGGCATATCTTGGACTATGTCTAGGAGGGTAATAGAGGTCTTACACAGCTGGGAGGAGACGGGTGTTATTGCAAAAGACAGAAATAGATGGAGAATTATCCCGACTTCAATTTGATGGCCAATCTGGAAAAAGAGAAATTCCAGATGTTTTGAAGGCATAGAACATAGTGTGCACGATGTTAAACTAAATTGCATTTTGTTGTTATCTTTTTAGTGTAATCAATTCTACTCTAATGATACTGTCTCTATAGTTGATGTTCTAGACTCAATATAGACATAGAGCAGTGGATATTGGAGCACATTTTGTATATAAGGTTTTGAGTACAACCTAAGTACTCCGTCGATATAATATAATGTTACCAATTTCAAAGAAAACATGACCACCAGTACCCAATGTTCTTTTCCCCGAGACCAGTATGTGCCTTGTGCATGTGCATATGGCTGACAGTTGATGTTTATGTATTAGATGGAAGAATATAAAGCAAAGGGGTGGTGTGAGGGTGTCGGTCATTTTTACTTACACAGGTCTCTGTTTTTTCGCCCTACAACACCTGGTTTCACTAATGTTACTATCTCTGATGCCAGTCTATCTTAAAGGTGTTTGGTTTGTGCTGTCAAAAAGGTTAAAATGAGCATCTTGTTAAGTTGATCTAGTTCTTCTTTCAGATATTCTGTTGAACAAGTTTTACAATTCTGAGTTAAGTTCTGTTGCTGACAAAGATAGCTCATTCTTATTGTTTGTGAGATGCGCCAAATAAGCAGAGCCGTATAATTAGGACTGATAGCATTCTTGATGAACCGTTAAGTAGGTTTTGTCCAATCTATTTTCAGGCTGAAGCAGAGAACTGGCGTTAGAGGTGGAAAGTGACACTGTGATGAAAATCATATTAGTTTATTCTTCTGGAATATCACTTTAGACCTCTTGCAACAGATAGAAAAATCTGCTCACACAATGAGAATTAACTGCAAGTGCTATTAGTGAGAAGAGTAATTATGTTAATTTACTTACGCTGCTGTACGTTAGGCTTAGGACAAACTGAAAGTCTTCTGATTGTACTTTATGAAAGCCGCCCATCTTCGAGGTTAAAGAGAGAAGTGAATATCATAGCTATTTTGACGGAGAAGAAAATACAACTACTGCTATGCCTCGGTCCTTAACAAGTTAAAGTTGGCTATATAAATTCTTGCTGTCCATGTTTCTCCATTTAAAGTCATCTAGATATAACATTACAAAACTAAAAATAAGAAGTACTAGAAACTCTATATTTTCTACTGGCAAAATTTTCTAATAGGGTTAAAAGACTAAAAAGCATAGGACCTAAAGTAAATGTACTAAAGTGTCTATAATATATTTTCAACTAGTTAGTATCATCATGTTGATCTTTTCTTTGCTTGTGCCTTATCTCTCATGAAGTCTGCATGGATTTCAAGATATTGTAGGCATTTTCAGACAATTTCCTTCATGTGATTTTAGGTCTATCTTTTCCCTTTTTAACACCTTCATTCACCATGATTTCCCACCTACAGACCGGGGCATCAGAGATTGACACGAGGCATAACCATTCTAAGCAATCTTCTCGCAGTTATCCTCAATATGTGCCACTTGCACCTTCTGGGGAATGTGGTCATTGTTAATCTTGTCTAGTCTTGTAGGACCGCAAATCCATCTTAGCTGCATCTCTTAACACATCTTTTGGATCTATTGGACTTAGTGGTCCAACATTCACTTTCATATGATATTGTTGGTCTTATGACTTGTTCTATAGAACTTGTCATTCACCTTTGGTACGCATCTTTCTATTATGTAACACCATGGTAGCACTTCCACAATGTGACCATCGACTCTGATTCTATGTATATCTTCATCTTCCTTTAGTTCTCTTGGAATGATGAATCTAGATTCTAGATTGTTTGCATTGAGGCACCACAAACATGTGTAGTTGCACCTCAATTTTGCTCTTCTCGTGCTTACAAAACTTGCAGTAGATGTATTCAGTCTAACTTCTCCTTATCCTGAAAACTCTACCATCTCGAGTGCTTATCTATAGCTCAGGCTTTTGGTTGGCATTCTCGCAGGTTTCATCAATTAGCACAATATTGTCAACAAAAGGTTTCGTTAATTAGCACAATATTCTCAACAAATAACATTGGGACCTCATCTTGTATTTTGTTGAGTGGCTCATCCATAACTAGGGTAAACAAGTATGAGATCAGTGCCGATCCCTGGTGTAAACCCATGATTAGGGGAATTTTTGTCTCTGCTACTAATGTTCTCACACTAGTGATGACTCCTTCATACATGTCCTTTTTGACATGAATATTTTGACTGAGAAGAAAATAATTAACCTATTTGACAGATTGAAAGCGCTTCTCTAACTAAGGACTAGTAACTCTGATTAAACTCTATGGTTTATAATAGCTAACAAAGCCCCCCGACTGTAGATACATGAATTTGACTTATCAAAAGAGAAAGAAAAAAAATTCCAAAGTGGCCATGTCAGTGTTACCACTAATACTCTGAGTAGAATGCAACCCCAGTAAGATAAAGCCACCAAATAACATGTGTATGTGTAGTATTATTGACTCTGTACTAATGCTTCAAACATGTGTTGATTGCTCAAAGTTCAGAAAGTTCTAGTGTTTCTTTTTGATAGTGCTGCTATTCATATTATTCCTGATAGTATCATTATAAGCTACTGCAGCCATTTTCATCACTTGCACTTTAGGTTCAGTATTGTACTGCTATGATCCATTAACATGTAAAGTTCTACTTAGAGGTGGCAAATGGGTGGAGTGGATTGGATTGGATTTGGACGGATTGAATATGGATTGAGCCAAAATGGATTGGATCACAATCCATCCATATAAAATATGGGTAAATATGGATTTGGTCAAATATGGTTTGTATAAGAATGGTTCCAACCCACTTTATTCTCTTGAAGCCAAAAAAGATTTAATCAAAGCTAGATTGTTAATGGTCAATCCCAATCACCCCAACCCTACTCCCAAATAATTATTTTTTCAATTTTTTTAATAAAACTTCGCTTCTTGGGCGTACCGAAGTTTTGAGACCCCTAAACCGAATCGAAGAATTGAACTTTTGAAAAAAGAACACCTACACTGAACCAAAAAATTGAATTAGTTTGGTTTGGTTCGATTTTTCGATTTTTCGGTATTTATGCTCCATTCCAATAAAAAATAAAAAAAAAGTTAATTTTTTTTGCCCCCCTTCCCCCCACCGACACCGAACCGAATTAGTTTGGTTTGGTTCGATTTTTCGATTTGTTGGTATTTATGCCCGCCCCAATAAAAAATAAAAAAGAGTCAATTTTTTTTTGCCCCCCCAAACCCCGACACCGAAGCGAAAAACAGAATTAGCTTGGTTTGGTTCGATTTTTCGATTTTTCGGTATTTATGCCTGCCCCAATAAAAAAAAAGTTAATTTTTTTACCACCCCTACCCCACCCCACCCAACCCGACACCGTACTTCTCCTTATATTAGAATTTTAGGTTTTGTTTATATGTATAAAGAAAGTTAATATGCAAAAAGTACAAGGTATAAGGAAGACTAGGAGTTTTTTTTTTGGGAATTTAACCCTAGTCAGTAGAACTTAAGTTGGCAATTGGATCTGTGCATTCAAGCAAATTGGATGTGGTATCAATTAAATAGAAATAACAGTTTTTGGTTGTGATCTTTATTTTTATTTGTAGTCAAGATGTGCTCTCAGGATGAAATCAGCCAGAGCATTCTCCTAATTTCATTTTAATGGCTAATGTTATAGGGATGAGCTGAATCTGAAGAAGCCACGCCATGCAATGTCTTAACCATAGATCTGGGCACCTCTAAATTGTTGAAGTTCTTATCTACTATTTTTACTGTAGGTTATCGAAAAGGCGGTACCCGCACTTGTGGATCTTGCGGAGATATCATCCCTTGGGGATCATAAGAAGCTTGGAGACTCTATTGTCAATGTTCTTCAGGAAAGTATTGAATCACAAGGGACAGGTCGTACCCAAATCAATAGCCATGTGAAAGAAGAAGTTGAAGAACTACTGAATTCCAAACAGAGACTGAAATGGGAGAAAAATATGCCTAAAGAGGACCTTCATATCAAACAGGCAGCTGCACTGGTGGTAAAACTTGAAGGTAATTCCCTGTTTTCATCAGGAAATATTTCTGGGGCTGCAGCTAAATACTCAGAAGCATTGGCGTTATGCCCAATGAGGTCAAAGAAAGAAAGAGTGGTGCTCTACAGCAATCGCGCTCAATGTCATCTTTTGTTGCAACAACCCTTGGCTGCTATAGGTGATGCTACTCGTGCATTGTGTCTTCATAATCCTGTGAACCGTCATGCCAAAAGCCTTTGGAGAAGAGCACAGGCATATGATATGCTTGGTTTAGCGAAGGAGAGCTTATTAGATGCTATTCTGTTTATAAATGAGTGTTCACAATCAAATGATCCTGATCTGTCTTTAAGGCAAAACAAGGTTCCTGATTATGCTGAGCGTTTAGTAAAAAAGCAGATGCGTGCAGCTTGGTTATTTAGAGAGGCTGCTATTAAACATGGTGGAGTTCAATGTGAGGGTGATGCTGGAGACATGTGTGGCCAGGAAACTGATGATTCTGAATGGGAGACAGCAAGTGAAAGTGAAATAGGAAATGAGGAGAGAGATGAGATCGGTGATGACATTTGTGGATGGGAAAATGAGGTTGAAAGGAAGGATAAGTACAAAAAGGCTTCAATCAAAGGTAATTTGATTCCTAATTTCTAATGTTTAACTGCTCTTATCCTTGCTAAGCTTATAGAAATGGTGAATTATGCATCTTGAAACTATAAGCCATATCGTGTGTATGTCAACTTGACTGAAGGTACAGTTTTTGTCATCTTTGCTTAATTAATCTTGTATTCTGTATATATTTTATCACAACTGAAAAAAAAAGACCCGTATTCACTGAATTTTGCACTTTGCTAACGCAATACAGAGCTGTTCTTTTATCCATCTTTATTTCATCACTCGTGATATGATTTGTGAAGTGTATCTGTTCAAAGTTACTTTTAGTTCATCATATGCATTTCTGTAGCTTCGAATAAATACTCATACTGCCACACTTTTCGGGGAGTGATTGAAATCTTGAACAAGGATATATGAAGTGAGAGATATGAATAAGCAACTTTCTGAACTCTGTAAACTGTTGCCTTTCCTGAGCTAATTGCTGGAGTACCAGCAATCTTATCCATTGTGGTTACTTCCTGAAGAGAGGGTAGCATGTCGGATATGAAGTAATTATCTAACGAATGCTGCGAGTGATTCAAGTTTATTACTTCTTCGAAATAGTGAAAGAGTAGAATGATGAAACAAATATCCAGTAAGGAGTTCTCTTGGACACTTCTATGAAATTCACAAATGGTAACATTTTAATTTCTAGCAGTTTCAAATGGTTGCTTAACACTTTCTTCCAGCATTCTGTGTGTTATTTTCTACAGTTACTAACTTAGAATTATCTAAATGCCTTTGAGTTATCCTGCTGATCCTTGTCTAGACATTTTTATTAAATGGTAATGCTCAATGATTAGCATGGTCAGGTTCACTTTTAGTTGAGAGATCATTTTTGCCTATGAGTTCTTGGTTGTTTACTTTGTGTTTTTCTTGTAATCTTTAAATTTTGGTGCTTCATCTTTGTCAAAATAAGAACAATATCAATGAATTTGGTGATCCTTAATTTCACAATGAACTCCATTTAGACACTTGCAATGAACTGGAATCGATGTTTAAGCATATCTTTTGTGAATACTGAATGTACCTTGGGGTCACAATAGCTACAGTTTAGTATATCTTTGGGCGCTGGTAGCATATGTTGACTTACGCAGAACTCATTGGCAGCCCCTTAAAGTTGGTATCAATTTTCACTTAGACACCTGAAGTAGGCCTAGCCCAATTCAAACACCCATAGTAGGGGCCCCCGGTGACATGACACTTTTTTAACAATCAGCGAAGAAATTAAGGAGAGTGTAATAAACTCGTTGATGATGTGGCAAGCAACTGATTAAATGATTACATGTGGCATTTTACGTTTTTTTTTTAAAGAAAAAGTATTTTAAAATCTATTTAATAAACAAAATAAAAATAACGTTCTAAAATAAAATTAGTTTACATAGCCCATTATCCCCAGCCCACCATGTCATCCTATACCTCTAAACTCTATCTATCTCTTAATAGAAAGATTTGTTTTACAAAGAAGTATAAATCTTTAACATGAGAAATTGACAATCGTTAAAATCAAAGAATTGGTATTTTCATCTAATAATCAAAAAAATGAATATGGAGTCGTTGACAATATCTAAGTGTGAATCCACCATCTTTCTTCTCCTTTGTGTCTTTTTCCTCATTTTAGTGTTGTTTTGTGTTTTTTTTTTTCTTTTTTTTTTTTGGGGGGGGGGGGGGGGGGGGAAAGGGGGTGTTTTTTTATTTTTTCCTGGCAAAAAAGGGGGGGGA
>JAPFFP010000080.1:15271153-15287464 GCA_026153255.1 Solanum medicagineum
TACATCCGACCCCCCTCACCCCGCAATGAGCGGGAGCCTTTTGAGGCACTGGGGTATGTTGTTGTTGTTGTTGTTGAAGCTAGCGTTTGACCATAAATTTTGAATTTGATTTGATATTTTATCTTCAAAACTCTATTTAGCTACTAAATCTGATTATATTTTATAAATTTGATCTTCAAAGAATTTCAAACACTCCTGCTCACAAAACTTCAAATATAAGTAAAATGCATGTTCATATACAATTTTACATTTCAAAAATTCAAATTTTTAAATTTTCAAATTTCAAGTTTCAAGAGCGTTTATCATTTTATATGTTGATATTCTCTATAAAATGTGCATTAAAGAATGTTTATTTATATCAATTAATATTATAATAAAATTTTATAGAATTTGAGAGACCTCCGCTCTGGCTGAATGCACACAAATACAAAAAAAATTATTATTTACACTTGATTAAATAACTAGATTATCTAGAAACACTAGCTATGATAATTACCCTAGCTTATCTTAATTAAATCAATAAGACTAAAATTCTGAATCTCTAGATTCTCTACTTGTACTATAACTAGTAGTGGTCAGCCCGTGCTGAGCACGAGTCCAACCTTATTGTGTATTTTAAGATTAAGTTTATTGTGACTAATGAAATTTTAATTGTTTTATATTTTTTCATCGAATTTAGGTTTTTACTTCTATTTACATTATATTTATACAAAATTCAAAAATATTGGTTAATGTTGTAGTTGGTGAAGTACATCCAAAAGCATTTGTAGACATCTACGAAATCAATTACTTGTTTAAATTTAGCTCAGAGAAATTTGGAATGTATAATTTTTGAGTAGTAACAGTAGAAGAAAGATGAAAGAAAGTAGTTTGGATGTAATGGGATTTGTATTTAAAAAATTTTATTTTTTCATAGTCTTATTCATGGACCAAAAGTGCAAAGGAAGGCAAATTGGGCAATTTCATGTTGTACAGGGGCAATATTTAGACCTTTTCTCTCGGAACAATTTAATTTCAACATGATATTGAACAACTATAGTGGTTTACATTATTTTACAACTCTACATCATTGCAATTACCTATTTGTGCATAAAAATGAGAAGATACATGTTGATCACATTTTGTGCCCATTCTTCAACCGCGAATTCAAAGTTATTCTACACCAGAGCTATTAAGTTTCTTAATTTTACATGCCAGTACTACTCACAGATAAAAGTAGTATCACTTGCTAGTACTACTCATAGCTAAAAGTAGTATCACTTACCTTTGGTTTGTTTCCACCAAGCCTTATCTGTGCGCCAAAAGAAAATTTTTTTTTCAGTGTTCCTTCCACAAGGGTTCCCTCTTGCAGATTTAACATTTTCTGTGGAATCCAAGATTCAAGACGGAAGGAAAAAAAGTAAGAAAACAATCAAAAGAGGTTCTCAAAAAATAAATAATTGGAGGAGGAAAATCTTGATAGAGAAAAGGCAACAGAAGAAACCCAATCCACCCCAAACAACAGGAAAATGTGATAAATAGCAAAATCAATGAAATCACAATGCATCAGGGCTGTCATGGTGACAAGAACTAACCCAAGCTTCCTTCTCACTAAGTATTAAGTCATTAGTTTCATCATTTATTCTGGTAATAAGCACATTAATTCGACGCCCCACCTGAAATAACAAAACATAGATATAATAAGCAAGCATACATAAGAAACCAATCCATGTCAATGGGAGCAGAAGACGCACATTGTGGAGATTTTACGTGATGTTACCTAGTGCAGAGCACATTCTGCCACAAAAGATTTGCACTTTCCCACTTATTGCAATTTTATAACAAATTAATTTTTAAGGGGAAAGATGCCAAAGAAGCAGTAATTTGCTACTTAACCATTTGTATGCACACAGTGAGCTTAGAAGAATGTGGCCAGCAATAGTTCCAATTGCAGTGCTTCCTACATATCTAGTGTTACAACTTAATAAATTTGATTTCATTTGCTATCAAGAAAAGCAGTGCCTCCAAGCACGTTAATTAAATAGTTAAAGAGGATAGAATGTCGCTTGTTTTAAATGCAGCAGAAGAAATGTATAATGAAGTCCAAAGAGACATAGGTAAATTGAATGTGAGAAACATAAGAATCATGGATCAATTGTTTCTGCCTAAATAAGTTAGTCACAAACTGGAATTGATATGCAACTTCAGGTAATTTAAGCATCACATGTGTTTGTACCTTGGCAATAGTTGTTTCACATATTTTGTCTGCTGTCATTGACAACATTCTTTCAGCCAGTTTGTCGACACGATTGTTGTCGTGGTTCCACTTGCATCCATGATTTCAACCTCAAATTCACATCTGTAAGGTTTCAGAGGCAAGTTGAGGTTGGTTATATGAATCAAAACTATCTATGTCACTCCATTTATTATTCCACAAGAAAATATAGATTCACACCAGAGTAAGGGCCATAACAAAGTGCCGAGAATCAAAATACCAAATCATATGAACCATCCATACACGAAACGCAGGAAACAAACAACAATGAGAAAATTGTAACCAAGCAAAGCCACAGGGGAACTTATTTTTTCTATACATATGAACGAAAATTTTTTCGTAAAAAGCGTCAGCAGCCAAAAATATCAAATACCTGTAGTACCCCTAGAGCAGTTGGTTAGGAGAAGACTATTTTGGCCAGTTAAAAAGGCAAGACAAACTTTGAAAGCCTAAAGTCCAAGCTCAACAATGTAGAAAACAAGTAATATTACATGTATGTCCACCAGGGAGCTCAACTGTCCCTTCTACATAAGAAGAATGATAATTATGTAAATTGTCTCTTTTAAAAAATTTAAATATAAAAAAATGTTTTTATTTATATTTTACAAAAAAATTATGTCCAATTTTTAAATGACGATAACTCGTTATTACTCTTATGGCCTATAAAGGAAAAATAATTCCATCTTTCATTTTGGTCAACGACAAATAATTTATTAACATTAACAAGAAAATTCTTTTGGTGTGGTTCCATTTATTTTTTACATGTATTTCTTTTTGAAAAAAAGATAAATCTAAATCTCAATTCACAGAGCAACATAAAAGAAAAATGAAGATGCACACATTAATTGTCGGCTTCAAAATAACAAGATATTGTACTAAAGTTAATATAAAAACACTGGACAATGATATACAACAAAGATAAATTATGAATAAACTCCTAATATACTAAATCAATTTGATCAATTGTGATTAATATAAGAAAAAAATAATATAAAGCTATTGATAGAATAGCTCTTCCTAAATAAGACTTTGTTTGAGGACTGACTATACATATCGTGAATGTTTTTATATTTTCTGTGACAAAGTTTATTATTTTGTTTTTCAAGAAATAAATATTCAAATATAGAAGAGATTTATATTTTCTTTTGAAAAATATAGTCAAATATAGTCAAAAATGAGAAATTGATCAAAATAGTCCATGTGTGAACTTGATAAAAATAATCTTTCATGTACCATAAAATATGATTTCAAACCTATAATTAACAGTATTCAACTCTTTTTGCCATCAAATAAACAAAGTATCTAAATTATAACCTAAAAAACAAATAATAACCGTATGATTTAAAAGAGGGCTGATTTAAGACTTGTTTTCTTCTCTTCTATTGCATTTTATCAAGTCGAGAGTCTATCAAAATTAATATCTCTACCTCTATAATAAGGGTAAGATCCACGTACACCTCCCTTCTTCAAATCCTATTAGATATATTATTATTATTATATAGTATTTTGATAAAAATAAATTGTATTATATTTTATATATAAATGATATCACATTTCATCAATTTACAAATTCAATTTATGAAAAATTACCCAACACATCAAATCAATCCCTAAAATAGGAGTTCTAGTGGTTAATTAAGAAGAGAAGAGAATAGGTAACAACCATCCAACAATTAGTATAAGAAATATATAGTATCTTGAGAAAAGCCACCTCACTTTTTGTCTCCATCATCTTCTTCTCCATCTTCATCTCCAATCTACTAGTAAGTATTTATTACTTGCAAAATACTATTTCTCTTCCTACATGTTTTTCACCCCCAACTATTTCTGGAAGTTTGTTACTTCTCTGATGGTTGTTGCAACAATCCATTTTTTCCTATAAAAGTTCTAGGGCTTCACAAACTAGTCTGGTGGGTTTTGCCAATCGTCTAGATTTCAGGTCATCTATTTGCCTCCTCTTCCTTTTTTTTTTCCTTTCTAGATGTGGGTTTATGTTTTCTTGGAGTATAACGCGAGTGTTTGTGAAATCTTTGATAAGTATAAGGGAATTAAGAAGTTGGTGTTCTTGATTCTTTTTTATTTTAATGTAACTAAATGTGGGTTAGTATTTGATTTTGATTTAAAGTGACCCTTTTTCAAGAATGAGAATTCTTTTATGTATACTGAGGCTAGCATATTTCTGATGTGTATAAATAGAGTTCTTGTCTGTTTATTATTTCCTTTGTCGTAATTTTCCTTCCCTGAATTTTTTTTAACACAGGAATGTAAATTTTGTAGAATTCCCTTTTAACTTTTTGGAGTTCATGATAAACAGGATGATTAATGATCCTCATTGAGATTTAAAGGAGGAATGTTGTCATATAGGATCTTTGTCTTGTTGAACGTTGTCAAAAATTTAATTAGTGCGATGCCTTGTTGATAATTTATTTGTTTGTTTTCTCAAAATTAATTAGTAATTCGTCGCTACGCGGAAGATTGTACCTTCATTTATTAATTAGTGCCTTCTTATAGCAATAAAGTTGTAACTAAGCATGGAAACTGCACACTGAACTTTTCAATTTTAATATGTCATTGATAGTGTCGACGAGGATTGGGATAGGAGTTGATGGTGAAAGCTTAAAACATGTACATTCTAGATTATTCCCAAAATCTTATGTACTTAATGGCATTGAGATAAAATTCTTAAGATACATAAAAAATTGGGAGTCTTAGAGTTGAAACAACATCAATAAAGGAGAGGCAAAAAGATTTTGAAATCACGTACTATTGATTCACATCATTCTCTTTTTGGAACCGCTGACCGAGACTTGAGTTGTGTCAAGAATAAAACAAATAGCTGTTTTGTTCTATGCAGTTAATTGAATTAAGTGGTATTTTCTTTAGATCTAACAAGTCTTAACAACTCAATTCTGATACCACCATCGCCGTCAGCTTAATGCCAGTTAATCTCATCATTTTTGTAATTAAAAAAATCTCAAAGCTGCTTTGCTTTTGCTGTATAGCTGCATTTTGGTTTCGTTGTCAAATGTTAAATCAAATATAGGGTATTATATTGCCCGGTAGGAAGTTTCTAAGATCTACCCTATACAATGATCCCAAGTATGATGGTGAATTATGGAGGAAAATAGTGCAGGAGTGGGGGAATAGTGTTGATAATCTTACGAGTAGCTCTTCACCTGAGCTTTTCTCTTAGGAATTGGATTGATTGTTTGGTCCTCACACAGTGTAAGGCATGCACAAAGATAAAAAATTTACAAATATTGTTTTGTCAATGTATGTGTGATCTGAAAACTAAGAATTGTGATCTTGAATTGAGATCAAGTTGGTATGGTCTTGGTATTAAGTGATCCATTACTTCAGCACTGCGGGTTACCATCAGTTTTCCATGTCTGGACTTCCATGTTCTCTATGTTATTTTCTATGTGAATCAAATAATTCGACTAAATCAAGTTTTCTAATTCACAAGTACAGCTGTTGATTTGAGACTGTGAACTCTGCTAGAGAAGTTTTGCCACAGTTGTGCATGATATCTTGTGCAATGAGCTGAAGTTCATCCAGCAAATCTGCTTACAAGAAGTATGTTTTTTTACCTATTTCTTTATTTGATGGGGCTTGGTTAGATTTTTCGCCACTTCCAAAGGTAGCTTTCTATCACCATCTTTGAGTTTTTTTTCCTTCCTGTAGCACATTAACATTTACAACTGGCTATTGGATCATTTGTAAATATGAATGAAGTCCCATATAGATTTCATGAGTTACCTGATCCAGACTTTGATTACCTTGGAAATACATGCATCTTGTCATGTTTTTCATTTGTCAGATTCATAACCGATGGAAAATTCAAAAGTTACTATAGAAGACCGAATGAGTCCTTGTAACTAGTAAATTAACTACCTGTGAGTATATTTATGATAAGTTACCTGTGCGTATAGTGTCTATGCTAAAGTGAACTTGGCTCCACATATTTAAAGGGAGTAGCAAAGGTGCATAGTACAGACAAAGAAACCAGTGAACCAGCTGTTGGGAAAGGGAGATCCAGTAGATCAGACAACAGAGAGTAAAGATAAGAAAGAAAACAAAGAATCACGAGAGGAGTGAACAATCTAGCTGTTGAGCTAGCAATGAAATGGAAAGAATTGAGTAAAAGTAGGATGATGTTGGTTCTGCCAACAAGGATTCAATTAAGTAGGCAATGGTTACGGGCAGCTACTTTATATCATACTAATTGTCTTAGATTCTGATTTCTAACTTTAACCTTCCATTGGCCTCATGATGCTTTCAAAACAATCTCCATACTCCCCAACTGCTGTTGCAGAAATGTGAACACTGATTCTCTTTTATATATCGGTAGCCTCATTAAGAAAAGCCAAACACCTGTAAAACCCATAATTTTGAACCTTCATTTGGTAGTTAAAGAGTAAGATTGGATATAATTCTTTTCCATTTGGATTTTTTTTTGAGGAAAGTAACCGTTTGTATAAGCCGTATAAACTCAACACCATAACTGGTGCTAAATTTAGAACTTTATATCATCAAAAGAGCAAAACCAAAGGGGAAAA
This sequence comes from Solanum medicagineum, assembly GCA_026153255.1. Taxonomy (NCBI): domain Eukaryota; kingdom Viridiplantae; phylum Streptophyta; class Magnoliopsida; order Solanales; family Solanaceae; genus Solanum; species Solanum medicagineum. The sequence goes on from JAPFFP010000080.1 coordinate 15,277,967, forward strand.
AACTCCTATAGATCTGTAATCTTTAAACTTTACCTATTAAATCTACTAAATCTCCTACTTCCCCCCAAAATGCTTTTTTTACGCCCAAAAAAAAAGAACAAAGACAATTCATTCTAATATTTTGAATGGAATTGCTAATATTTTCAAAATGTCTTGAGTTCCTCTCTTTCTATATTGTCCACCAAATACATGCTGGGATGATCTTCCACCAATCTTCCTCTCCATGTCTCTTTCTCACATTCATCCAATGATTCAAAAGATCCATAGTAGAACCCGGCATAGCCTGATTTATACCCAAAACACAAAACAACATGTGCCACAGATTTATTATTGTCTTACAAGGTAAGAAAAGATGTTCATTGCTCCCGCCCTCCCGATCACATAGTAGACACCTTGAACAAATCCGACGACCTCTTCTTTGTAGCTTTTCTTGCGTTAAACATGCTCTCCCTGCCGCTAGCCAGCCAAAACAAGACACCTTTACTAGAATTTTTCTTCTTCAAATTGGTTTCCAAGGCCAAACCCTATTCATGGAGCTATCATGATTCATGAACCGAAAAGTTGATTTGACTGGAAATTACCCTTGTTACTGAGTCTCCATCTGAGTCCATCAGGTTGCCCTGCATTTCCTCCAAAAGTTCCTATAAGTTGGATCATGGTAATAAATCTTTCTACTTCCCAATCATTCGGAGCTCTCCTAACGATAAGGTTCCATCCTTGTTGATCCCAAAAGTTTGTTTATCAGGTTGTGAGTTTGTGAGCTTATACAGTAGAGAATAGGAAAAGTGGATTTCAAACTACTGTCATCAATCTAATGATCCTTTCAAAAGGCTGTCTTACTACCATCTCCCACTGAAATCGCCACATTCACCCAAAACTCATCCCACATATTCCTAATGCTCTTCCATACTCTGCATCCGCAAGTACTTGTCACTTCTTCATCCATTGGCATTCCATTTCATATTTATTATTAATGAAATTTCTCCGAAGTGTCATATCCTTATTACTGTACCTCCATAGCCACTTCTGTATAGGCTCTTGTCTTTCTATCTCAGTTTTTTAATGCCTAATCCTCCCTTTTTTGGCTGAGAGTAAGCACATCCCATTTTACCAGATGAGTACTATTTTTTTTTTTTTTTAAAAAATTTCCTTGCAATAAGAAATCTCTCCTCATTCTGTCTATATCTTTTTTTATACCCCTCTTGGGATAGGAAAGATAGCCATCATGTATGTAGGGAGAGCCTCCAAAACAGAGTTAATTAGAGTAAACCTGCTCCCAAAGATAAGTACTGCCTTTTCCACCTCGCCGACTTTTTTCACATCTTTCAGTTATCTCGTTCCATATTCCTATGGATTTGCTATTTGCTCCCAATGGCATACCCAGATACTTTGTAGGTAAAGATCCACCCAACACCCTAAATTGTTTGCCAGAGATTGAATATTTGGAACTTGGGAAACTGGACTGATAGAACTGAAAGCTTTGAAGATAGTCAAGATCACCCTGAGATGTCTAATCTAGTCCACTTCAGCATGAAAAAAACCCAGAGAGTGATCAACATACAATAGGTGGGAGATTTCCAAACCATTGCCATTAATTGGACTGAGCCAAATCCCCTATTCCAATAATTTGATTTAGCTGTTCTGATCATGTGGTTCAAATCTTCCATTGCCAACAAGAATAAGAAAGGTGACATCGGATCTCTTTGTCTAAAGCCCCTCTGAGAGTGAAAGGCTCCTTTTGGACTACGATTGATCAACATAGAGAACTTCTCATTTGAAATAAAAAACTCTATCCAATTAATCCATTTGTTGCCAAAACCCATGTCTTTTAGAATTTTCAATCAAAAAAATCCAATTAGCATGGTCATATGCTTTTTCAGTATCTAGCTTACGTAAAATGCCTGGCTAATTGAGTTTGGTTCTGGAATCCACTAACTCATTAGCCAGAAGAGTTTGCATCAAATCCTCTCTCAGTATTGACCCGCATTCTTTGAAGAAAGCCAATTGTAAAGCCATCTGGCCCAGGAGCCCCATCTCCAGCACACATATTGATAATATTCAACACTTCTGTCTTTGATAAGGGTCTTTGCAACCATTCTTTTTCCTCCTCATTCACTTTGGGACAATTTGTGAATTCAAAAGAAGGCCTCTCCATCTCTGCCACCACATACTCTTCAAGCTATGGATGGTTTACTGAGCGAAAGTATATGATATGCTTTTCTATTTTCCTTCCTGGATAGGGTAATTTGACCGAAATTATTACTTTTTTTGCCAGTGTACTTGTTTAGGTTAGATTTGTCAAGGTTGGAGTCACCTATGTTGAACAATATAGGTAAAAAAAATTCTTTGTTCTGATTATCTTAATGTGATGTTATCGCGGGTAAGTTTTCTGATTTAAGTAATCGAAAACCATGTCCCTGATCTTTAAGTCTTGATAAGTCAGCCACGTTCGCACTGTAAGATACTTATGAATGTCAAAAAGCAAGTAAATGTAATGTTGCTCAGTAGTAACTAGCCAGTAAGAGATTGTTGGATGTCAAAACATGCAAATTTCTGTATTTTGTTATATTGGATTATCCTTTGCATCTCTTTTGCTTTCCTATCTTCTTCTTCCCCTCCACCTTTTAGAATTTTTGTAAGGGTGTGACAGAACTGCTGGAATAATTAGTGAATAGGTGTTACTTTTCATCGAAAAGATTAAGATTCTAGTGAATAGGTGTTAAATTTTTTTCTGCTCCTTGATATGTTATCATTTTTCATACCGTGATGGTTTCATATCTGGGTTTCCTGTATAATGATAGTGGTAGGGAGAAATGGTTATTATATTTACTTTCCTTCTGTTCTTCTTAAAAATATATATGTTCTTCATGTCCCACATTACTAATATACAAGCACTATTCCTACAGATATCAAGGTTTTAGCTGCTAAAATCTGTTGGTTTGGAAGGTTTGTTTTCAGACATGCCTTCTCTTCAACTTCTGCAGTTGACTGAACATGGGCGAGGGCTTCTGGCTTCTAAAAGGTATAGAATCTTTTCTCCATTTTGTGCTGCTAGTTCATATCCTCTTTCTTGTGCCGATGAATGTCTATTTTTGAAGTACCAAAATTATAGCCTGAAAAGAATGCTGCCAAAACATTTCTGAGACTAGTGCACTGTTCTCTCTTTTCTTTTGATACATAATAAAACTCTACTTTCCCAAAACAGATTTGTACATAATAGAGCTCTACAAAGTTCATCTTGTGATCCTACAAAGTTCTTCTTGACATACTTTCATTGGGAGAGAGTTTTTGGCAGAGTTCAGAACAGAAAGTCCTGATCTTCATGGCTGCTCTGGATCAAAACTTCAATAGAATGGACCAATGTTTTAGAAGGAAAAGTGCAAGTCCAGCCAAGGGCCTTTTGGTGTTTATAGTAACATTTGTTTTAAAGAAATAAAAATGAAGATAGAGGAAACATTTAGGGAAGTAGAAAAAAACATTCCCTAAAAGGAGTCACTTATGCGCATTTAATGTTTTATTAATGGAATGAGAGATACTATATTTGAAGAAAGACAGTCAGGAGCGCCTAAAATTGAAAAGAGCAAACTACAAGAGTAAGAAGGATGTCCAAGAGATATATCTATCACCAAAACTAATGAACAAAATAGTCAAGCTTGTAACTGATGAGGATTAAGTGAATGTATGTTACTACATAGAAGGGGTGAGAGTGTATGTTAGCTTTGTGTGGTTTAATTTGAAGTTTTAACTGTAAACCTATTTCTTGTTTTTCACTTTTGTGTGCTTGAAACCATACCTCTTCAAGTGACATTTGATGCAACATCATGTTCATATATTCTTGCATGCATCAATATCTTCCAATAGTGGTTTGAAAACTGTGCACTAATCAATCAATTCCTTTGCCCCTTCCTGCAATAGTAATCTCAAATTTTGTTCTTAATTTACAGGAAAGCTCTGCTGCTTGCAACGGGTATAATTGTTGCTGGTGGAACAGCTGCCGCATACAGGCAGTCACGGAGAACCTATAAGGGGCATGATTCTACGCAGTGCAATGGAGTGGATGATGGTGTATTAGAGCCAAATAAGAAGACTGGAAAGGGTAATAATGTGAAGAAAAGCAGGCAAAAGAAAGGAGGTTTGAAGTCCGTAAAAGTTTTAGCCGCCATTCTGCTATCTCGAATGGGCAGACTGGGTTCAAGAGATCTGTTTGCTCTGGTAGCCACGGTGGTGAGATTCTTTACTCAAACATTTACTTCATATCTAACTTAAAGCTATATATAACTGTTCAACCGCTTCTAGGATCTGATAATTTTGGAGAGTGTAGAAATGTGTAGGAGGTATGCTATAGTTTCCAGTGGAGAGAAAGACTTAACATTAAGACTTACGAAAAAGGAAAACAGAAGCAAAACATTTCAAAGATTTCACAAGTTAATAGCATGTGCTGATGCTACTGCTGGGATTTTGGTATTTTTGCTTTAGAGTTTTGGCTTTAAAGTCATCTTGGATTGTGAAGTCGTGAACGGCTGGCCTCTTTTTCTTGCTCATAATTTGCATTTTGGTCTAAAGGTGAAAGTTGGGACAAAATTTATCAGCTCTACCTTCTTACAATGCTAATTTCGGCAAATGTGCTTGGTGAATTTCTATTCAAGCTGCTTCTTATATAGGATTTAAGATCTGAAAATTGAAGCTACATGAGCTAAGTAGTAAAGTGGCTTAGAATTTACAAAAATACAAAGACAAAGACAGGTCTTTCGGAAACAACCTCTGTGTCTCTATGAGGTAGTGGTTAAGGTCTGCGTTCATTTTATCCTCCCTAGATTTCACTGGGTATGGTGTTGTTGTTGTTGTTACAAAGACAACGACAACAACATATCCAGTGTAATCCCACGAATGGGGTCCTGAGAATTTACAAAATACCGATTCAATAATGGTTGTTTACTGTCTTGGTCATTTGAATGCAATCAAGATCAAAAAATTGAAGTGACTTCTAAAAAGCATTTGAGGTTTACCGCTTTTCATTTATTTCTTTATTTTCTGAGCTTAGGCATGTTTAAATTTACTTAAATAAGTTCATTTTCTTCTAGTTGGCTGGCATGCAATCTTTGTGGATTATATCACCTACCCTTTCTCATATTTATTGACTCTTTTCAATAAGTATAAGAAAGTACTATTGATGTTAATGAACACAGGAAATGCTGTGGCAAAATTACATCCAAAAGAAGTACTTTGCAAATGTCTATAAAGATCTAAGAAAATCTTAACCACTATACTGATCTTTCAGCATCTGTTGAGTGTACATAGTTGGCTTGCATTTTCTTTTGTTGCATCTCATCAAGTTATGTATACCTTGGAGCAAAATCACAATTTTGCCTCACAAAATTGGTAGTAGCTGTCAGGAAGCGGGTGGATCTGGCTTCAGTCGAAAAACTTCTAATTGAACAGAAAATTTAATGGAGAGGTAATATTGATGTGAAGTTGTGGGAAAGAGGATCGCTATATATAGTTGTGCGTTATTTTTATGTATGTTTATATGTAAGTGCATGTGGATTGAACAGTTTATTTGTGTTTGAGATGAATTGCATGGATCTAAACATTTATCTTGTGATCTTCCTGAGAAAAAAAGAACGTATTCCTGTGATCATAGGAAATGATATATTTCCACAGTGATGAAGAGAATGATGGTGATTTTGCCTCAGGTATCCTGAAGTATTCATATTATTAACTCATATAAAAATCAACTTGATTCCTAAGTTGCGTGGACTCTTCACTTTCAATGCCGCACCCGTGTCTGATAAAAATCAACTTGATTCCTAAGTTGCGTGGACTCTTCACTTTCAATGCTGCACCCGTGTCTGATTCTCCAAAAATAATCCGACATGCACCCACTGACATTTTTGAAGAGCCTGAGCAACATAGCCTCATTCTATAGAAGGGAACCGAATCCTGTCATCTACTTCTCTTTTCCTATTCGTCACTACCTTGGTCGGGATCGTGATAGTAGGCGAGGTTTGGTGTTGGCCACCACCAAACAACATTAATCATGAAGGGAAATAGACAATACATGCAAAGCCCCAATCATAGACATGCACAAAACCTAGGTCATCTCAAGTCAACTACTCATGGTTCCCACAACCCCAAGTGGGTGCTTAGCTACTTATGGCTAAGATAAAACACACAATCATGCAAAATAGTTGAGAATTTTACCAACAACTTTCACATTGCTAGTCGTGAAGTCCCTGCTCCAAGGCTGTACTACTAGATAGTGACTCCATGGACCTCACGAAAGAAAAAACGTAACCTTATCCGCTCGACAACCTTGAACTGATTAGATTAGATATTAGAACAGTATGTGCTCGGGTTTGCATAGTTTAGATAAGATCCAGCCTAGTATCCGCACATGGAACAAGCTGCACTTGAAATTCAGTGTGAGCTTCGAAGCAGGGCGTTAGTTATCCTTGGTTAGAAGTTGAAGATCTTCTATCGTCAAATCTCAAGTTCCTCAATGCAAATGTGTGTTCCATGTTTTTTCTCAATTGCAAAGAAAGGTGGCAAATTGAGTGGTTTCTATGTGAATGATGCATGTGAAATTTGACTGTTTGGTTATAACATGAGGACAACCGCATATACTGTTATTCAGGGTTCGACAAGAACCACTGGAAAGTGGGATGTTATAAGCATTCCCAGTAAAAGTTTTTCAATATTTTTCCCTATTAGGCCAGGCTTGCATTGCCAGTAACCGAAACTGTTCTTTTGCTTTGTCTGCAGGTGTTACGAACTGCAGTAAGCAACCGATTGGCAAAAGTGCAGGGGTTTCTTTTTCGTGCTGCCTTCCTGCGGCGTGTCCAAATGTTTTTGCGTCTCATACTTGAAAATATTTTGTTGTGTTTCCTCCAGTCAGCCTTGCAATCAACGTCTAAATATATAACTGGGACCTTGAGTTTACGCTTCCGGAATATTTTAACAAGGCTTATTCATGCACAATATTTTCAGGTAGTGATTAACTCGTGATATCTTCCGACTACATTTGTTTTGTGTATCATGTTGATCTTGGGGTCACCGCGATGCTATCTATTATTTAAAATGAGATTAAGCCCAAGCAGCTTTGACAGACATCACAATTAAGTATAGCATTGCACGGTTTTTGTCAAAATCACCTGGATGGCTTCCGATGTGCACATATTTATAATTGCTCAACAGTCTAAAAAAATTCAGGAATTTTGTTTGCCACATACTTGTGATCGTGTGCCCAGATAGGAACTAAATAATGGATGGTTTGTCCAGAAAGGGACTAAATAATGGAAGTTTACTACTATCATTGTTTAACAAATCTTTGTGATGTGTATTAGGATATGGTGTACTATAAACTGTCCCACGTTGATGGTCGGATAACAAATCCAGAACAGAGAATTGCAAGTGATGTACCCAGGTTCTCTCAAGAGCTGAGTGATCTTGTACAAGAGGATCTCATAGCCGTCACTGATGGACTTCTATATACATGGCGCCTGTGTTCGTATGCAAGTCCGAAGTATCTTTTCTGGATTTTGGTAATTATTTTGTTAAATTATTCCAACTCTTTCAGTCTTTAACTTATGATGGTTGAGTTCTTCAATGCCTATTTATGTGTACTTCTGCTCCAAAATTTCAATTTGGGACCTTTTTTGTCTAGTGGGTTCTCTTATTTGATGTTATTTTCCAGGCCTATGTCCTGGGTGCAGGGCTTACTATTAAAAATTTCTCACCTCCATTTGGGAAACTAATGTCAAAAGAACAGCAACTGGAAGGGGAATATAGACAGCTTCACTCACGATTAAGGACCCATGCAGAAAGCATAGCATTTTATGGTGGTGAAACCAGAGAAGATTTCCACATTCAACAGAAGTTTAAAACTCTTGTTCGGCATATGAAGGCCGTTCTTCATGAGCACTGGTGGTTTGGGATGATTCAGGATTTCTTACACAAGTATCTTGGTGCTACAGTTGCTGTTGTCTTGATTATTGAGCCTTTCTTCTCTGGCGATTTGAGACCTGATGCATCCACATTGGGACGAGCGGAGATGTTGAGTAACTTGAGATATCACACCAGTGTCATAATATCCTTATTCCAGGCATTGGGTACCCTTGCAATAAGTTCAAGACGACTCAATCGTCTAAGGTATTGCTTTATTGCCTTCAATATGAACGATCAGTATACCAAGCACATGCTCCACATTAGATTTAGCCAATAAAAGACTTTCTGTATCTGTTGCTACTGTATTGCTTCAGCCAAAATGTAAGTTCCACATCTGCAAGATTATCTAAAGGAGGCCGATTGTTGTGTCTTTCTTGAATTTAACAGTGGTTACAGAACAGGCATGGCTATAACCCAGTAAAATAAAGACAGAACAAGAGGGTAATAACTAAGATTAACAATCCAGCTCTTTTTTAGTCATCTGTGATAGATTAATTACATGGACCTAATATAAAAAGTGAAACTCTCATCGCCAATAAACTGAACAACAGATCAATGAAAGAATTGACTAGATTTGTTTCCAATGATTCGATGGAAATTTACTAGCATATAAATTTGTGTATACTATCTCTTGGCTGAAAGTCTTTGGCATAATCACTAGGAGATACTAATTTTGCTTCATTATTTTTGTTAAGAAAATTGACCTTGCTGCTTGAATCAACCCGAATACTACTTAAGTGGTGCGTAGCCAAGCTAATAAGAAGACTATATCCTATAACTTATTCCATGTTGGAATGGAGGAGCTCTTCCTCTCCTTTCCATGCCTAAGACGGGACATTCTGAGCATGAAGTAATATCCTATATTGGGTGGCATAACATAAGGGCCCATTTTGACTCTACCCCAAAAAACTAGCTAAGTGGTGAGGACCATAGGAGATCTTCTAGGGGTCTATGTTTCATACATTTAACCATTTGTCAGATTTTAACAGGTTTGAGCTATGTATGACACAATCATATTGGCATACTAGAGTTGTACTACACAATTTCACTTGCATTTCTACTGTATACTTGAAATTCCAGTTGCATTTTCTAAATTGGTTTTGGCACTTGCAGTGGGTATGCAGATCGTATTCATGAGCTCATGGTTATTTCTAGAGATTTAGTTGGACGTAATGCCTCTTCCATACAATCTAATGGGAGTAGTAATTATGTCACTGAGGCAAATTACATCGAGTTTGATGGGGTTAAGGTGATAAACAATCTGTTTGTTTTGATTTTACCACCGTCTGTATTTGGGTTTTGATCCTAGATCTTTGGTGCTTTCAGGTTGTTACTCCAACTGGTAATGTGTTGGTAGAGGATTTGAGACTAAGGGTTGAATCAGGATCTAATCTTTTGATAACAGGTACATCAAGTTTTTTATGTTTTCTTTTGATTGACCTGATATTGTTTTTTTGAGCAATGGTGCTTTTGATTCAGTTGTCAGACTTAAATTAGAGACATGATTTTATGAATTGTGTGTGTGTCATTCTTCACACACTAAGAAATACATTG
>JAPFFP010000080.1:15287564-15301014 GCA_026153255.1 Solanum medicagineum
ATATATATATTACATATGGGCTGGGCCTTCTACATACTAAAAAAGAACTAACTACATTCTAACTACATTCTAACAGTCAGATTTGCTATAGGTTCTCATGTAGTCATTAGGTTGTATTCTGAAATATCCTCAGCTATAGCTGGAAGTGAAGCGTCAGTTATCTGTTTGGTCAGGAAATAAAAGTGGATGGGTATCCATTCCTCCACATCATTTTTTCATCTAGCCTGAGTGTGGATGGGGCACGGCGAGAAGTTCCATGAGTTTCAATTGAATTGATGGAGAACACACACATGAATATGGTGGAAATATGAAATAGATGGGACAAGACCATGTAGATAAGTGATGATACAAAATCAAGAAATAAAATGCTTGATTCCTTGAAATGACTATTGATAACCTTCACCTAGATTGTCAAGAAGAAAGGGAGAAATCAACTAACTGATGCAAATTACTCCTAGCTAACAAGTAAAAGGACTTGGTACCAACTAATAATCATAAAGTAAACAACAATGATAACATAGCTAGTGTAATTGCACAAAGTAGGGTTTGGGGAGGGTAGAGTATATGCAAAGCTTATGTTGTAGAGATGGAGAGGTTGTTTCTGATAGACACTTAACTAAAGCATTTCCAAACAATTTGAAAAAGGGAATACAAAAATTAAGAAGTAACAACAATGAAATAATACAAAATGGAGATCAGTACACATCATACAAAAGAAAGAACAATAGTGACAACGAAATAATGTGAGAACTGAAACACAAAAACACAGTGATAATTGCAAATGAAGAACAAGAAACTGGGAGGTAACAAAGAAGGTTCAAGTGTGACCACTAAGCCTATCCCATAAGAGAACGAGAGAACGCTCAGTTAGCAACTAACCTTCTACCCTAATCCGCGATCTCCAAACCCTTTTATCTAAGGTCATGTCTTCAGTAAGCTCAACATGCGCCATGTCCTATTTAATCACTTCCCGTAAATACTTCTTAAGCCAGCCTCCACCTCTTTTGATGCCTGTCAATGCCAACCTCTTACACCTTCTTACTGGGGCATCTACACTTCTCTTCATATGGGCAAACTATCCTAATAACGGTTCTCTCATTTTGTCCACCGTAAAGGCCAACCCATGTTGTAAATATCTTCATTCTTAATCTTATCTCTCCTATTTTGCTCGCACATCTACCTCAACATGCTCATCTATACATTTTCCATCTTCTAAAATGTGAGTTTTTATTGGCCAGCACTTTACCTCATACAACATAATTGGTCTAATCACTACTCTATAGAACTTTTCTTTATGTTTCAGCCATATCTTATTATCACAGAAGACTCTGGAGGCGAACCTCATTTCTCAATTCTCCCATCCCACACCACTACATTGTGTGACATCATTGTTGATCTCCCTATCACCTTGTGTTAAAGACCCATATACTTGAACCATCCTCTCTTGGAGATGACTTGAGCATCAAGCCTCCACGTAGCTTACACTCCAAAATATTTAATTTTAGTCTTGCTCAACCTGAACCCTTTAGACTCCAAGGTTTGTCTCCAAACCCTTCAACCATTGTTAACTCCATTGCTAGTCTTGTCAATCAATACTCTATATTATTTGTGAATAACATACACCCTGATGCTTCACCTTGGATTTGTTGCGTCAATACATACATAACTAGTATGAAGAGAAACGGGCTAATAGTTGACCCCTGGTGCAATCCCATCTTAACTGGGAAGTGCTCTGAGTCTCCTCCCATTGTCCTCACCCTCTTCTTGGCTTTATCTTACATGTTCTCAATTGCCCTAGTGTAAACTAAATATATGCCTCTAGCTTCCAAGCATCTCCATAGAATCTCTCTTGGGACTTTGTCAAGCCCTCTCTAGGTCTTTGAACATTGTATGTAAATCCCTCTTTCCCTCCCCATACTGCTCCACTAGTCTCCTCACTAGGAGATAGATGGCTTCTCTGATAGATCACCCCGACATGAACCGAACTAGTTCATGAAAATAGACATCCTCTTTTCACCCTCATTTTCCACCACCCTCTCTCACACTTTCGTAGAGTGATTTAGCAACTTGACGCCTTTATAGTTCTTGCAATTCTGAATATCATCCTTGTTCTTGTACAATAGAACCATCAAACTTCACCTCCATTCTTTGAGCATCTTCACTGATCTAAAAAATGACATTGAACTACCAAGTTAGCCAATCCAAACCTGCCCTGCACATGTTCTTCCAAAAACCCACTGGAGTCTTGCCTGATGCAGTCTCTATTCCCATGCTCATCCAACAAATAACACATTTAAGCTTGTCAACCTTTATAGACCTGCAATTCCCAAAATCCCGCTGTCTCTCGAAGTGCTCCTTCTCTCCCAGCACAATGTCCCTGTCCATCTCTTTGTTCAAGAGTTCATGGAAGTGTGTCATAAACTAAATCCCGAACTGAAAGACTTCTTATTTTTAAGCTAAGCTAATGGGCTTGGCCTAAATACAAAGTAAATATCCTAAAAACTAGGTTGGCCATGTGGGGTGGACTGGCTCGCAAGTGATCGGTCACGAGAATGATATTTCCGGAAGTCCCAATGCTAGCCAACCTAGTCAATGTCATGTTAAACATGGTCAAATACCTCTCGACCCTTGGTCAACTCTTTGTAGAGACCTATGGTCTTAAATGGTGTAAGCTCATAGCCATGCCATTGGTAAATTGATAGCTAATCCATCCCATTCGAATTCTACCAAACAACCGAGGAAGGTTAGAAAAGAAAATCCTTTTATCTCTCTTCTTTTCCCTCATCGGACCAATCTGGGTTATGGTGATGAATTATCCTATCTACTTATTTTGTCAAAATCCATAAACATGTGGATCACTATAACTACACCTCATTCCCAAAGTTACTTCAGGTGGTTTATCAGAATTCTTACTATTCATATAGTTCCATTTTAGCTCGTCTCAATTTAGTTTATCAAAAATAGGTTTTCTAAAATTATAAGTTCTTTTCTTTGTCTATTGCTACGCAAATATCTAACCATAAAAGATGTTTTAAAACACAGGACCTAAAGTAAGCACACCAACATGATTAAACCTTAATCTCAAGTAATTGATATCTCCTATATCGATTTTTCCCTCACCATCTTGTGTCCTATTTTCACGAAGTTTGCATGGATTCCAAAGCATTGTAGGTCTCTGACTCAGCTTTCTTTTATGTGATTGTAAGGTTTGCCTTGTCCTCTTCTAACACCTTTACTGGTTATTGTTTTACTTTCACATCCATGGATCGGTTCATTTTTGGTGATCAACACAGGATATGAACATACCATCTCAAGTGACTGACTTTCTCTCATATTTTACTGTATATTCGTGGCAGTTGCACCTTCTCCCGAATACTTCCATTTCTAATCTTGTCTAATTTTGTATGACCACAGTTCCATCTTATATTTGCATTATCTTTGTAATATACTGGACACCATTGGTGCATTGCAGACAATCATTTTATAGAAATAAACATTTTTTTAAAGGTCATAACAGTGTGGAGCATTGTTGCTGTGGGTTAGCCACAGATAAAAATTTTCCCGCTGAGATGTATTTTGTTTTCTTATTGGTAACATCATATGCTTAGCTACTTTAAATGCTATTGAGAAAAGAAGAAAAAGATTTGGGGAATATTATGCTCGAGTATGTCCTCAAGTTTGAGGGGATTAAGTAAAGATTACAAAGTTCCCTAAATAGGAGAACTACATAATAACAAGCTTATAGTAATCCTAATAAACAACAACATACCTAGTGAAATCCCACAATTGGGGTCTCACTGGGTATGTTGTTTTTATTAGGTTTATATGCTTCTTATACTCCTAATCTTAGGCATAAATACAGGGAATAGAGATACTTAATTGTCATGTTTGGAACATGGTGAAGAGACTTCTATGGTTCCTTTGGTTCATATACTAGTTATGTGGGGATTACAATGCAGGGATGGTTTATATGGGGATTGATAATGTAGGAGTTGTTATGAGGTGATTAACAATGAGGAGATTGTTATACATAATTATTTACTTACTTTCAGAGGCATTTTCGTCTTTAAATAGTTCAGTTCCCGCATAGGACACCTATAGTCGCTTTATCTAGTATTTTCTGCTTTTGGGGCTGATATTTTTGAGTTGAGGGTCTTCCGGAAACCTCCTCTCTATCTCAATGAGGTAGTGGTAAGGTTTGTGTACATTTTACCCTCCCCAAACCCCACTTGTGGAATTTTATTGGGAATGTTGTTGTTGTTTATTCTTTGCACAAAATTGTACATAGTTTTCCACATAACTTAATGTGGGTGATATTTAATACTGTCGAACAAACGTTGCATTAGTTATTTTCCCTTATGCAGTCAAATACTATATTATCTTATACGAGATTTAATACTTGAATTACTCGTTTCAAACCATCAACAGAACAACCCCTTAGTTATTCAAGTGTTATGTTGTAGCACAGTGAACAAAATGTTGGCATCTGGTTCTTCACTGTAACTTTTTGTTTGATATATGGGAACATAAAATATAATTCATGCTGGTCCATTTTGAAGGTCCAAATGGTAGCGGCAAAAGCTCACTTTTTCGAGTCCTTGGAGGTCTTTGGCCACTTGTTTCTGGGCATATTGTAAAACCTGGAATTGGTTCTGATCTGAATAAGGAGATCTTTTATGTGCCCCAACGTCCATATACAGCTATTGGAACACTACGTGATCAGATTATATATCCTTTGACTGCTGATCAAGAGGTTGAACCGCTCACACGAAGTGGTATGGTTGAACTTCTTAAAAATGTAAGTTTCTATAATTAATCCCTGAAACCTGCGTCTCTTTCTATGACCAATCTCATGTTTTTAAGGCTTGGAATTTATAGTGTCATTTATTTTGTTTTAACGCATTGAATTCTACATTGTCATACTAGGTTGATCTTGAGTATCTTCTGGATCGCTATCCTCCTGAAAAGGAGGTAAACTGGGGTGAAGAATTATCTCTGGGAGAGCAACAAAGATTGGGGATGGCTAGACTTTTCTACCATAAACCAAAATTTGCCATTCTGGATGAATGTACAAGTGCAGTGACAACTGATATGGAGGAACGCTTTTGTTCAAAAGTAAGAGCGATGGGAACATCATGTATCACTATTTCTCACCGTCCTGCTTTAGTTGCATTTCATGATGTCGTCTTGTCATTGGATGGTGAAGGAGGCTGGAGGGTTCACTATAAAAGGTACAAAGCTAAGGTAACTTACTGTTCCACACATACTCTGCACATGCAGATACTTATTAGTTTCTGTTCAACAAAATCTGCAGGACAGAGGCTCCCAATCTCATTGACTCAGCGTTCAATAAGGACCAGCATAATGAGACAGATCGTCAAAGTGATGCAATGACAGTGCAGCGTGCATTTGCAACTGCAAAACAGGTTTGAATACTCATGCTGTTCGCACTTGTTCTCAGAGACATCTTCTCTTGTTCCAACTAACTCTTCTCTTTGGCATCATCCACAGGGCACAAAGCTCTCCAAGTCAGAGGCTGAATTGTATTTTTCGGAGTTGATATCGGCATCTCCATCTGAAGATGATGAGTCCCCCTTGCATGTCTTTCCACATCTTAAAAGTGTTCCCAGGATACTTCCACTGAGAATTGCTGCCATGTCTAAAGTTCTGGTGAGTGTTGTATTGCTATGACATCAACTTGGTCCTTTTAGTTGGTTAGTTTCCCTCTCGCCGTGGTTACTTTTCTTTTCTTTGGTTCTGAAATTGAAACAAGGGAAATTCTCTTTAAAGACAACATCTCTTATTTAATGTGATTGACATTTAAAGTTTACTGACTTAGACTTAAAAAACATTGGGAAAGGAAATTGTATGGTTGAAAGATGGTAAGTCTAGTTTGAACTGAAAAACAACAATCGTCTAGTGATAGGTAGATTGATATATATTCTGTTCAATATAAGATGTTACTATATTTACTCGTCTGGGTCCTAGAATCAAGATAGGATATTTTGAAAAATATTGCATCTTGAAAATTAGGGATATCCATTGTTTGGTTTTGTGAAAACGAGGAGCTTTTTGGTAGTAACATGTAAAGTATATCGTCATTTTGTTTTTTGATGGGCTGCTGATCACCATGTCTGTGTGGAGGGAGTTATATTATTGAGAACCATTTCTTTTGCTTGCTTCATATAGCTCTAGTGCTTGTTTTAGGTACCCAGACTGCTAGATAAACAGGGGGCGCAGTTCCTCGCAGTCGCTTTACTTGTGGTGTCCAGAACGTGGGTCTCTGATCGCATTGCCTCTTTAAATGGTACTTTTTCTCTGCTCTTTTAAATGTTATTCTTCTTCATCTGGAACGACGGATTTTGTTGTACTTTTTATAACAAAGACATCTGCTTATGTAGGAACAACGGTGAAATTTGTCCTGGAGCAAGATAAGGCGGCATTCCTACGTTTGATTGTTATTAGTGTCCTTCAGAGTGCTGCATCCTCCTTTATTGCACCGTCTCTGAGGTGAATTTATATGTGAAAAGAGTACATGCCTTTCCCTACTTTAAACATGCTTAGCATCTGCAAATTTTAAAATAATACATACCTGGAAGCTAGAGACTAAGTCTTACTTAGGTAAATCGGTCCCTCTTCCCTGACCAGAAAAAAACATCTTTTCTGTATTCAGTTATTACAAAGAGCTATTAGGCTCCATTTGAAGCGACACACACAGGAAATTTATCTTGGATATGTATATCGAGTGCATGGACATCTAGTTTTTGTCTACAAGATCAAAGCATATATTTTTTTCAGCCAGTAGGGTTGACTTTCAATGTTCATTTTGATGAATGATTGCACAAGAAAGAGTACATTGTAAACTTACTACAATCTTAGGTTCAAATGCCATAGTAACCTGTGTCTATTTTTTTGTTCTATAGTATGTAGGTAGTGGCATATCTTTGATAAGGTTATACATATAGTGATCTTGTTTATTTTTTAGAAATGGAAATTTTAGAGGCAATTCTGCAGGGTTTCTTTCCAACATTATCCTGGAACCTTTTTGTTCCTAGACTCTGAATTAATAGTTGTGGACAACTAGATACCACCATAGTCCATATCCATCGACCGTAAGATATGTCTGGTAATTCAGTATCCTGCAAGATTGGAAGTCTGATATATCTTTAGGTATTATAGGGGCCTCTGAAGGAACTTTTGTGGTTGGGTAGGTTTTAGGTTTCATGAGGTTGTTGCTTTGGCTGTTATTGAGTGGGCAAACTGTGTATGATCATTTCATTTAGTGTGGTTATTGTTCATTATCTGCTAATGAATCTTGTCGTGTTAGACTGTTATATTTAATATTGGAATTTAAATGTATATTCTTTGTTGACCTTTATTCGTTCCTCTTTGAGATAATGAGAGTAATAAAATTTCTTCCTGCTCCTGTACAGGCACTTGACACAGACATTGGCACTTGGATGGAGGATTCGTTTGACCAAGCACTTGTTGAAGAACTATTTAAGAAACAATGCATATTATAAGGTACCTATATTAATTCAACAAGATAATATTACTAAAAATCCTTTTCAGTTCTGTCAAAGTACACCGTTTTTCAAATGTCTATCACTCTGGTCAACTCATAAGTTTTTTTTAGATGTGCTGTTCAGTAAATCCCCTGCTCACCCGTGACATTGTGAAAGTTTTAACTATTTGGAATGCTTTGGTTCTGTTGTATTTCCTAGCGCCAGCTAGATCAAACAAATGGATTAGTCTTTATGCTACTCTATTCATCCTAAGTTTTGATGTAAATTTCACTTTTAGAGGTTAAATGGGGCTTTGACCAAATTATTTTTATTACTAGGTTTCTTAATGTTCTATGTAAATGGAAAATATGATCAACTACATGAAATATTCTACCTTGAGAAAGTTCTAGATTTTCTTTATGTTTATGAATTAATCTGAAAAATGCATTTGGAAATCCAATTTGAATATTGAAAATTCAACATGGACAAAAGCTTTTGGTAGATTTCTTATCCATTGTGGTCCTGTTGCAGTCTTTCATTTGGTGGAATAGTAGGACAACTTCTTTGTTCATAATCCCTTGTCCATCATCCTTGATTCAAGGATAACTAATTCTGTAGTTCCTTCACTTTTCTATAGAAGTCTGATGTACTGTTCAATACTTCAAATGCCTTGCAAATGTAACATTCAAGGATGGATTGTAGGTATTTAACATGTCAGGTGTCAACTTGGATGCGGATCACAGACTAACTCAAGATCTGGAGAAGCTAACTGCTGACTTGTCTAGTCTGGTAACTGGAATGGTGAAGCCAACTGTTGACATTCTATGGTAAGTTTCTGTTGTGTTTAAGCTAAAGTTTTAACAGCATATTTTCTGGTTTTATAGAGATACTACTGAAATGCAGGTTCACATGGAGAATGAAACTGCTTACTGGCCAGAGGGGAGTTGCTATATTATATGCTTACATGTTATTAGGTCTGGGTTTCCTGAGATGTGTTACTCCTGACTTTGGTGACCTGGCTAGTCAAGAACAACAGTTAGAAGGAACTTTCAGGTTACTTGATTTCTTAGTTACTGCTTATCTTATTGTGTTTGGATAAGCTACTGTTACACCTGCATATCTGTTATCAGGTTCATGCATGAAAGGTTGCGAACACATGCTGAATCTGTTGCTTTCTTTGGAGGTGGTGCTCGCGAAAAAGAGGTAATAATATTTTATTTTTAGCATAAATAATTTTATCAGCAGTGAAACCTTTCAGAAATAAGATATATAGGTGCGTTTGTCTGATATTTATATACGTGCACATACATTGAGGTGATTATTTTCCCATGCGACATGCTAGAAATTTGCTGGTATAATAAGTTCCATTCCTGTTTTTATGCCTCCTATTTGGTAAACAAAGCGGGTAAATAATTTGGACCACTTTAAGTGTTAGTCATCTCTTCATATCAATTGCTACAGATTACATCAAGAGCTCGCTGTCCTTTAAAAAAATAATTGTTGGCCCAAAAGTGGGGCTGACATGTTAAGGACTACGCTTGGCATGTCTGGATTTATGGGTAAATACGATAAGAGTATTTTTTTTAACAGAGAGTTGCCAGAGGCATTTGAAGTGTGCACGACATGTATTAGCTTTGGCCTTTGGTTATTTATCCAGTACCTGTCTTGGGATTCGTAGTAGTAGTTTGTTGTTTTTATTCTAGACTTGCAAAGTCCCAAACAAGAAAGAATGTCAAAATTTATCCGTGTGTGACCTTCCAGACATCTTTATTTTGTCCAAGAAAAAAGGTGTTTCTTCTAAAAGTTTGGTTGATATCCTTTTCCTGTCTCGAGTAAATGGGTCGTTTTGTTCGGTAGAGAGGAGATGTTATCTCCGCCTGCAATTGAAAATTAACTAATGCTATGTTTGGTTGCTACTTTTGCCGGGACGGGATATGAGATTAGAATGCAAGCACTTTTAGTAATTTAAGGATTAAAAAAGCTTAAATGACAAAATGTCCCTCACTATAGTAAACAAAATAAACATTTAAAAGGTAAAGCACATTGAAATTATGCATGGACTACTATTTTGTAGTATATCAAACTGAACATTTAACAGGGAGTAATCCTTGCATTACGAATCACTTTATGATTGCCCGTGTTGGTGGGATGTAGCAGGTACTTGATAAAATAGTTGAGGTGCGCACGAATCCAGTCACCTCTGTTTTGTCCAAGAAAATGTGATTCTTATAAAGAAAATTGAGTTCCTACCTTAAAGCATGAATAGATATCTCAATTGCAGCCAATGATTTTCTGTTCTTTTGCTTCCACATAATTTAAGACTGTATATTGGGATATCAGTATCTTCTGTTATCCCATTGCTTAGCTACTACCTACTCTACATGTAATTCCATGGGCAATAGATAGCCTCCTAATGAACCTTGAGAAGATATGTAATCGTAATGGTATGTGTGAGCAAAAGTCTGCGTTAAATGGTCTTTGAGATGGATAACAAAAGGGAATTGCTTTACTGCCTCCAATTTTTGCTTACATAACAGCATAAACCAGTCAATTTCCTTCCGTACTTGGCCTCTATGCGTAAGCCTTATATCGGAAAAGGTTGTTTTCGTAA
The DNA here is from genome assembly GCA_026153255.1 of Solanum medicagineum. Lineage (NCBI taxonomy): Eukaryota > Viridiplantae > Streptophyta > Magnoliopsida > Solanales > Solanaceae > Solanum > Solanum medicagineum. The sequence continues at coordinate 15,297,681 of JAPFFP010000080.1, forward strand.
ATAGTTGCATATGTTTTACTGGCTTTTTCTTGAAATTGGTTGTGGAAAATGCAGTCATAGTAAATTCAGGTCCTAACATGATTGATGGTTTGTGGAAAATGCAGTTCCATCTACTTCAAAATGTTTATAGGCCACAGGGAACATATGAATAAACTAATGGATGGTTGTCTGTAACAAAACTTGTCCTTGTTTTCTTTTGAGTAATCTTTGTTTCAGATTGGTCATAACTTCAGTCTGATGTGATCGAGCACGTCAATGGTTAATAAAAAAGAGAAATTTGTCGAAAGAATTGACATTTAATTTGCAATTTGAAGTTGTGCTATTCATAACCAGAACGAAAAAAAAAAAAAAAAAAACTTGTCAATTCACCACTTTGTAGACATGGATCTAATGGGGCTTTGTATCCCTTTAGCAATATTGGATATGGTTGTGTGTGTCAATATGTTGGGAGCTTCCTTTTTCTGCATTAATAAAGTACTATATCCTTGTGCCGAATAACTAGTTATAGATGTTGTACTGAATGTCGTTAAAAACAAGAAGTTGAGGAAGCAACGGGCTCTTTAAAGTGGAGCGCACAATCTAAAGAAAATATAAATATTAGTAGCAACACTACAACTGCTATTAGCATTACTAACTTTCGCAATTAGGGTATAGGTCTAACAACCTTAACTCTTTGTTTTTGGCATGCTATTGTTAGAGAGCTCCTTGATGGAGGGAATGGGGGATAGCCTCCAGTGTATAACAGTGACATTAATCCCAATAGCTCAAATTAAAGATCATTAAACCATAATTCATTTAGCCCACAATAAGATATTCAATTGCAATTGGTTTTTATTTGTCAATTAATCAGCTACAAAAGAATCAATCGCATCTTCAATTTCGTTGTTGAGTGCTTAGAACTATGCTAATTGTTAGAATGTTCCACATTGTTTGATTGAGAGAGCTGGCCGTTGTCTTTGAGCACTTTGCCTCGCTTAGTGTGCGCTTCAATGTCGTCATTAAGGTTCTAAGGCGTACATTTCCTTGCCAATGGGTCTCTTCTAAGGCGACGACTCTATAGTTGATATTTTATAAATTTGTCATTCATGCTTAAGATTATAATTCTTGGACTAATATATATCTGAATTTTTTTCTCCCTTTCCTTCTTTTTCATTAGAATGCACCCTTTATCTATGCTTTGCTGCGCTTAAAGCCCTAATACACCTTAGCATATTTTTTTTTTGATAACATGGGTCAAACTAGGTTTAAAGTTCTCCTTCTTCACATATTGTTATAGTCAGAGTCATCCTTTTCTTGGTTTACTCAATATTTGGCCCCGGATGTTATATTGTCCCAGTTCTAGATGTGCAGAGGAGGAGAGGTGGTGTTAGTGTTCCATGTTGAGGCAATTAATGATTGTCTCCTTATATTGTTTTGAGTAATCCTGACCCTAAGAGTTAGCTTTTGGGGATTGACTTAGACGCAAGGTCTATTCATTACAGTAGCTATTAACCTTAATTTGTTAGTGTCATATTTAATTTTCAAAATAATATGCATTTGAATCAAAACGGAGAAATTAAAGATAAGAGACCGTGTTGTTAAAAGCCTGCTTAGATCCTAAACCGAGGCTCAAAATTCGTTGAGCGTTTCGCTGTTTAATGTGTGCTCTAATGTCGTCATTAAAGTTCCAACATGCTTTTCTTCACCAAATGAGCCTCTTCTGAAGGGGCGATACTCTAAACAATTGATATTTTATTTTATCGTAATTTTTTTTTCGATTTCTTTGTTCATATATTTATCATTCATGTTTATAATTTGTGTCTTGGGTTAAACATTTTTGTTTTCTCCCGTTGTGCCTTTTTTAATTAGCCCACACTTTATTTGCACTTTGCGCTTAAAACCCCAATGGACCTTAAGATTTTTTTGCGCTTTTTCCATTTGATAACACTGATCAGAGATATTCAAGGAAAGAAGAATTTAAATTGCAGCAATAATACAAGGAAAGAAGAATATAAATTGCAGCAAGAGAGATTAGGAGATAAAGAACTATCCTGAGAAATAAGAAAAAATGGGGTGAGAGAGAAGAGGAGGAGGAAAGCTCCAATAAAGTAGTAGAATAGGCTTCATCTCAGTAGAGAAGTAGGATTAATAGAAGAAGAATCATTGAAGAAAGATGCTAAAGAGAACAAAGAAGCGTACTGCTGGGATGGAACTTATTTAGAGATGCTCAAGAGAACAAAGAAGCGTACCTGCTGGGATGGAACTTATTTAGAGATGCTAAAGAGCACAAAGAAGCTTACCTGCTGGGATGGAACTTATTTATCTTTTTACTGTCTTTTTAAGTCCACCAAATTATTAAAATAAATTTTTCAATTAAGGAAAAAAAAAGTCAACACCAAATAAGAGATCTGCTTCACTTATAATGCTTTGCACCCATTGCTTGAAGCATTGGGCTTCTCCGGAGTTGCATTGCTTCACCCATGAGAAACAACCCCTTGCTTTGCATCTATCGGTTGCTTTAAGTAGTGAAATATGACCTCTTTTAATAGCACAGGTTGTTTTTGAAAATACTTTTCTTATTGGTAAGGATTCATAGAACGTTTCTTGATTTTGTTATGTCCTTTACTGTTTTTATGTTTATGCAGTTATCTCTAGCACAATACTGATACATGTGATGTATTGCAGATGGTTGAAGCAAGGTTTAAAGAACTTCTTCACCACTCTTCTTTGCTTCTTAAGAAGAAATGGTTATTTGGCATAATAGATGAGTTTATCACGAAGCAGCTTCCTCACAATGTTACTTGGGGATTGAGCCTGTTGTATGCTATGGAGCACAAGGGCAACCGAGCTTTGACTTCAACTCAAGGTGATACCCAACCAACTATGATTTAGTTTATTTTTATGCTGTTATTATTTTTGTGAAAAATTACCAATTCTTTTGTACTGTTCCTTTTCTTAGGTGAACTTGCTCATGCACTGCGATTTTTAGCATCGGTTGTGTCTCAAAGCTTTTTAGCTTTTGGTGACATTCTTGAGCTCCACAAAAAATTTGTTGAGCTTTCTGGTGGTATCAATAGAATATCTGAGCTGGAAGAGTTTCTTGATGCTGCCCAATATGGTGGGTGTGGTTTGATTTTAAATTTTCTCTTGTTTCTGTCATTTCCAACTCTCAAATGCTCTTTTCTGGTTGTAAGTTTCAATGACATTTGTGCAGCACTTAATGGTTAAGCTCCAGGGTTATGCTATAAACCTTTAAATTATTGATAGGCTGGTTTGAGTCTGTTATTTGTATAGAAGTAGGAAATATATCCCACATTGGTTAAACTAAACATCATACTCTTTCTTCTAGCCTATA
>JAPFFP010000080.1:15301114-15328807 GCA_026153255.1 Solanum medicagineum
AAAGGGCTTCACTTGTACAATGTAAAATGCCACTTAGAAATATATCTTTTATATTTTCTTTATATGTTTTAACAGAGTCCATTGCAATAGTATTGTAGATGTCACGGTTTTGTGTGTGAAGGAGAGGTGTGAATGAACTTGGTAAAGAAATTGAAGATGGATAAATTTAATGGGAAGTTTATTTGTTAAAAGCTTATTTGGATGGTTAATGCGTGTGGATATGCGGAAAACAACTAGTTTTGGCTGATGAATTCTTGGGATAAAAATTTTTGTTTTGAAGATGCCTCAACTAGGTTATGATAATAAATGATCAGACAATTTGTTCTGAGGCTTTTGATGTAGTGGCATACATAGTTGCTAGACTACGTAACTTGGATTCCATGGGAACCATCTTTTATAAATAAAAAGAGCTCTTTCTAATCACACCAGAAATATAGTCTATCTCCAGTAAATATAATCATTACCAATTGTTTGAAAATTTTGGCCATCTTTCTTTTCTTTTTTCTTTGACAAAATTTATGTTTCATAGTCCTTCTTTATCCTCTCTTTCTATCAATGCCATCTAATGATCTTTTCTTGATTCTTGAGCATAAAATGAGTAAGATTGTTGAGGATAATCACTAGCATTGCCAAAAAATTAGAGGGAGCTAGTGGGGATCTGTAATTATTTCGTGGAGCATGCAAAGGAGCTAGGGCTCAAATTTGAGAGTCAATTTTGATTTTGAATGTTTAGAACTCCACATTTTACCAGATATTGCTGGGAATTTCTGCTTGCTTGTATGGGGAAATTGTGGTACAAAGTAGGTTCACATTTAGCTATGATATTGGCAACCTCTTTACGTTCACAAGGTAGGGGCAAGCTCTCCCTACACATTACCCTCCCTAGACCCCACTTGTGGGTTACACTGGGGATGTTGTTGTATTAGAATAGTAAAATCAAATAGCTGAAGCTAAATTTGTTTCTGTAAAAATTCCTGATGTCCATCAGTGCTGAAAACTGCCTAAAACACTCAGTTCTAACATCACGACATAGTGATCTTTCCTTATAAAAATTGCTTTTGGCTGGATTTTTTAATCATTATATGGAACTGATGTTTCTTGTTGCAGATGTACCTGAAGGCGTTAGTTCATCGCCATCCTCTGAGGATGTAATTTCTTTCTCTGAAGTGGACATCATTACACCAGGACAAAAAATCTTGGCTAGGAAGCTAACATGTGATATAGTGAAGGGGAAAAGCCTTCTTGTAACTGGTTAGTGGCCAGGTGACCTCTACTTATACTTTAGTATATAGTGATCTTTATTTGCTAATTATTTCCTTTCTGAAGGCCCTAATGGAAGTGGAAAGAGTTCAATTTTCAGAGTCCTTCGTGGTTTATGGCCAGTTGTGAGTGGAAAACTAGTTAAACCATGCCAGGCGCTTAACTCAGAATTAGGCAGCGGCATCTTCTATGTACCCCAACGACCATATACATGCTTAGGAACCCTACGGGATCAAATTATATATCCTCTCTCACATGAAGTGGCTGAGAAAAGGGTACAGGCTATGCGAGAAGGTATGGTATATTCCTCAGTTATGTTTTGACTTGCTTGTAGACTCTTTACAATTTGTACTTGAGATGAAGTTGTTAAAATCATACAGCATTCTCGGGAAATGGAGCTTTCTAACAGGTGGCATTTGTGTGTGATTATTAGATTTAACTTTACCCTATGAAAGCTGATACAGTAGTTTATTTTGAATTGGAGTTTTCTATGAACCACTGATATTACCTGTTTTATATTATAGTTAAAAATCCAACTGCCAAGGGTTATTCCAGGTTTATGAATACATATTTGTATAAAGCTTTCCAAAGGGATATAAAGTTATTTCTTTAAAGTGGAAGATTAGAAGATACAGATGTCATACTTAGCTTTCTTTTAGCAGTAGGAAAAAAACTGTGTTGGTAAGTGTTTACTGTCAGAAGTTATATTATCATGTGCAAAACCCTCAGAAATGGAGTTTGTTCTGAACCATCCAAGCTTGTTCGTCTTTTTCTTTTTTTTTAAAAGAAAATCTGGTAACATTTTGTACGAATATCAGTACTACCTGGAAAACCATAATTGCAAGAAGTATGAAAAAATAAAATTTAGACTCTACTGACATTCCTATGCAGATCCCAAAACATCTTCGATTGTTACACAGTATCATCAGAAAAAGCCTTTGTGCACCAAAAACAGAACAACAATTCACAATTAAGCTCAACGTTCTGTATATTATTATTCCTATTTTCAAAACATCTGGCCTTCCTTTCTTCCATATTGTCCACCAAATACATGGTGAAATAATCCTCCATCTATCCCTATTTCTTGCACCAACTCCAGCTTTCTTCCAGCTGAAGAGAGTGTCAAACAATCTTACTAGGCATTGTCCATGAGATACCTCTGAGATTGATAAAAATCTTCCACAGCTGATCAGGGGTAAGAACAACCTAATTGGCTAAGAGCTAAGTGAAACATGCTACTTTATGAGCACTCTGATGTTCCAAATATGCTTCCATGGCCAGTCAGTAATCTGTGGCTCAACCTGATTTAGATCTTATACTCATCCCTCTCCTTGTACACTCCTTTTGCTATGTCCCTTACACTATAAGCAGTCCACTCCAATTTTTAATTTTTGAACTGCCTCCAAAAACTTTTAAAATTCATTCAATCTTGGGATCTCCCAATCAGTCAAAGCTCTTCCTCTTTGTTACATTGTTTGAAAAATCTGCCTGGGAAGAATATGTGGTTGAGCTACCAATGAAGTAAAGCAACTCCGAAGAAATGAGTGCAAGGTCTAATTGAAAAATTAAGCTAATTTGAACATCAGAAACCCTTGTGCCAGATATATAATATTCATACGAAGAAAAAATCTTATGTTATTGTGACAGGCTATGTTACACAAGCACAATAACGCTGGTAATTCAATATAGAGTCAAACTGAGACATGGAAACTTGGAGATTTAGGGGCATGATACCATAACTAAAATCTTATATGTAGTCAAATTTACCAAACTGATAATCATAACAAATTATTCATCAATGTGGCCAACATTACCCTTTTTTTGATCTTGGTTAGTCACAAGCTGCGTAATCACTGGAGAAATTTCCAAAGTAAACGAAAAGCCAGATATAACATGACTAAGATAGTCAAAGTAAACATGTTAACCATGCATAAGGCACCATTTGCCTTCTGCTTTTTTGGGTTTTGATTGAGTGGTAGCATGATCCTCTTTAATAGGTCATGCATTTTCATATTGGAACTTAAATGTTATTTTTGAACTCCAATTTCATTGAATTGGGCTGCCAAGTTTGGTATATCTGTCATTCTGTTGTCTTTTTAGGAGTTCAAGTCCCTAAGGTACTAGTCCAAAAATAAAAAGTTCAAGACAGTATATTAAAGGATGGCATTCAAGTCATGTTTAACAGGGTCATAAATAATAATATGTTGACATAAACTTCTGGCATCAGGTCATATATCTGGCGTCTCTCCTTATAGATAATGCAATTAATAAAAAGTGGATCAACAGCAAGGTTCTGCAAAAAACACAAATTCTGTAAAACATATTCATGTATGAGTAAAAAAGTTTAATATTTGGCAAATCTTTTATAACTTCTGTTCAAGTAGTCATTGATTTAGCTGTTAAGGTGTTGATGGCGACATAGTTGTCTTCTCAGTGATTTATCTTTTGAATATCAGGTCTGAAACATCTTGGTTCTTCTAACATTTTGGATTCTCATCTGCAATCGATTCTTGAGGATGTTAAATTAGTCTACCTTTTAGAAAGAGAAGGTGGCTGGGATGCCAACCAGAACTGGGAGGACATCCTATCTCTTGGAGAACAACAACGATTAGGAATGGTGAGCTCAAAAAGTGCTGATTGCTTCTTGACCCAAAAACTTTGTTTGGATATTGTTTGTTTGCTGCTAACTGATTTGACATTTCTACTAGGCACGTTTATTTTTTCACAAGCCACGGTTTGGAATCCTTGACGAATGCACAAAGTAAACAAACAAGCTCAGATCTCAGTGTCTTCCAATTTTTATGGAAGTCTCGTATACCTGACCCTTGTCTTTCCTCTCTTGTATTGTTGCAGTGCTACTAGTGTTGACGTTGAAGAACACCTTTATAGGCTTGCTAAGGACGCTGGCATTACTGTTGTTACATCCTCACAGGTTTGCATCCATGTCTCATATTGTCATTGGTATTTCTTATGGCCATCAACTGAGAACTTATCAAACTTTTTTCGTCAGCGCCCTGCTTTAATACCTTTCCATTCTCTGGAATTACGATTGATTGATGGTGAAGGCACGTGGCAGCTGCGTTCAATTAAGATGGAAGACGAACCAAATGAATATACACAAGCATTGTGACTATGATGATGTATTCCAATGTCACATAGGCAAATAATTAATGAATTATGAATGTAACAGAATGCAGTTAGATTGAGGGTAGTCAACTATACAGTTAGGGGTATACAAAACTATTTCAAGTTGTTTCTTGTAATATTTTTATATAGGAAAACGAGAGTTTGTGTATAGCGCATTGTAAAAGGTTTAGGCATAATCTTTATGATCAGCCCCCCATGTCTGGTGACATATTGATCTTCTACATTTATTAATGCTACTCTTTTTTCTTCTCTTTCTGTATTTTTTTGTTAGGCTTGTTTTCTTTTTCTTTCACAAATTAGTATTAATGTAACCCTTTAAACTAAACCAAATGTTATGTCACATTTGTTTTTATTTGTTCTAACGACATGTCTCGAAACATCTAGGAGCTTATATCTATTATAAGTTAGGAATGTTTACACGACATTTGAATTGGTTGGAATTGGAAAAACTTCAACTTTTGCAATGTATAAGTATTATACTATATACGCAACGTATATGAATATTTATATATCATTGATGAATAGTTATACATCATATATGCATACTATATAATATCAATAGATTACTTATAGGGGAAATTACATATATATACAAAAAAGGTAAAAAAATTATATAAAAAGGTAGTCTGTTATGAAACTATATAAAAAAAATGCAAAGACTAAAATAGGGGAGAAGAGAGAAGATTTCTTATTGATCTTCAATGATATTGATGTGGCTATTACAATGAAGGAAACCCTTATATTTATAGGGAAAAAATGATTTGGTCTCCAAGTAAGAAACTGAATTGGTATTCAAGTAGGATTCCTAACTCCTAAAGGATCAACATAAATATTCATTCATCATAGATAGAATATGTTTATAACACTCCCCCTTGAATGTATATAGATTATGTGCCTCGTTAAAATCTTACTAGATAATACCCTGTGGAAAAAATTCTAGTGAAGGAAAAAGAGTACATATATCTAATAATACGCATTATTTGATGCCTCATTAAAAACCTTACAAGGAAAACCCAATGAGACAAAACCTTGTGAGGAAAAAAGAGTGCATCGCATATTAACTCTCTCTGATCAGAACATCAATCCAAGGACTTGAATCTTCGCATCCCAATCTTGAGTACCATCTTCTTGAAAGTTGCTATTGGTAGAGACTTAATGAACAAATTAGCCACATCGTCATTCGAATGAATCTGTTACACATTTATATCACCTTTCTTTTGGAGCTCATATGTATAGAAAAATTTTGGTGAAAATATGCTTTGTTCTATCTCTTTTTATGAATCCTAGAATCAAAGAGTTTTGCAAATTCCTCACTTTAACTTTTTTAAGCAAACAATATATTGCCTTTTGAAAACTCTTCAGGAGTTTCAATTCAAGTTGCATAATAATATGAAAAATTCTTGATTTATTTTAATCAATATGAGGATTAACAAGTTTTCAAGAACTTGTATATGCTTCATGCATTTTTAATCCTTCAAATACTTTCAATCTTTCAATTTTGTCTAGTGACAATATTCAATATTAAATGCATGATGCTTTCTAGTGTCTAGATTGCAAGTCAAATAAGCTTTGCGCTTACCAAGATGCATCATTCCACTTGATAGTTAAAGCATGATTTAATATACCATAGAATTTAGATCCTCATAATCTTTTACAATATTGCGCCATATTGTATCAAAGATATCATCGACAAAATATCTCTTTTGATGATTGAAATGTGACATAAATTGTTGAGATCTCATCACTTCATTATTTTCAGGTAACTACCCCTCCCATGAGGTTTCATGAAGTGCTATGTCATAAGCTCTTCATGAGCACATTGCCTCTTTATTATAACCACTTTGATCATTTGTTCCTTTCAAGAATTGGGATCAATTGCATGTTTTATGTATGTCATAGACTTTGTCCTTTAGGGACATTCAATAAGAGTATTTCAACTCTTAATTTCTTGTTATCTCCCCCTTATGTTAGACAAACTAATATATATTCCAATCTATGTTGGAGAATCCATCTTTTATGCATCATGGTATATTTATTAATTATACCCCGTATATCAAAATTATTAAATGAAAATTATATGATCCCTAATCATAAATCAATTGAGGAGAAAATGATCATAATGTATTGGATTGATGCATATCTTTGTCTATAATTTGTCATATTTCAGACCACGAAGCTTTGTTCTCATAAGCAATGATTGACCATATATCTAAGGCATTTAGTGTCAATCAACTTGAATATTTATCAATATTATCAAGATGAATTGTATTGATTACGTATTCCGAAAGTTGTGCTCTTAACTCAATTATCCTGCATAAATAATTTTGTGAATGTCAAACTTCAAGTCGACAATAAAACACACATGTGATCATCTTGTTAATGCATCTATTTCACATATCACATGATAATGAACGGGCCCATATTCACTTTTCATACTTTCAGAATTTAGGGAATTTAGTCCCAATATTAGTTGATCCAATCAACTTATCATGAGAATAAGCGATCTCGAAGAATTTCTTCAATATATGTCTAATGAGTAAACTTCAAGTTTACCATGACATGTATCTTTTGTTATAGTAAATTTCTGATTTACTATTACATGAACAAATTTCAAATTTCTTACCTGGGGAGTAAATTTCAATTTTATTTCTTCTCAACTACTTTACTTCTCGTAGAGGTGAGTCGTGGTTCTTTTTAAATTTGTAAATGCACCTAGCATTTGATTTGCAATTTTTGCATGTGAATAATCATTTGTACTTCTTGCTCATAAATAAAACATATGGATCAACATGAGACATGTCCACAAAATTTCTCTTTTGATATTATCTTCTCATCCTAATTTTGGGAAAAATGTCTCATCAAATCGACAATCTACAAATCGAGTATTGAACATTTCTCCAGTTAATGGTTCAAGATAGCGAATAATGGAGGTTGATTTAAAGCCAACATATACTCCTAATCTTCTTTGGAATCACATTTTTGTGCGATGTGGTGGTGTCAGAGGCACATATACAATACGTCCAAAAATTCATAGATGGGATATATTAGGTTCTTGACCCAAAACCAGTTGCAATGGAGAATGTTTGTGATAACTTTTTGATCTAAGACGAATAAATATTGCAGCATGCAAAATTGCATGGCCCCATACATAAGTTGGTAATCTAGTTTTCATAAGCAATGGTCTTGCTATCAATTGCAAGCGTTTAATTAATGACTCAGCAATGCCATTTTAAGTATGAACATGAGAAACATGATGTTCAACTTTTATCCCAATGGATAAACAATAGTCATTAAATGTTTGGGATGAAAACTCTGCAGCATTATCAAGGCGAATGGACTTAATCTGATTATCAGGAAATTGTGCGTATATTTTGTGCCAACAACTTTGCAAATGCCAAATTATGAGATGACAATAGGCACACATGTAACCATCTAGATGAAGCATCTATTAGGACCATAAAGTATCTAAACGTCCCACTAGGTGGGTGAATAGATCCACAAATATCCCCATGTATGCGTTTCAAAAACGTAAGGGATTCAATCCCAACTTCTATTGGTGATTTTCTCACAATCAACTTGCCTTGATAACAAGTAGTACAAGAAAATTCACCATCTAAAAGAATCTTTAGGTTCTTTAATGGATGTCCATTTGAGTTTTCTATAATTCGTCTCATTATTATTAAAAATTCTCATTCTTCATGAATGGCACACAATCATCTTAGCATATAAATTTATAATAGCTTAGTACCTCATTCCATGTTCACGTGCATTATTCTACCACTCGTCTTCTTTTAGATATTATGCACTGCTATCACATTCACTTTAGAGAATGAAGCATTTTAATGGAATATATTTGATGATTTTTCACGAAAATTACATTATTTTGCTTTAGTCATCGTTACATCACTAATTTGGTGCATTGAGATTTGAATCCAACGTCTTATCCATATAAAGACGTCTTACGCCATAAATTTGAACCCTATATCTTTAACTTGTGAGATATTCATATTTTTAAATTTTCATCAAGATGATGACACAAGAATATCATAACATTATCACAGTTTTATTTTGATGCTTTATTTTCATTCTTAATGGTGTGTCCACGACCCATAACATCCAACACCCATGAAAGATAGTTCTTGCCCAAATTATGAAGGGTAACAAACTCAAGTTTCTCAAGGCTAGTTATATCAATAAAGATAAAATAAATAAATAAATAAATAAATAAATTATACCTTTACCTTGAAACCTAACCTTCACTAGTCTTGAAACTTAACCTTCACTTTTTAATACGGTAGAGTCTCATGCTGATAACGTGTTATGAAACTGTATAAAACAATACAAAGAATAAAGTAGGGGAGAAGAGAGAAGATTTTTTATTGCTTTTGAATAATATTGAGGAGTCTATTACAATAAAGGAAACCCGGGAAAAACTGATTTCGTCTCCAAGTAAGAAACTGAATTGATATTCAAGTAGGATTCCTAACTCCTAAAAGAATCTACATAAATAGACATTCACTATAAATATAATATGTTTATAACATAGTCCATGTTTTATTTACATAAAAAAAAATAGCGTAGAATCAGCGAAATTATACATGACTATACAATATAATTTGTATATACTACTATACAATGTATATTATTTATACATAAGCTATACATAAAATATATATTATGATACACAAATATACTGACTATAGAACGAGTGTTTTTTTGCAAAATTTTAAATCTAGTGTCTCTCGTCTCTTACTTATACATTCAACTATTTTTTTTGTTTTGTTGTTGCTTGTACATTTATGTTAGAAAAGTCCATTAAAGGTATATAAATTAATGGAAGTCAAAAAAAAAAAAAGTAAGTCTAAAATATATAAAGAATTTCCTAATGTTTGGAGGAAAAAAAAGAAATGGACCGTTTAGGATAGGAGGGATTGAACCCGACGTGAATCGAACACGCAACCTTCTGATCTGGAGTCAGACGCGCTACCATTGCGCCACGGATCCTTGTTATTCTTTTCTATAAAATTAGATATTCACCATTAGTATCGACTTTTTTAAAAAAGCAATTTTGTTTCGGTTAAACTTTTGGTATCCAATTACTTTTGACCCACTTTTATAATAAAGTCGAGATAATTTAAATCATTTTTCGTGAAAGATCATGATAAATAGAGTTCACTCGTTTCATATTAAGACTTCATCAAATAACAAATGTAAATACAACACTATTTATTTATAATTGGAATTCAACGATGTAATGAACTAGTGTAACATACGATAATATCCAACCATTTCAATTGGTACATACTTAAATGGAGAATGATGACACAATGTCAAATATGAAGTAAATAATTTTTTCAGTGGATGAACACTCAAATTGAAAATAGTTCCATCAACTTACTAACTAGTTATGTAGATGCCAGTGTCACTTTTCAACTTCTTTTTAAATTTAAAAGTAGAGGTGATCTGCAGAATCTTATAAAATAATTCTCAAGTGCTCAAAAAACAATAAGAAAATTACCTTAAGTATAAAAGATTATTTTGGAGATTAAGTTGACAAACAGGATAAGCATTAAGGTTAATTAATTAATGTATCTTTTTCCACTTCATTTTTACGGCTGTCAATTGTCATGTATAATAATCTCTCTTTGTTGACTCCAAAGGGTTCGAGTTGCTACATTGCCTATTACTCCATTCAACATCTTCACTATTAGGGCGATTAGCTTTTCGTCCCAAATGGCGTTTTAACATGAGAGGAATTGCTCAGATGATAAATATTTTTTATTTTTAATTTTGAGGTTGTAGTTTGAATCACTAATGAAGCAAAAAAGGATGGGAGCTCTTCAGAGATTGTTAGGATCAAACGATTCTATGTTTGATCATGACTCCAAACTAGCCATTCCAACTCCCTCCTGGGTCTTACCATGACCTCGACTTTAATATCATTTGTTAGGATCAAGTGTTTACCAGTATGTCAAAAATGTCACGTTTGATCAAAACTCCGTATAATATTCTTGAGAATGTACCCTCCTTCGCATAGTATACCTTACTTACCTTGATCTAGCGAAGCACAACAAAAAAGGTAGCCTTCTTTTTCTGTATTCAACTTAGAAAAATCCATTTTTTTCTAATCCTTCAAGAAGATGATTGGCATTGAATTCCTTGCAAACCAATGGAGGTAAACAAGTAGTGCGCCCCTCCACTAAAACGTGAAAACCAAAGGGAATAATGACCTTGGGTTGTCTTTTCTTGAATATTATTCAAAAAAATTTCAGATTGTCCAGTATTCTACCAATTAGTAACCCAAGATTCCAAATATTTATTAACTGAGAAAGAAATTTGCCAGAACAAAAATACTAGATTGAGATGGACTTTTTCAATTGTGAAAAAAATTTTCTTAAGACCCTTTATAAATTGATTAGACGAAAATGATGTTTTTAGATCTTTTATTTATAAAAATAAAAATATTTTAAATGTAAAAATGACATAAAACAAAAATAAATTTGTAAAGGATTAAAAAACCAAATCTCCACCGTTATCTAAAAAATGAGTGCTAAACAAATGGTTACTTAATAAGAGTTGTAAAGGAAATTACAAAGTCCATTATGCAATATCCCATAAGATAATAAGTTGAAGCATTTTTTAAAATTTTATATTTTTGTTCCATGACTGCTTTCTCTTGATCTCTCATATCCTTCTTTGTTAATATATGCTATTTAATTTATTTAATATCAGATTTAAGATCAGTGATCTGCTTGCCAACACTATGGATATGTATCTATGTAATTAATGATGTGCATTCAAATATAAGTATAGTGTTTAATGTTTAGGATATTCTTCATCTTGCTTGTGTATTTTATGAACATCTCATTAATAAGTATGCATCTGTTTATGCCTCATTTGGAACTCATTTGACTATAATCTCAAATGAGGTTAATTTGAAATTAAAATTTTATTTGATTATGTATTTTTTTTCATAAATATAAAAATTTCACAATTTGTGAAAACTATCAAAAATTTTTACAATTTTTATAATTTTACTATATGAGAAACCCACAGTTCATGAATTAGGTATCAGAATATCATAAGACATTGCAATAACAAATCACGTATCTTCATAATATTTTTTATAAATAATTGTTGGGAATTGCATACTATTACAAATTCTTAATTACACATAATTTGACAAAGATCTACTAGTCCACAAATCAACAATAGTAATTACTAGCTATTCCTTTGTATGATTCTCCAATATAGTACAAATGATCTATTCACATCGAGTATGAGTCTTCTTCTGCAAAATCCAAAATAACTGATCAATTTTTTCTTTTTTCCTTGACGGAATATATAAAAATTTGTGCTTCAAGTTGTAAAGTTTTTAAAAATTAAATCACGCACTTAAAATTAGTAAAATTTAATATTTGCAATCGAAGTTTTATTCAAATATCATAAATAAATTAAAACTCCAAATTACATTGTCAAACGGCCTACACTAAAATTATCAGCATATATTTAAATATAACTTTTTTTAGTGCTAGGATTATGTTTATGGGTTGAAGTAGATTATGCCCACAAAAGAAATGGGGCCTCGCAAAAGTGGAATACCTTTATGCATGGCATTTAATTTCTGTGGGTAATGACATCCAACCACATTAATGAAGAAAGAATAAATTAAGCGGCAGTCAGATGTTTTACATGCTTCTAGTAATTCCAGAAACACATGAAATAATAAAAATTAGGGTGTGTTTGGAAAGATATGATTTGATTTTTACTTATATTTTGGAGTTTAATAAGCAAGCAAAAGTCATTGTATCAAAAATATTTTATATAAACTAAGTAAACAAAAATAGTTATATCAAAAGTAGTTTATATAGACTAAGCAAACACAATGTAATGGAAGGAGTATCGGGTCTAAATTATTGAGCCAACCATTAGGATTCGGATGAACACTTGAATAGTTTGCTAGATGAGTCCGAACCTAAATAACTAGTGTGCTATATGAAGTGCATACATGACCAAATCCTTAATAGGCGTTAATAAGGTCTTTGAACTCATAGAGCACACTAAATTAACTAGGGGAAATTTTTTATTTTATTTTTCTCTAATTCATCTCCATGTCTTTAGAGTCAAAAACATCAATTTTTCTATACAATCTTGATATTTTATATTTTGGATATTAGTGAAGGATCAAGACATCAAGAATCCTTTTCAAAACTAGGAGTATATTGGTCCTCAATTAGTTTTAGAAGATCTTTGGCTTGAAGAGCATGACTTAGGTTCATCTTGTCAATTTAACGGATTTGAACTACATATGCGATTCTAATTTGGTCTTTCTTTTAATAATTAAGCTAAAATATACTGCAATCAAGTCAAATTTGAGCGAGTTATAATTTCATTAATTAAGTTTGATATACCGCCCCTAGTTACATATCAACCCACTAAGCCCTAGTTTCCACATTAGTGCTTATCCTAAGAATGATTTCACACATTTTTTTAACCTTTCAAGTGTCCCAAGAGTTATTTAAGAAATTTTCACAAAAACAATCTTTTATTTGATTCTCAAAGGATTCACTTTTGCTCCATTAGATATTCTTAACAAGATTAGCACTAATCTTCATTTGGTGGGTGTTTCTCTCTCTTATATTATACTATAAGAACAATAATCCTAGCTAAATCTAGCTAGTTGCACCACTTTAATTATTTCCACTAACCAAGGTAAAGCTAGCTACGACTTTCCAACTATAAATACTCAGTAAGTAAATGCTTCCCATCATCAAAATTAAGAAGAATCATATTTTTTCATGGAGAAATTTGAAACTCAAGATTTTTCATCTTTTAGTTGTGAAATACAAATCATCAAAGCAAGAAACATAGAACAAAGTTCATTAGGGAAAACCAACTTGTTTGTTAGATGCTATCTTCCATCAGGAAATAACAAGCAAAGAGTCAAGCTAAACAGCCAAGAAATCTCATCAAAATCAGACTTGTTTTGGGATGAATCTTTCTCATTGAATTGCATGGGAAATCAAAACCCCATTAACATAATGAAGCAAGGAACAATCATTTTCGAGCTCCGGTCAAGAAAATATATGCCATTTTTTGGTGGCTCACAAGTCTTGGGGAGAGCTGAAATTCCATGGAAAAGAGTATTTGAGTATAGAGAAATGGAGATAGAGGAGTGGGCAATATTAATGGCTAATTCAAAGAATATGAATGAAGATGTGAAACCTCCAGCAGTGAAGATAGCAATAAAGGTTAAAGTAATTAATGAGACAACAAAAGTGAGAAGATCATGGGATGAGTCATGTGATTGCAAGGGTTATTGTGGATGTAATAGTAATACTATTTTTGGTGCTGATGATTATGAAATATTTGCACTTGGAGCTGCTTTAGATGCCCTTTAGTTTAAGGCCAAAAATGGGCAAACAACTTGGGAGATTAATTTTTTGAGTGACTGCATTAATTAGTTATATTCTTGTTGCGAGAAACTAAAGTTTGATGGTTTTGATAGAATACAAAGATTTTTATCTTTTCAGACAAATTATTTTCGTGAGTTTACTTCAGTCCCCTCAAAGTCATTTTTTAGTTTCAGCAGCTCTTGGTTCATCTCTCACTTGCCCTCTCATCTTGCATTTGTTCTCCCTTCTCTCTTGTAGTATTTCACTTGTATTTTTTAGAGTGAAATAAACATTAATTGATTGTGTCCGAGGAGTAGACAAAAGGAATCAATACTTTAATTCGCTGAACCTCATAAATTTCTGTTGTTCTTTTTATCATCTCACTTACAATTTATTAGCTATCTTAGATATAGAAGTTGTGATATTATATTCGGCCTCCGCAACAATATATTGGAGTTGGAGGGATCGTGCAAGGACAGAGATACCAAGAAATAGGAGGCAATAAAAGCCAAGAAAAATGATAAATTGAGAAGATGCTCTTGCAAGGGTTATTGTAGGCGTAATAATTGTACTCCCTCCGTCCTATTTTATATGACATATTTAATTTGACATAGTGTTTAAAATTAAAAAGACTGTTCAAGCTTGTGGTCTAAAACAATCTTTAGATATTTAAGTCCTAAAATTAGGACTTCCTCGGGGTTTTATTAACATCCTAGCCATCCTTTGATATATTTGTGGTTGATTCTTATGAAAGATTTGCACTTTGGGCTGCTTTAGATGCCCTTTAATACAAGGCCTAAAAGGAGCAAGGCACTTGAGGATTGGATTTAAAAAAATATTGAGAAAACATCTTTTTAAAAAATTTTAATTTTATTTTAGAAAAATTCTAAAGTTACAATAGTACATATTTTGAATTTTTTTAAAAAAAATCTGCACATACTAATATTTTATTTAAACAAAATAATTAATTTTTTAAGGATCAAAGCGATTTATTAAAATCGATTTAGCTTTCTTTAATTTTTTTTATTTACTCAAATTTGATTAGTTTTCATTTTTTTTTATTATAACCTTTAAAAAAATTAAAACTTATTCTTCAGATAAATTAAAAACCTATTTTTTTATTAACTTTAATATTTTTAAAATTTGCTTTTTTTAGAAAGTTGAATCGAAAAATTATTTTAACAAATCACTTTGATCACTTTTTAAATAAATCACTTTGATTTGAATAAATTATGGAAATAAATCTAATAGAAATAATGATTTATTTTATTGGATAAGAAAATAAAACATAGGGTAATAAATATTTAAAAATAATTTTAATTTCAAAAATTTAACTAAAAAAATGAATAATAAGGATAATAAATAACGAATATTTTTATACTATTTTCAATACTTAGAGCATATTTTGAACTCTTTGTAGTTTCTTCAATAAAGTTTTATTAGTATGCACGTGCTATACATTTCCCATAACAAAAGCAAATCTCTAAACCAAACTTTGCTCAATTTATTCAAATTTGAAATTTGTGCTTTCGATAAAGTAAACTCAAATACTTGCCATTTTCAAAACAACTCTACTCTTTCAAGTTTCAGCTACTTTTGGGACACTCAAAAACATGGAGAGAGCAACACCTGTACGGAAGCCCAATACCTCTACCGCCGATCTGCTCACCTGGTCGGAAGCTCCGCCGGCGAACAACTCATCCGCTGCTGCCGGTAATGCATCTCGCTCCGGCGCTCGTTCTCATCAGGTGAAGTACTGCGAGTTGTGTTATTGCTTTTATGATTTATTTACTGTTTAATTTTATTTGTTATTGTATTGTAGCCCTCTGATGGAATCAGTAAGGTGCTGTTTGGAGGTCAAATTACTGAAGAAGAAGCTGAGAGCTTGAACAAACGGTATGTATTTGATCTGGAAATAAAATAAATGATTATTCCATTTGTTTAACTTATCATCACATTTTTTTTGGAGTTAAACGAATTATTTTTTTTCAAAAAAAGTATATGTATGTAGTGTGTTTTTCTAATGTATGTTTTATGGTGATGCTTGTAGTTTCGATTTGGAAGTTCAGATCTTTACTTGAGCAGTCCGAAATTTTCTCTTTTGTTTCTAACGCTTCCATAATTTCTTAGATCTGCTAATGCAATCTTTTTCTTTTTCTATAATATATAAATATATATCTTTTTGAGTGTGTTTTGGTACGATGAAAAATGTTTTAAGAAGAAAATGTTGGTCCAAGAGCATTTAGGTATAATCTGGACAAAAACTATGACATCCAACTCCCATCCCTGACCTTATCCAACATTGATCCGAGACACAACCCTGACCCAACTCTAGACTAGACAACTTGCCCCAGCTATGACCCGAAAATCGCAGCTCACTCAGGACCTAACCCTAACCCTGATCTGAGTTGAGATCAGAATTTGAGTCAGGATCCAACCTTGACCCAAAGTTGGAGTCTGGGTCGAGTTTCGAGTCAAGCTGGGGTTCGGGTCTCTGACTGGGGCTGGGAATCTGGGTGGGATCCCAAGTGGGGTTCGGGGATGCGAGTTTGATCCCAGATCAAGGTTGGGTCTTGGACTGGGTTTGGGAGTCCAGGTGGGATCTCAAGTCGGGTTCGGGTGTTAGGTTGGGGTCAGGGATGGGAGTTTGATCCTCGGTTATGGTTGGCTAGTGCTGTTGAAACAGAGTTTTGGAAGCATGTCTTGCCTTATGTAGGGAAGTCTTGAAATTGAAGACATGCTATTTTCTTATATTGTAGAAAATGAGCTGTATGCTATAAATATGCTTGCTTTTAGACAGGGGCGCAAGTTCAGAAGATGTGAAAATGAAAAGTATGCAAGCTAAGTGTAGTTTCTCTATCGAATCACTCATAAAGTTGAGAGTTTTTATCTCCCACTATTTGTATCTAGTGAAATTTACATGTTACACGGAAAATCTGGAATACATTTTTCTGTTTTAACTCATAGTTTCATTGAATGCGACATTCCAATGTTTGGACTAGAAAAGATTAGTCCAGTGACCTCAATGGTTTCGAAGTAAATGTGTTCTCTGGTCTAACACTGCTTGAAACATGCTGTCTTCAGGAAGCCATGTTCAGGGTACAAACTGAAGGAAATGAGTGGTAGCAAAATTTTCTCTGCTGATGGTGAAGATGATGCATCTGAATCAGGAGCTGCTAATGGTAACTTCAACAATAGGACATCTGTCCGCATCGTTCAGGTACTATTTATTTCATTAAGGTAAAATTATGTTTAACGGGACTTGATGTGTGAGCATGCTACAAAATCAGGAAACTAGTAAAATGCAACTTCGTCACCTAAGGTTTTGTAATGCATTGTAGCAAGCTGCAAATGGGATAAGCCAAATCTCATTCAGTACTGAAGAAAGGATCTCCCCAAAGAAACCTATCACTCTTACAGAAATGGCAAAGCAGAGAGAGTTGAGTGGAACACTGGAAAGTGATACAGATAGCAACATGAAGAAGCAGCTGTCAGATGCAAAGAGCAAGGAACTCAGCGGAAATGACATCTTTGGTCCTCCCGCTGAAATTCCTCCGAGATCTTTGGCTGCTTCCCGATGCATAGAGTCAAAAGAAAGCAAAGACATGGGTGAATTTGCTCCTCGAGTTGTGCGTACATCTGTCAAGGTTTCTAACGTGAGTTGAGGATTAGACTTGTTTTCTTATATTCCCATTTCTGTCTACAGACTTGTTATGTGTTCTCATGTGGCTGTGTTCTTTTGTAGCCTGCTGGTGGTCAAAGCAATATTTTGTTTGGTGATGAACCTGTTGTCAACACGGTGAAGAAAATACATAACCAGAAATTTGCAGAGTTGACCGGCAATGACATTTTCAAGGGAGATGTTCCTCCTGGATCTGCAGAAAAGCCACTGAGCAGAGCAAAGCTGAGAGAAATGAGTGGAAATGATATTTTTTCTGATGGAAAAGTTGAATCTAGAGATTATTTTGGTGGCGTGCGCAAACCACCAGGCGGAGAAAGCAGCATCGCCCTAGTTTAGATTAATGCAATCGAACTGCTGTTATGTTTGACCTGTAGTGTTCCTGCAACATTTCACTTCTAATGTTTCATGGGATTTAGAACTAAAAGTTGTAGATTTTGTGTTTAACCATGTTGTATGGACAACTTCCAAACTATAATTCACGAGTACTTACCTAACATAGTATGTTTAAGTTATTGATCTTTATGGTTGTGTTAATATCCTACGCAAATTGCACCACACATGTATCTCCTGAAATGGGTAACACTTGAAAACAAAATGAAACGGCTACCTAGGGAAAGTACTTCTCATTGCTTGAGTAGTTCCCATTTGCAGTTATCATGTGATTCATGTCTATAGTAGATTTAGCCTGAGCAATAGCGAAGACGAACCCATTGCCATAGACTAGAACTCTCCAATTTTAGATATTCAAAATTATAAATTACAAGACAAAATCAAGAAAAAAATTATGAAAATTAATCAAAAAAATGTTATAAACACTTACCCAATAGAATTCTTCAAAAACCTTCGTCAAAAATTGCCCCAAAAGCTTGAAATGTTTGAAAATGGAGTAATACTTGGATCTTATGAATTGAACACTATTCAGGTAATAAATATACTCTGCAAACGCGGATGGGGGGATGGGGTTCTGCAAACGCGAAGAGGAACAAGTTATAAACCTCCACAAAAGTGGACTTCTATCTGCAAACGTGGATCAGAGGGGAACAACCCTCTGCGAACGCGGATCAAACCCCCAGAACGCAAAGCACAAGTCACCAAAACCTTAGGGAACGCGGTGGCTTCTTTATGACCACAGAGAAGAAAAGTGCTTGCACCAGAATTCACTTGCAACAGCAATGTGCAATCATTGTTCCAACTCAGAACGAACTCTCGAAACTCATTTGGAATCAGAATTACACAGACCAAATATGCATCCATACCAGATACTCAATGAAATCATCAAAATTCGATTTCATGGCCTCCTCGCCACAATTAACAATGGAATTCAAATAAAATAGTTTAAAATTTAAAATACCAAAATTTCCCTCGACAACTCCAAAATTTATAACGAGACCATTTCTAGCATTAGTTTCACCAACCGGAACTACTTGAACTGTCAAAACTTTCGTCCGAGCTTTTGAACTTTGAATGTTGACCAAAGTCAAATTTTGGCTCCGACAGCAACTGAAAATGCAACTTTGGGTCTAAAATCCTCATTTTAACTCCAAATTCAGTTCTATAATTTCTCCTAGACCAATGTTCCGGATCTAATGGAATCGACGGATCTCCGGTCCTACACCCAAAACTGAGTATGTTACAAAAACTCACTTTTTCAACTACTTAAGCTTCCAAAAATGCCAAAACTCATATTTTCCATTTTTAAAACTCAGGATTTCAGTTCCAACAACAAAGATAGTTCAAAATAGGTCCAAAGCAACTTACAAAAGCGAAAAATAGTAATTTTCACAGATAAGATAAAAAATGAGCTACAAGGTCATTGCAGGTATATACCAATACCTATGACAGATAAAAAGATAGAGATTGAAAAAAATAACTCTCGCGATCTAGAATATAAAAAAGAATTCTTCAGAGCGTTAAATAACTTGTAGCCATAGAATATCTGGCGTGGCACAAATAATGAATAAATAGGAGTTAATCTAATTCCAATTGCCATTACAAAAGTAATTAGTAATTTTGGAATTAAAAGATATTTTTAGCCAGTAATTATTCCAAAAAATATTATCAATTCGGCAATAAGACCACTCATACTGTTAATGCAAGGGAAGCCATCAAAAAGCTATTGAACATCGTGAATATATTTGGAATTGAAATAGCTATTTTGCCCATTTCATCAAGATAATCAAGGCAGATTCTATCATATTGTTCCTGTCAAGAAAAAAAAGTACAATTATGTTGGCCAAGAGATGTTGAAGCTGCATAGATTAGTTGTATTGTACCCATTATCATCAACCTAGGAGAAAATATAGAATGGGCATGAGGTAATAATTACATATTGATTCGAATTAATCAATACACTCCCATTTTAATAAGATTTCGACTAGAAGCGTACAAGTACTATAATGTGCTTCTCCGTGGGTATCTTGTAACCATGTGTGTACGGGATAATGGGTGATTTGACAACACAAGCAATAAAAAATTCAATATAGACGATTATTTCTAAAATCACAGGATATGATTGATTAACTGATGCTTCAAAATTTAATGTTGGTTCATTAGAACTATATAAAGAAAAACCCATAATTCCCATTAAGAGAAAAATAAAACCCCTGCTTTGTACAAAAAATTAAAAATTTAGAAAGATAAATAATTTTAATCATTCCTTAGAAGATGAATCTTTCTCTCCTATTAAATCACGTAAAGATGCAGAATAAACAAAAATTATTTATTCGTCTTATTTATTGAGCGTTAATATGTAGGAGTGACGGAGAGGGTTTTGATTATGAAAACTAACGTTTTATGCGTTTTGGACCTTATGTAGACCCCCAAAAGTTTTAGTATAAAAGTACCCTCAAAATAAAAATACAAAACGTCATTTATCTCATCCTGAAAGGGTCCGCGTTGGATATGTGACGCGGAGTCATCGCACACCTTCAGACAACTCTGCAGGCCTTCACTAAAATGGTCATAACTTTTTGGTCCGAACTCGGATTAAGGCGAAATTAATTGTGTTGGAAAACTAATTCAAATACCGTCGATTTGATATATAATAGGTCACCTAACTCTTTTATACTTTAGGAGATATGGTCATTTGAAGTTGACCCTTCTGTCGACTCATACGAAAACTTAGTTGTTAGAAATTCTTTGGACTTGGCTTGATGTAAAAGATCTTTTATATTCGTTTATTGAACTTGTGAGGGGTTGGGAATGGACCGGAATACCCCTCAAATTAAATTGAAAATTTCACTTCGAAATCTAATCCCCGTTGAAAAAATTTGAAAGAAACATAAGTGTGCATGCATGACAGGTCCGCGTCGCGGCTCTGTCGCGCATCCACATTGGAATTCAATTTTGGATCAAAAAATTATTTTTCTATTTGGTTGCTCTAAAATTTGAACGACACCATTTTTCCACTTAATTTTTCATGTTGATTGCATATCCAGTCTCGAATTGGCAAATGGAGCATGGAAAGACGCGTTATGCTCATGATTCCATTCTAGGGGTATTTCGAAAATTTTACCGAGTGTTACAACATCTCCCCCTTGGGATTATTCATCCCCGAATAATGAGTAAAGGTGAATATCAAGACACAAATAAACTCAAAACTCATCTCAACATTCATATCTATTAGTCAGTCTTTCGACTCTTCATGACTCTCAACAATCTCTATTCAGACTCAAGAAGAGTCAATCGACTCAAGAATAGAAACATCAATTAAGTCAAGGGTAAGAACGTGACCTTCAACATTCTCATCATTAGGCACGAATAATGATCAAGACTCTTCTCATCAATCACTCAACAAATCAAACTATCTACCTATTCGGTCGATCACAAATTACTCAAAATAGACAAATCGGTTCAGATCAAGAGTAGAGATATTCTCTCAGATATTTTCAGCCTCTAGCACGAATAGAACGTCGAAACTCAATCAATTCGAATTATTTAAACACTTCGACAATCATCCCTTCAAACTCAGGAAGGAAAACATCAACTCTAATCGAGAATGGGACCATCTATACATAAGACTCTATGTACAACTCTCAAGCTTAGCACCTTATCTCAATTGTGCTCCCTTTCATGATGCTCTAATCTATCAACTTAAGCTCATAGCTCATATTCAACTCTCTATCTATCTACATCCTCTTCTTCCATCAAGTCTACTTCTTAGCCTCAAGGTGCTACCCTTAAGACGATCATATTCATACAAAGCTAATCCTTAATACTTAGCTCTATACTTCTATAGAGGCTTTCATTAAAAGATCAATAGTCCTTTTCACTACTTCACTATCATGAAGTCTTTGATAGTCTGTCATCAATACTCACATAACAATAATCACGCATTCAAGTCTATCACTCTAACCACTTCAACTCTGTCTTAGAATTTTCAAGCCTACTTAGCACTTCTACCTTCACCATTCAATGAGTTCCCACTCAAAGACACACCATCATATTCTCACCCACTTATTGTACATCATAAGATCTCATCTCTCTCCTCCTCCCTATCTCTACCCCCACATGACATAAGTACAACACCAATGTTGCAGTAAGGATTCGTCTACTCCTCTTAGTCTACCCTCATTCTCCGTTTAGTACTGTCAATATCATTATTAGGGCCTAGAGGAACTCGTCATCTCTCCCTCTGGCAAAGTCCCAACTACTCCTCGTCTTGCACAATAAGCACGATTCTACATCTCAAACTTGACACTCTACATCCTACCATTAACAGTAGCATAACGTACCAAAGGTCGGGGCACGTATAAGATAATGTCAGAATGGAGAACTTTCACTCCCTCTCATCAATCATCACTCATCTACTATATTTGACATTTCTATTAAGACACGGGAAGACAAGATCACTCAAAGAACTTGGAACGACGATCATTAGCACGATTCAATCAAGAAATCTTATTTGAGAATGTTCATAATGAAGTACACTCCCTCTCGTCTATCAAGACTCATTATGAGTTCACAGAATTATACGTAGGGTAAAACTCAGGTCACTTATCCCTTAACATGGGATTGGAAATACTTAGATCCATGGGGTAAGATCAAAGTTAATGAATGAATTCATCGGTTTTCATCCTCACAATTCAACATGAATAATAATCGATAAGTTATATATGGGACTAGGATATGTGTATGGAAGTCGTATACCAAACGGGAATAGAGCATCACCTCAATGGAAGAATAAGGAACATATGATATGACAAGAAAACTGATATCTTATCTCGATCAGCCCATCTCTATCAAACTCAAGATCTACTTCTGTTTCTCACGTCACCATCTCCCCCTTAGCTCAAGGGTCATCACTCCAGTTTTGCGAATCAAATCCCTCTACTAGGCTATAAACATATACCTCTACACGATCGAGGAATCACTATTCACAAGAATAGGCATCTTAAACTCTTCTATCATTCTATAGTCGCCCAAATAAATTAGCCACTAAAACTCTCTTCAAAGATACCACTCTCAGCTTCATCTTGTCTCTATGGAAATCTCTCTCTATATTTGCTGCTCTTAATGATATACACAACCACTTCCCACAACTCTTACAGTCTAACCTTTTCTTTTGCCTGCTAACGCTCAACTTCTGTGCTCTCATAAACTCATTTGTATGAGACTTGGACTATAAGGGAAAAACCCATCATTGTCTATCCATATGTCCCAATCAACTTAGTTGCCCAGGATAACAAGGAATGCTTACATCAGCCTACTCTACATTGTCAACTCAAATATACTATCTATATTCTTCTAACATTCGTAAGTTAGAGCTTCACATATGTTTACACAATCTTGGATACATATCTCAAGTCTCTTTTTATCTATTGAGTTATCCTCATTTCACTCGTCTTACCTAAGGGGAACTTGTATTCTGCCTATAGCATCACTTTCATTACAACTCAGTACCACTCACATATACATTATATCTCCTTACCTGACTAAGCTTATAACTCGATGAGTCTCATGAACTCTCACTTAAAAAAATCATAGGCCTAATTTAGATCTATCACATTGAAAACACTCTTTCCCCTTATTCAACATCCACACTTCACCCTCAATAGTGTGGATACTACAACACTTCGACATAAACTCCCTTCTAGTTTGAACACACTCTATCATATTCTAACAATAACTCTTTCTTATGCCTCATCATAAAAAATCAAGGGGTATATACTATTATTTCGTCAAAACTTATGGCAATCGACTCATCACCTTATTGCTTACCTAATAGATAACAGCTCTAATCACATGTCTCAATCAACTATCACTCTCACTATCTTGTCCTTTTCCGTTATCAACTCTTATTGGAAGCATGGTCGCAATTGCATAACGCGTAACACACGAATTAAAACAGAGTTTTCATAGAGTTTAACTCTATAGCATGAATTGGAATAAGAAAGAAGTGTAACAATTTCTAATGTCTGATAGCCTCCTGCTTATAAAGTGTGGTGCATAACACACCCATAAACAAGACTCTACAAGACACGGCTTCATAGACTCCCTAGGACACGCGAACTCGTGCTTTGATACCAAGTTTGTCACGCCCCAAGAGGGTACCCTAGACGTAATCGGCACTCAGAAACTATTGCTAGTCCCCAAGCGAACCACTAGGCCTCATCATATTCATTTGTTCATACATTCTACTAATCAGCAGAAGACAGGAGGAAGTAAATGGACATATCTCATCTAATCTCAAAATAATATAATAAATAGAAAGGTTATTAGAAAGAAACTAGCTCAACACGTCTTAATATCGACATTCGACTCTAGTCTATGAAGCCTTTATCACTATCAAGTGGTGCCAATGATAGACCCATGGCTACCTCAATCAAAATAAACCTAGTAAGTATCTAACTCTAAGGTAAGATGAAATAAATGTAATGAATCCTCCAAAGTAAGGGATACTCACCAATCAGCTGAATGTCTTAAATCCTCAACGATGCGCTTGTTGACGATCTCCAAATCTTGTATCAACATCATAAAACGATGCAGTCCCAATGGGGATGTCAGTACGTGGAATGTACTGATATGTAAAATAGCTTAATGAAACCAAAACAGGTAGAATAATATAGAAACAACAATCAACATCAAGAGTAGTAAAAATTATCATGTCAAATGTCTATCTAAAGCAAGAATAAAGAGTAGAAAAGTTACCCATCAACTAATCAACTCATTAATCGAATAAAACTCATCTCATCTCATTTCGACTCAAATTACTCAGTTTGGAAACTTTTTGAGAGTTTCTCTTAACCGACAACAACCATTTATGAGCCAGGGGTTGTACAAAAATCACACTGATGTTGCCACAACCGTCCTGTACTTGCCAGGCATTGAACGAATATGATCTACAAGAAATCTGAACTCTATCATCCTCTATTAATTTCAGGGATGTAAACTCGAGAGGGGACCATGAGATGTAATGGTTCAATCCTCTCCTACGCTGGGCCAATGTAGGTAATGAGTGCAAGTGGAACTCACTCTTACTCATTTCGGTATTGGATACTCCTCCCAAGATTCAATGCTCATAAGACTCCTCGTCACCATCTCAAGTAGCCTCGTAAAGGCACTCATCATCTCAATTAGTCTCGTGGAGACTCTCATAATCTCAATTAACTCAAACTCAAGGGTCCTCTATTGTTTCAGGGACTTTAACTCATCTCAATGAACTCAATCTCATCTAAGAACTCAAGGACTCAAATCATCAATTAGAAGAAGTCGTTTAGACATAACATCAAGAACTCAATTATGAAAACTCATAGGATCATCAAGCTCAAATAACTCAACCTCATACTTCCATCAAGATTCCTATCATCATACTCACATCAAGGTTCTAGACTCCATCTGTGGGTTTATTCATGCATGCTTTCAAAAGTTAACATATAGGGTTTATACAATATCTCATAAAACATATTCAATTTGAGAAAACAAATTTATGATGATCATCAACATATGAAAATACATGTAATAGATACAATTTTCAAGAAAGTAAAGAAACATATATGGGGACTCATGGACTCTCAACTCATCTATGACAATTTATGGGGCACATGAGAGAACAATCTCATGCTTTTGTTTGACCTTGCATACCTGAAAAGTTGATATTACCATCAAAATTTGATGAATACTAGATTTCTTGGAAAGACATTATTTGAAGAACTTCTCCTTGATTCTTGAATTCTTGATTTAGAATCTTTAGAGTTCTTGATGAAGAACCCTAATTCTTGAAGAAGAAAAATCAATAAATCCTTTCTTGGGATTCTTGAATTCGTTTTCTTGAAACCCTTGAGGATGAATCTTGGAAGCTAATCCAAACTTTGATGAACTTCTTGATGATTCTTGAGTATTAATATTTAGGAGTGACCGAGAGGATTTTGATTATGAAAAATTGACGTTTTATGCGTTTTGGGACCTTATATAGACCCCCAAAAGTTTTAGTATAAAAGTATCCTCAAAATAAAAATAAAAAACGTCATTTATCTCATCTAGAAAGAATCCACGTTGGGTCTGCAACACGGAGCCATCGCGTACCTTCAGACAACTCTACAGGCCTTCAATAAAATGGTCATAACTTTCTACTCCAAAATCGGATTAAGGCGAAATTAAATGCGTTGGAAAGCTAATTCAAGTGCCTTCTATTTGATATATTAAGGGTCACCTAACTCATTATACCTTAGGAGATATGAGTATTTGAATTTGACCCTTATATCGACTCATAACTTAGTTGCGAGAAATTCTTTGGACTTGGCTTGATGTAAAAGATCTCTTATATTTGTTTATTGAACTTAAGAGGGGTTGGGAATGGACCGGAATGCCCCTCAAATTAAATCTAAAATTTCACTTCAAAATCTAATCCCCATCGAAAAAATTTGAAAGAAACATAAGTGTGCGTCCGCGATAGGTCCGCGTCGCGGCTCTATCGCGCATCCACATTGGAATTCGATTTTGGATCAAAAAATTATTTTTCGATCGATTGCTCTAAAATTTGAACGAGACTATTTTACCACTCAATTTTCCATACTTATTGCACATACGGTCTCGAATTGGCAATGGAGCATGGAAAGACGTGTTATGCGCACGATTCCATTCTAGGGGTATTTCGAAAATTTTATCGGACGTTACAACTTCTTTAGAAAAATCTTCATCTACCTATATCCATAGTACTATTTGTATCTATATACTATAGATATAGAAAATACTATAGATTATGGTGTTTATACATCAGCCCAACCAATGAATTTTATAATTCCATAATTGAATCAATTCCATATCGATTCTTAGAGGAATACTATGGTAAAACTTCATTTGAAACAATGTGATAGAAAGCAACGTGTAACTTGAAGGACACGATCTATTACATTATGGATTTATACATCCACCTTTTTGCAAGGAATGGAGGTTCTCTTAGCTTGACTCATTGGTTCTGTTTCACTAGAACCCCTCATTCTTTATTGTCTTGGAATGTAAATAGTCCATAATAGTGCTCGAGTTGAAAAAATTAATTTCTTTCTCGAGGAAAGGGTCTAGGGTAAATATCAATCAATAAAAAAATTGAAACAACTTCATAAACATATCATAGGTATATAAATCGAAAGATTTCAATTCGAGCGAGTTTCAAATTAAAAAATTTATCAGAATTGATCAAATTTTTTCGATCCAAAGTGTTCCACGAGGGAATCCATCATCTAGTAGGATTGAATAGCGCGACAGTCAATAATCCATATTATATTATTGGATAGGTAAGACCAATCTATTTTAACTAAAAAAAATTCATCAAAGTTAAAACAAAGAACCATTTTCTTTCCTTCGAGGCTCCGGGATAAACATCAACTTTTACGAACGATTGTTTAAAAACTACAAGTTATATTTGCAAAAACAACGTTACCTTCTTTTTCTAATAATTTTCTATTTATAGAATGGATTAATTTAATGAATTAGAATGAATAATAATGGCGGTAGGTCAAAAAGGCAGTCTTAGGAAAATTTGTTGCCCTAATCCTCAACTGATGATAGCTTGACATCAAATGATCTTAGAAAACATGGAAATCCCTTGTAACTGATCAAATAAGTCATCAATTTAAGGCAAAAGATAATAGATTTTTACCATCACCTTATTCAACTAGCCGTAATCATTATACATCCGAAGAGTACCATCCTTTTTTTCAACAAATAGGACAGGAGCCCTTCAGGGAGAAACACTCAGCTGTAGGAAAACCT
>JAPFFP010000080.1:15340524-15363826 GCA_026153255.1 Solanum medicagineum
CAACATGATTTGTGGATATATTAGGGTAAAGGACAAATTGGGAATATTAAAAATTAGTAGGGATACAATTGAAAAAATTAGTAGGGATACAAAGCTTATTAAAGATGTTTCCATAGTTCATCCGCACTACTGTTTCTTCCATAATGAACAACTATGCAGTTGTATATGATTTGAAAATGCAGCATTCTTATCCACCATTTCTTTTGAGAGGATTAAATACTATCCATGTCATGACAGTCTAGTTTACAAAATAATTACTGAATTCCAATCAAATGGTACGAGTTCATAGGTAAAAGATGAACTTATTACAGAATGGTAAGCTTTGAGCATTTAAGACAGGCACAAGAATCATGTGATCTAAATTTCTCTAGGTAAGATAACAATCTGATATATACCAATTCCATTGCAGGAGACATTTGCTCCAAAGAAGAAGATTCTTTCAGATTAGTTAAAAAAGGGGAGAAGATAGGCGGAATAGAAAAGCTTGGTTGCAGAGAAGGAGATTCTTCCCGAGGATGTATAGGAGGAAGAAAAGCTTGGTTGCAGAGGATGAACAACATGATTTGTGGATATATTAGGGTAAAGGACAAATTGGGAATATTAAAAATTAGTAGGGATACAATTGAAAAAAAAAAGAGGATTTTCATGGTTACAAACCCCATGAAACAAAAATTTAGCGTAAGGGCAAACAATCGACTTCACTGGGGATCGAACCCAGAATCTCTGGTTCCGTAGACCAGCGCCTTATCCATTGGGCCATGAAGTCTTCTGGTGTCTAGTTTGCTTATACTTTTAATAACACATGTCTAAGTACTGATGAATTAGTCCCTTCCAACACACTCATTTTCTTTACTTTCTCCTAATATTCCACCCACTTTCCTTTTCTTTTTTCTTTATGGAAGAAGGAAACAATGGGTATATTCTCAAGTCTTTTTTGCCATTAATGGCATATTAGAGCATCAGAAAGCCCAAAAAAGATAAGTGGAATTTGTTTTTGTCATAAAGGGGAATTACCAAAAAGCTTTAAGAAGTAATGGGTAGTGAAAACCAACAACAAATTCAAGAGAACCTTCTCCATCATCAAGAGCAGCAGCAGCGGCAGAGTCGTTCTTTAAGGAGTAAAGCTGCCCACTTTGTATCTGATGTTGCCACTGTTATTCTTAACCCCATTTCTGATAAACCCTTGAAGCCCAGACCACCACCTCTCCCTGTAAGTTCCTTTTTTCTGTGGAAAAATAATTATTTTGGGAGGTTCTTGAAAATTGAAATTATATGTTATTCTGAATCAGAATTTGATTCTGTTGGGGTTTATAATCTGATTTCCTGATGATAAGTTTCAGATTTTGAATACCCAATTGGAAATTGATCAGCAATAAGGGTTTAGTTGTGCTGCTAATATAATCTGTGAGCCTTAGCTGAACTTGGTAATTTCTCCATTTTTGTCTAACCTGCTTTCTTTTCTAGCTAGGGCCCTCAACTTTCTATATTTTTCTTGGTTTTAGGGGCATCCAGTTTAGGTCAAATCCTATCTTGTTTGTGTCCCTTTGATTTTTCCACAATAAGGTAATCGTCCGGTCCTCTAACCTTGGAGGAAGTAATATGAGTAGGATTACAGCATCATAGCCAATTTTTAGTATTCACTGCCCTTCTTACTGAAGATGCAGTGTAGATAAGATCAGAAATATTAGGGCATTTGGTGGACATTATACTCTGGCAACAGAGAGGTTTTGTGATGTTCCCTACCCTGAGTTTAGTTAATCTAAATTGTATGTTAATATTTTTTCTCATATTTTCTTTAGGAAGATGGGTCTGATTCTGATGGAAGTAAGCATGAGTCAAATGCTGAGGAAGATTCCAAGGATTTAATTGATGGTCCTGATACATCTTCTTTCTCGGCGTTTCTATATTCTCTGTTGTCGACTTCAGGATCTGAGAGTAAGTCTAACACTAGTGGCAAATATGATACGCAAGGTGAACATGATGAGTCAATACCTGAACTTACAATGAAGGAGCCTAGCAAAAGAAAAGGTATACTTTCCAGGGGTAAACATTCCCTCGGCAGAGCTCTTCACCAAGTTGCTAGACTAGGCGGCTTTAGAAATCAAGGTCCGGCCAAGAGCTCTGAAATGGTGTTTCATGATGGATGTAATTCTAAAGTTTCTGGAGATAATCAGATACCTCTGGAGGATATGAATAAGAAACTTCCTCTGGACAATCTTCCAGAAACTTCTGAGCCTTCAGTTCTCCTCTCTGAGAAGGCACGAATCTCTCTTTATGCTGCACTGCCCGTGCTTGTGAAGGACAGGAAGTGGATCTTGTTATACAGGCAGGGATTCAGAGTTGTATTATGTTTGAATGCTCTTTGAGCAGCTTTATGCTTATTTTCTCTACTATTTCCTATTTGTAGTAGATTTTTAACTTCTCATTTCTATTTTTCCAGTACATGGAGGAATGGCATATCACTCTCAACTTTATATAGGAGAAGCCTACTCTGGCCTGGTATCAGTCTGCTGGTAATTGACTGGATACTTGTAAATAGATATGTATTGCTCAGAATTATGTACCACGAGTTACACATCGAAGAATAGATTTGACTTACATTTTGTACAATTGTTTGACTGCTTATGGTCTAGATGAATAAATTGTATATTTTGTGTTGGTGTGTGCGTATATTTCACTTCGTGAAGAAACCACCAGATAATCTCCTTTCCTTTTATCATTATCTGTTGAACTTAAAAAAGAGTAGAATCCCCATGCTTGCTTGTATGTGGAATAGATCCCAGCTGTTTTATTAATATATGTTCAAGTACTCCAAAGTCTTGCTATCTTTTTATGCCCTATTTTATTAGTGCTGCTGTTACTGTCCAAATCATATTTCCAGAAACCAAGTATAGGTCAGCTAGATTATATGTCTCACTAAAAAGACAAGGTGTCGTCGTTTCATAACAAGATCTAAAAAATGCTTCTCTTGGCTGATAAACTCACAATATGGTAATTTATTCCTTCTGATATTTCTGGAACTCAAGTTTTCTGGGTTAGGTATTTTCATTGTTTTACTTGTTTTCTATATGCATTACTTGAGCTGAGAGTCTATTGGAAACAACCTCTCTATCTTCACAAGGTAGGGGTAAGGCTCCGTACACACCACCCTCCCATGCTCCACTTGAGGAATTGCACTGGTTAGGTGTTATGGTTCGAAAAAGTAAAAATGATAGATCTTGAGATGGAAACGCCTGTGATGTTCGGTGTGTGCCATTGTTAAAGTCGAAGGGCAGTATATTTTTCACTTCAGTTTTTGATTTCTTGCTGGCTGTGCTTCCTTTTTTTTTTTTTCTGGAAACTGGTAACCTTGGGCTGCTCTTTTTGTAAGAGTCCGAGTTCTCTGTATATCTGTGTTATTGAAGTTAAAAGCATTCTTGTCGGTGTCTGGTGTGTCTTGCTTTTCTAGGACTGTGAATGCTGGACTTTGCCATTAAGACTTGAGACTTACAGATTGTTAAAACTTAAATCTGGCATGTAACTCTCGTTGTGTTTTCTCTCATGTCATCCAAATCTTATAGGTTGTGGGGGACCATAATGGTGCTGTGTTTGGTGGGCTAGTTGAGGCACCTTTAAAGCCAACAACGAAGAGAAGATATCAGGTAATTCTGAGCAGAATACTTAAAATATGTCTCCTTTGCCTTTGATTATCTGTTTGTCATGTTGATTTGATTTTGATATTTTGACAGGGTACAAATAATTCATTTGTTTTCTCAAATGTATCTGGCCAGCCTGTCATATTTCGTCCGACAGGTATCTCTTTTTTCCTTGTACTTCTACCAGACATTTTAAGTTTGTAGAACAAATTTCCTTTCTTTGTTTTTGTTTTCTGTCGCTAACAAATTTATTTTATACATTGGGACGGGAGTGGGCTGGTTCAGCATGTCCTTATCCTTTACCATTTGTGGTATTAATGATCCAAAGGAGAAATGAAATAGTGGTCCTCTTATGGTAAATCTTGCTGTTGAAATATTTTAAATTTGTTGGTTACCTGATTTACTGTCATCTTAAGATGATGAAAATTTTGGCTGGTCGAGTATAACCATACAAGCTATGAAATGCAGATTTCTTAGTGGATACCAAAGATGTAATGATCAAGAATTTATTATTTTCCAGAAATTAGTCATTTATTCTCTCTGAAATCACTATTATCCCAATCCTGGCATGATTGCCACTGTTTCTGCTTCTGACTTTGATTATTCAGTTGCTTTTGCTTTGAATGATAATGTTTTTCTTCAAGCCTCAGAACCGATTGGAATTCAAATCAATTACTTATGACATTCACACTTTCGCGTTAAGTAGGTGTCAACCGCTATTTCACTGTCTGCTCCACGGAGTATTTAGCTTTGGGAGGCGGTAGCCATTTTGCTCTCTACTTAGATGGGGATCTGTAAGATTTTTTCGCCTTCATTTAATCCTTATTATTGCTTTGTATATGTATGTTTTTTTAATTGTCTCCTACTTAGTATCATAATGTTCTCCATTAAAGGGAGAAATTAGAGGAAATAAATGCCACACAGCCCCTTGGGATTTAATCCTCTGTCCCGTTTTTGGTTGCCATGTTTAAAATTTTTCTTTCTCGATGAACTCATGTTCACGATGTCATCATCTTCATCATGAACTTCACCTTTTTGTCTTAATATATTTACTGTAGAACCAGATTTTATGATTCCAACATATTTCCACTAATTGCCCATAGTTAAAAAAACAAGGGGCAAGGAAAATTCCATGTATTATGTTAAAGATATCTTTCACTCAGATATAGTAGCTCAACAAACTTCTACCTCTGGCCTGTTGACTTTTCCAGGCTAACAGGTTCAAGTGCAACATCAGAAACTTACGGAAATTCTTGTTTGGCACATACTGAAGACTTTGAAGTTAAGGAAGTTGAGGTAGTCTCACAACTGTATCTCGGTGTGTGTTTGCATGTGTGTGTTTTGAGTTTTGCCTCATCTGTGTCTGCATATGCACATTCATGTACCTGTCACGGCAGTCAGTTTGTGCTCAGCAACGTGAGACTTTACATTTAAGAGTGCAATATGCATTTAACATTAGAAGTTAACTTTGAATGTGATATGCAATAATCATGTGGCATGCAGTTATGGGGCTTTGTATATGCTTCCAAGTACGACGAGATGATTTCCATTTTGCGAACAGAGACACCTGGAATTTGCCGCTGGTAAACACAGCTTCCAGTCTAAACGATCGTTTCTGTTTGGTGCCCAACGTTGTGCATACCACAAGCAGAATGCAGGATCGGTTTTGTACATATCTTTTCACATGTTCAGCAACAATGTTACCTTTGTATAGATGTGTGTTCCCTTACATGTACAGTGAACCATTTTGGTAAAATGCTCTTTGCTTCGGCAAATGAGAAGTAACGTGAGAGCCAACTGAAAATATCCATTAAACAGGCTTAATGTGCTGTGATGCTGCTAATATGGTGGTGAAATTAAGATTTCAGTAGACTTGTTGTGCAGGTGCTTGGTAAAGCTATTTTCCTTGGGGATTATTTGACCACATGACAATTACATTAGAGGTTGTTTGGTAGTGACATGTTGACAACATGGTGGGAGTGTGAAACACATGTGACTGATTGTATGTGCGTTAAGGTAGAAATAACTTCATTTTTAAGTAACCCAAGTGTGTAATAGGTAATCATAGTTGACTTTTCGTAACAAGTTTGAGGAAACATTTATGTCTTTATTTTTAAAATAATACATAAATTCTCTCGTAATTGATCATACATGTATTAGTTATGTGGGGTTTTGAATTATAAACCAAACACTATATTTTAAGGAAAAATTACTTAATTACATATCTTATTTTATCATAGTCTCTAAAATTTCCTGTGGGGAATTAACTGTCGATAGATCTCGCCTACTATCCCTTTCTTTTCCTGTCATCTTCTGATCAGCGAAACCATTTGAAAATTTTCTAAAATCTCCTTTTGAATAGATCACTTTCTTCTCGTAATTACATCTATCTCCCTCTTTGATACATCTATTCTTTTTCTGCTACATTCCCCCCTTTTAGATACATATATTTCTTCTTGGATACATTCCTTTTCTATGTATTCAGATATCCTATCTTTTCTAATATATCTCTTAGTAATGTATCCGGGATATCTAGTGACGTACTCGAACGTCTGATGATGTATTCTGAATTTCATAAATTTTGAGGAACTTTTGTAATTTAAAAAAAATAAAGAAATAATGTAATTAACTACGAACGCTATGTGATTTATATAAGTCTATATATTAATAATTTATTTCTTCACGAGCTATCAAACATGGTATTATTTGAATAGTATATAATACCTCCATAACTTATTCAGAAAAGGGCCTAAAATGTTCTTGAAATATTATAAATGGTGCAAAATACCTCCATCCACCTATAGGGCCTAAAATGCTCTTCAAATCCACCTTTAAGGCCAAAAATATCTTTTTCTTTAACAAATATTTTATCAAATAATTTAAATAATTATTTTAAACATGGCGACCATCGATTCATCAAAATTTAATTTTTTAAAAAATTTTTATAATTAAATTTGACCCGCCCCATATTTAACCGTGACCCGCCCCATATTTAACCTAATCTGCCTCATTCTTGTTCTATCTTCACCATTAATGAAACTTAAAGAAGCAAAAGAGGATTCCCCAAATTAACCCCTTTTCTCCGCCATTCTTCTTCACAAAACTTGTTTATGCATTTTATATCTTAGTGATGCCTCCTTTTTCCCTTTCTGTCCATAGAGAATCGATTTTTATAGTTAGCATGAAAGAAAAATACTTTAATTTTTTTCGTTGTGGTTGATCTACTTAGCATTGAGTATACCTTCAATGCATAGGAAGTTGACACTCTTTCTAAATGTCGACAGAGATCCTAAACCAGATTGCAGGATAATAGATGGATTTGCTCTTTCCAATGACCAAAAGATATTAATGCATTGGTGTTCTCAGGCAAAAAGATGAAAATGGTGTACATGGAGAGCAAATGGTGTTTTTAATGACCTAAAGATCTATACAACTAATTAACCAATTGTTGTCTGCAAATGAGGGGATAACACAGATGCTACCAATTACTAATCTTCCACGGAGAATCAACTATTTGAGGAAACTGGGCAGTGGGCGGGTTCCTATTTTGCTTCTTTAACGAGCAAATAGGGGGTGGGGTAAATTTAGACTATTTTGGATAATGGATGAGTCAAATTTAATTGATAATTTTTTTAAAAAAATTAAATTTTGACCAATCAAAGTCACTAAACTATCAACATTTTACTTACAAAATCACTCATTTATCTAATTATTTTTCACTTTAACTTCCTTGCATGAAATTTTTATTTAAAATCAAATTCTAAAAAAATGAAAACCATGCAAACTTCTTTTAAAATCTTTACAATAAGTTAATCATTTTATTTTATAAAATGATTCATTCGAACCTCTCTTAAAAACTAGTTACGAATATTTTGTGCAATGCACCGGTTCAATAGTTATTCATAAATTTATTTTTTAATGATATAAGTAAACACTATTAAATTTTCGTAAAATTGATATCCAATAAATATTATTAATATTGATTTAATTTTAAATTTTTATATGTATATTTATAGTATTTCCTTTTTGACACAAATATAATCGCAGAAATATATTAACATAGTTATTTAATTTTATTTATTCAATTTAAAGGGAAATTTATTTTATCCTAATTTCAGCATTTACCTAATTTAAAATTATTGATCGGGGTGATATAGTGAAATCATAGTTGAGGCCACTGGAAAAATTATTTATTAGGGGTAATATTGTTAAATCATAGTTGAAGTCAGCAACTGCTTTAAAGAGATTAAATAAAAAAATTCATGAAATATTTTTATGGACACTGCATAATGTATAAGAGAAGCAACCAACTCAAGCAGGCACGTCGATGGAGAGCTGCCTGCTTGGCTGTCCCAACTGACAAGTCCACGAAATATTTTTTTACGGATAATTATGGAAAAATATTAAAATAATCATTTAATTTTATTCTAGTTTAAACCGAAATTTTTTTTATCCTAATTTCAGTATTTGCCTAACTTAAAATAATTGATCAGGATGATATAGCGAAATCATAATCAAATGGGTAAATTATTTATTAGGGGTAATATTTTAAAATCATAGTTGAAATAAGCAATTGCTTTAAAAAAATTAAATAAAAAAATTTACGAAATATTTTTATGGATTCCACATAATGTATAAAAGAAAACATACAACTCAAACAGACACATCAACATAGAACTACCTGCTTACTGCCCTAACTCCCACTTATATAATAATAGAAAATTTACAATATGTTGGTAGTTTTTCCTTTAAAAACATTTGGTTACTAGAAAATATTAGTTCTAAGCTAAAGAAAATTACCTAATAATCAAATATGTAATTTAGTTATTTTAAAATGTTTATGAATGACAACCAACCAAATGACTTTAACCGGATATTATTTTATTTTTTAGAATTTGATTTAAATAA
Source organism: Solanum medicagineum (assembly GCA_026153255.1). Lineage (NCBI taxonomy): Eukaryota > Viridiplantae > Streptophyta > Magnoliopsida > Solanales > Solanaceae > Solanum > Solanum medicagineum. Next base: position 15,349,068 of record JAPFFP010000080.1, read on the forward strand.
AACTCCCATACAAGTAAATTCTAATGAAAAAGTAATAAAATAAATTGAGAGACTTTGTAAGTAAAATATTTATAATTAAATGATTTTTGAAGTAAAATAACAAGTTAATGACATTTTAAGTAGAGTGACTTTAAAAGTAAAAATTAAAATTTAATAACTTTGTGTTAAAACTCGTAAATTGAGTGACCACTAAGGATATTAAATCTATTTATCAAGTTTAAATATACCCCCTCCGTTGTTTTTAAGTGTCAACTTTTGAAATGATACTTGCATTAAGAAAAAAGACGAGTTTACCATTTTGTCCTTATTTAATAGTAATTATCTTTTTAGTTTTTTTAGTTGGTCAAAAGAGTATATATTTTCAAAGTCATTAACTATCAAAGTCAAAATAGGAAGAATAATGTAATTTATGCATTAGTATTGTGAATAACATATATTAAGGATCATACATTTATAGGAAGGACGACATATAAAAGGAATAGAGGGAATATTAAATAAATACTCTCTCTGTCTATCTTTACTTTTCTCCTATACTATTTTGGGATGTCTAATAATACTTGTTCACTTTATGAAATTAAGAGACAATTTTACACTTAGTTCTTAATTTACTCTTATCATTAATTATAATCATTTTCTTATTATATTTTTGAAGATATCATATTTATTATATTTAAAGAGTAATTTGAATAAAATTATTTTATTATTTATTACTTTGTAATTTTTGTGCTAATTGAATAAAGGCCAAGTAAAGTTAGATAGAGAGTGTAAAAGCAAAGTGAAAAATAAAATAATTAGTTGTATCTCGTTTTTTTCCTTGGGAAATTGCTTTTTATTTTAATTTCTGAAAAGAATTATTCTTTTTTTCCTCAAGATCAATTTAACTCGAGCAAAATACTCATCAAATTCATCTGAATGAATTTTCTAGCCAGTAAGCTGTTCGTCAAAATGCCTGGATGAATTTTCTACTTTGTCAAGTTCTTCGCCATTGTTGAGTGTGAAATCGTCATGACAAGCTCGGTGGAGCTTACTCTTCTCATTATCTATGCCCTTTCGTTTTACCTTTTCATCATTCATCGATCTCTCCAAATTTCCCGCGGTATTCTTCCCTCTCTCTATATACCCATGTCTTCATGTAATTTAAGGGTTCTTCTTTAACTTGTGTCATATTTGCAGATCATTACACCAAACTTTATGGACTTCGACCTGGGTGGATCTTTCATCGATTCAATGTATGCTTAAATTGATCAATACCCAATTTATGTGAAACCCTTTTCTTTTGTTGGTTCAATACCATTTTATTTGTATCTATGTTAATCTGCTAACATGTGGTTGTTTTTAGGATGTATCTGATGCTCAGTGGAGAAATTTTCGGGGCAATTTGACGATTCTTACATTAGTGTTTGGAATCTTCACTCTAGTGGCTACCTCATGTAGGAAATATGGTCTAAAAGCAAAGGGAATGTCAGTCATTTGGTTGATGCTTTCTTTGGTTTATTTGGCATATCTTCACGGGGCTTGGTATGCTCTGTTGTTATTTCAAAAGTTGAAAGTATTTTGTGTTTTTCAATTATGGGGCTCTGGCTCGTTACTAACTCTTTGTTTTGGCTGCAGTATCTTATACATATTGGTTATAGCTTCAGCTAATTATATCCTAGTAAAGGTTGGTAGGATAGAACTTCTCTTTAGTTGCTTTCTTATTTTTGTTTACCTTTGCAGTCCTTTTGTAAGAATATGCCATGAAATTTTGAACATCATGCAGTAGATTGTGCGTAATCTTACCTTTTCTATTCTAATTCTGGGCATGGTCACACCATTGTCAGTGGCATGGTTTATTCTGTCTAAGAGTTAAAGAATGAATGGATTATGAATGACATGTTTGGTTTAGCTTTTCTCGAGGTTTAGCCAATTATCATAGCTCATTCTTGATATGGAAAATGTAAGATGGTTATGCCACTACTTTTATATTGAATATATAAGGCTAAATTAAGGTTTTCACAATGATGAAGATGCTTATGTTATTTGGAGTGCTGTATAGGTTTATTCTGTGATCCTGTCTCTTTCCCTCTTTAATGGGTAAAAAGTCATTCTTGCAGATGATTTTCTATATCGTGTATGTGATCATTGTTCACATTGCATCTAAATGGTCCTCTCCGTAGCCAAAGAATTTTGTTATTCTGGGCTTATATTCATGCTTCTGTATCTGCAGATATGCGGGAGGACAAAATTTGTGTTTCTGCTTTGGATCTTTAATCTTACATTCCTCATATGTAACCGTGTTTATGAAGGGTACCCATTTTCCCTTTTTGGGTAAGTTGTATTTCCTCAATTGTAGGCTGCATTCTGTTGTAACAAAATTTTCTAATTCTGATAGAGTTTGTTATTCAAGCAAATGTTTTCATGATCCTATGTCTGTGTTGTAGGCAAAGTTGGGCATATTTGGACAATTATCGAGGCACTTTTAGGTGGCACATCTGCTTCAATTTTGGTATGAAATCTTGTCTTTTAATGGGAATTCAACTTGGCTGAGTCCTTGAGTCTTATTCCAATCTTACTAGTTTGATTCTTTTTTCCGTATAAACAATGACCAATAATTGGCTATATTTATAAAAGAGATATTCTTTTTTAGAATTTTGGGAATCTATGTGTTGGTATGGTATTCACTAAGAAAAGTACAAGGGAAGGAGAAGCTTTTGCGAATGAATCCTATACTGTTTTAATAGAATTAAAAATTCATTTCCGCCCAGGGCATTTATTTAGTGGTAAGAGCACAACATGTGATGCGTGGGTGCATATATCATGGGTTCAAACCCTGTCATAAAACTAGACTTGGTAATTAAGTGGAGAAGAATATAAGGGTGAGCCCGTAATCCCCCAAATTATGAACCATGCCCTCAAGACCTCGGGGATCTCTTGATTTTTGGAAAAAAATCAAACTACATTTTTATTAAAAAGGCAACTTCATATCAATATTTGGGCTCGCTTATGTTTAATCAGGATCTTCAGTTTTTTTTTTTTGGGAGTAAAGAGAAATTAATGATAGGGAAACCTTGTATACAAGTCGTATACCAAAAAAGTAGAATAATCTACACCAATCTATGTTCTCCACCAAAAAAAACAAATAATCATCTATATACATATAGCCCTCATGCAACAACAACATACCCAGTGGAATCCCACAAGTGGGGTCTAGAGAGGGTAAAATGTATGCAAACCTTACCATTATCTGATAGAGAGACTGTTTCCGAAAAACCTTCGTCTAAAAAAAATCAAAAGCCCCATAAGTAGAAGATACTAGATATGATTAAAAAAGGAAAAGAAAAAAAATGGAAAACGACTAATAATGAAAAGCAAATGATAATATGTAAATACGATAAAAGTAACAAATATAAGACGAATAATGACAACGCAGGATGTAAAGACACGACTACTCCTACTAACCTACTATAACACAAGAGCATACATCAACATACCCCTACTAGCCTATTAGCCTTCTTCCCTAATACGCGACTTTCACTTCTTTCTATCTAGGGTCATGTCCTTGGTGAGATGAAATTTCGCCATATCTTGTCTGATGACCTCTCCCTAATACTTCTTCGGTCTACCTCTATCCCTTCGTGTAACCCCTAAATCTAACCTCTGGTACCTCCTAACAGGAGCATCGGTACTTCTTCTCTGCACATGTCCAAACCAATGCAGTCTTGCTTCACTCATCTTGTCAGCCACAAGGGGCACCTCTAATTTCACCCCAGATGGTCTCATTCCTAATCTTATCACTCCTGGTATGTCCACACATCCATCTCAACACATATAGCCCTCATAGGTGCACCAAAAAGCTAAGTTGCTCAGTTGGATGGTATAAACTTCCTAAACAAGAATTCTTGAATAGCAATCAACCATTTCAGATATTCACGACCAAGAAGTATTGGATTATTCCAAATATGTGAAAGGGTACGTGTTGAATTCTCCGGAAGTACTGCATTTTTATGAATATCCAACACAGGTGTAGTTGCATTTTCGGGGAGTTCGAGCAACATAGCCAAAAAGTCCGATCTTGATCAGTTTAGGTCGCTAACTAGAGCCCAGAAAGGAAATTCTAGGTCAATAATGTATATCATGCTAAGAGAGAAATTTGAGAGTAAAATAATGAGAAATGTACAACTCAGTTATGGTTTGTTGAACACATTATCAATCATCATCCTCTTTTACATGGATAAGCAACATTTTAGAAGTATCTATGCTTACACAATTCTCTTGGTTCAACTTTATGTCAAAGAAATATAATGATAAAGTATATATTTATTATTCTCTCCATCCCATTTTATGTGGCACCCTTTCCTTTTTTATCTGCCCCCAAAAAAATGTCACCTTACCCTAATGAAAATGATTTACCTTTAAAATTCCCTTTTTACCCTTTAATTAAATGATTCTCAGCCACACAAATATCTTAGAATGATTTTAGACCACAAGTTTTAAAAGTCTTACTTTTTTCCTTAAATACCGTGCCAAGTCAAAGGGTGCCACATAAAAGGGACGGAGGGAGTAATAAGAGAAATCGTCACATACATGTACCAAAAGAGAGAAAATCTATAGTACATATGGTTCTCTACAAAGTACACCCGATCTTCAATACAAAGTGGGAAAACTCAATCCATTTTTCCATCTGATGATCTTCACCCTAGGACTGACTCTGTTCGACTTGCCTTGATTGACTAGCTAATGCTACTGTCACAGGACCTTGTGGGTGCCCCAAAATGAAAGTAGAAACTATACTTCATATGAACAAAATCAATATCTACACCATCATAAACCTCTCCTATTCTTCTCCTTCTATGTGGCTGTGACCCACATTAGAGCTAGTGGCTCAACATCTCATTGCCTGCCAAAGTGGAAATTTTTTGTTGCTTTGCCAGAATTTTAAGATTTTTGCCTAGTTAATTACCTAAGGATGGACCTCATGTGTGCATTATTTTAGAAAGCAAGATGCTTTGAATGCTCATTCTTCTGAAGACAAAATTGATGTTGATCATATGTCCATACTGAAATCTGATTTTTTAGAGGACAATTTGCGCTTGTTTCTTCTACTAAACACTAGGAGTTTTTACCGGTTGTTTACAAACTGCAACTATGAAAACAAAGCAAGTAATGTCCTAGTCTGTTTAACAAATATCTATCTTTTTCAGTTATCCTGCGAATGATTAGCTTTGGATATGACTACCATTGGGCATATTACTCGAATCGGTTTGACAAAGAGGTATGTTTACTATCTGACCTATTTTAGAGGCATCTTTTTGGTAACAACCTTATAGAGCTTCTCCACTTTGGCTAAATTCACTACTACTTGAAACAACCATTTTTTTTCCAACACCACTTCTCTTATTAAAGGCATTCTTTCATGGGCCAACAACTGTTGATTTTCATAAATAAAAAGTTGTTCTTACCATCGTGATGCGATATTTAGGCTATTGACAATATTTTCATATCTCGAAATGGTAAAGATAAATAGTTAGATCTCACTAATCATTAAGATGGGAGTCAATCTGGCTAATTAGTATGTACAAAAATATATGATAGTACCTTGTCCGTTCAGCTGGTTGCATTTTGTTCTCAGTTGATCTTTCTAGATGCATTTGGGAGTCAGTATTTGTTTTTGGTACTTTGCTTGGACACTCTATAAGACAATGAACGGAAGCCGTCTTCATTGGTGGAATGTACTTTATGGAACCATCGTATGAATCTTTCTCCAACCGTATTTTACACTCTGATTAGTAATAAAGACACCACAAATCTACTGTATACTTGGCATGTGTCCTTAAAAGAACTCAGATGTGCGAACTTATGGCAAGTAATATTAGCAATTGCTGATCTGAGAAACTTCAATCCAGGAATCACTTGACAATACAAAGATGCTAAGGTGTCTACTGAAAATACTGTAACTTCACCAAGAAGGGCATAATCAACAAACGGGGTGCTTCGTAGCGGATAAGCCTTCAAAGCCGCCAACCACACTATATAGTGATGGAACAGCGAGAACAGTGACCGCGAACCGTAGTAACCTAACGGTTGTCCAGTAAGAAAGGCTACTTCACTAATCTTCTTCACCATAGGAGGTGATAAGAGAAAAGTGTTAAGACCCAATGTTGACTATTGAAGCTGCTAAAGTACTACCTCAAATCATTTCGATTAAGGTGTATATAACACTCAATGGCCAACGGTCTGTTGCTGATTCGAAATCAAAAGAGTAACAAGACTTCAGCCTTTTAAGTCTTAGATACTGCAACGGACGTTCTTGGTTGAATGTACCATCAGTCTTAAGACTTGATAGTACAGTCATAGCCCAAATATGGACGGGATGCAGAAGCCTTTGTTTTATATAATTACATATAGCAAAGGACCTCCGCTCCCACCACCTTCAATGGCCTGAGCGAATCTACCAGTCACTTATGGAACTCCTTGGTAGGCCCCTAATAAGCTAGAGAAAAGGGGTCCTACCATGTTGCTAAAGAATCATGCTGTTCTTTAGTACTGCATCCTGGACGTTATTTATAGTAGAATCTTTATTCCGAAAGCACCTCTTCATAAATGCTCATGTCAAGTGAAATTGTGAAATCTAGTAATTGGTTCTTGGTGTCCAGTTTTTTTTACTTAAAATAAATAATTCTCGGTGTTTAGTTCATTCTCTTAATTGCTCTATAGAAAGATTACCACTTCATGCAAGTAATTGCCAAACCAAAAAAAGATCTCTTTCATCTCTTGTGATATTTAGTAGTTGTGGTAATTGCAGAAGCACATCCAACGCTGCAATAGTTGTTCTGCAGGTAGAACATGCTACCAGCTATTGCAGGTTAGTTGGTGATTCAAATTTTTGGTATCATCTCTACAAACTTCTTATGGAGCCATCTTCTTACATTCCTGCTCCCCCTTTGGCAGGAGAGAAGTCTTGAGGATGACAAGTTCTCTTTCACTATATACTTGTGTTACCTGATTTATGCACCTCTATATATTGCTGGACCAATTGTTAGCTTCAATGCATTTGCTTCACAGGTAATCATGATTTTGTAGTTTTACTTTTTCCTTGTTTGTGTCTTTACTTGTACTGAAGATACTCTGCTACAGTATTAACAATATGTGCAAAAATGCTGGTGATTGCATCGTCTATGTTTGCCTCTATATTAAGGGTCATTGGTAGTTCTCATAAGCGAGATACAGCAGAAGATGGGACTGATAAGAACTGTTGACATATTGTGATTACAGTCATGCTCTTTTCTGCTAGATCTTAAGTCTACCTCTTACTGTCTGTGTGATATTTGTCCAATACCTGCTTACCCTGGTGCAATGTTGAGTAAAATTTTGAATCAGCCACTTGTTTTGCTCCAGCACTATAACTTTCTTTTTCTGTAATGAGGACCACTGACCACAAATCTCATTGTTGCTTTTGTCATTGCAGCTTGATACTCCCCAGAAGACGCACTCATTGAAAAATGTGGTTTGGTATGGACTTCGTTGGGTTTTTAGCCTGATGCTTATGGAATCAATGACGCATTTCTTTTACTACAATGCATATGCCATCAGGTGATGTTATGAAATTCCGACCACTCTGATTGCTTTAAACAAAGCTATGATGTTATACTGGGTGACTCATTTTTTGTAAATTTGCAGTGGCACATGGAAATACTTATCTCCTTTGGACATCTTCATCATCGGGTATGGAGTAAGTGTTGTATTTAGAATTTTTGAGCTACTTAAGTCTTCGACTGCCTTAGTAAGTGCTTATTCTGTTTATATTCATAAAGAATAACGTAAATGAAAACACCTTCTTAAAATTATTTCACATACATTTGGAGAAGTTAGTGACAGTTCCCTCTGGTAGTGAGTAAGACAGTCTCTATTGAGAGGTAATACTCTGAAAGAATAGACTTCCTCTCACAAGACAGTCTCTATTGAGAGGTAATACTCTGAAAGAATAGACTTCCTCTCACTCATAATACTTAGAACTTCGATTTGTGCTGTGTTGCTTCATTGACTTTTACAGTGCAGATCCTGTACTACTAATGTTTTGCCAACATATGTCTGAATAACTGTTATCTGCGCAATGAGTCTGAAATTCAGACACCACCCATCTTACACATCTTTTATGTTTTGCCATTAAAGTGCCTGCTACTCTTTGCCATTTATTGCATTCTCGTCTATATAAGATGATCCTTCGGATTGCTGATTTCCAGACAATAGGATGTATGATTCATGTAATAATCTTCATGACAAAGCAGGTATTGAACTTCATGTGGCTCAAGTTTTTTCTGCTTTGGCGCTACTTTCGCTTCTGGTCACTGGTAATTTTGTCAAAATTGTGCTCTCTCCATGAGTTTTATTACTTTCTGTAATTTCTGCTCCTTTTGCTTTTATTTCATTTTGGAGGTGATGCTTTCTTTGTTTGGGTTTCTGAGCAAATTATTCTGTGTTTGTTTGTAGATCAATGGTATTGAGGCTCCTGAAAATATGCCTAGATGTTTAAATAACTGCCACAACTTGGAAAGTTTCTGGAGAAACTGGCATGCCTCGTTTAACAAATGGCTTGTTAGGTGCTTTCTCAATCTCATCTAGCTTTATCCGTGTGATCTTGTACTGACCCCAAAATTTTGTGTGATGTCTCTACATTTAGATATATGTATATTCCTCTTGGGGGTAGTCAGACGAAGCTGCTAAATGTGTGGGTTATCTTCACATTTGTTGCTGTATGGCATGATCTGGAGTGGTATTACTCCTGAATTCAATCAACCTCCATGTGTACTATTGTATCAAACTTTGTCTTTATTTAGCTACTTGTTGGTCATTGCCTTCAGGAAACTTATTTCTTGGGCATGGTTGACCTGCATATTCTTTATACCAGAAATGGTTGTAAAGTCAACAACAAATACTTTGAAGGTACTTCCATTTGAGTGTTAATTCAATTCTTTTTCTTTTATACAGTTAATTGAATAGTTTTTCCTAGCAAATAAATTATCTCTTGTTGTTGTGTCATGTTACTGACCTAATTGTACTCACCAGGTGGAAAGTTCTGTTGGCAAGTTTCTGTACCGTGAACTTAGTGCTGTTGCGGGGGCTATCACCATCACTTGTCTCATGGTATACTACTAATAATTCAGGAGCAAAAAAAATAAAATAGAAAATTAATGGATTGCCTAACCTTATGCATGATCTTACTGAAGTTATCCTATCACTGTCTTATGTATTTAACCAAGTTAATAGTAAATCAAGGTTTCTGAAGTACTAAAAGGTCAACTTGGTGTACGACAGAAAGTAAAAAACAGAAGAAACTCTACTGGTGCTTCAGAAAGATAAAGTTTTTCAATGGATAATTCAAAATAGACTAAATAAAAGAAATAGGACAGATCACTTTTTGGATTTTGCTGCATACAATCAATTGAATAGCTGAAGATATTGTTAAGTCGCTTTTTGCCTTGTGCGCACATATGAACACAAGTTTATTATGTATAAAGTGCATTCAGCTCTAGTATGGAATGCTTTGGTACAAAAGATGCATGTCGCCTTCTGGGAAGTGGGATGAGTGAATCCAAACTTCAGATTGACCATTCCATTGTGGGAGACTAAAGCAGCTTCGGTGCCTGTTTTTGCCCATTGGACTGTGTGTTACTGAGTACAATCAGAAACACTTGCGCTGAAGATGTTAGATTTATTTCTGTGTAACACTTTTCTTTTTTCTTGTATAAGGTTGCCAATCTTGTTGGTTTTGTCATTGGATCATCGGGGATCAATTGGTTGCTCTCTAAATTTCTCCAGAAAGAAGGTACTCTATGGTTTATAATTTTTCTCTGGACATTCATTTAATGCTAGAAAGAATGAAAATTTTCCTTTTCTTTTTTCAGGACTACCTACTCTTGGTGGCATGTTTATTACGTTTTACGTTGGAACTAAGGTGACTCTCCAGAAATATCCAATGATTTAGTTTTGAATTTCTCAATGCATGAATTTGAGAGTGCAGTGTAGTTTTGAATCCTCGGTGTGTATTAATCTTGATCTGAATCTGATAATGCAGCTCATGTTTCATATCTCTGATGCCAAGCAAAAACGCATCCACAGCAGATGACACAAAGGTTTATTCCTGGGCAAACAGAACACAAACAACATTATACAAAATCCACTAGCATCCTCAGTAGATACTACGTGGTCATTTTAGAGGACTTCATTCACCTTGAATTAGTCCATCAACCAACTACACTTCTATCCCAAACTGGTTAAGAGTTTTTTAATCCCAAACTAGTTGCAGTTGACAGATTTGGAAGGTTACTTTGTAGTTGGATTTGGTATAATAATAGCAGTGCACCAATATCCATCGTTAAGGTTGCTTTGTTACTAATAATACTCACTTGATGTATGTATTTTCATTTTTGCAAGTGTACTCCCTCTGGGCAAAAGGTCAGATACACCGGCTAAAGCTTGATAACTTAAGTGTAGCCTTGTGTGTTGGGCGTTTTCACCTGATGTGCATAATAATGTGTATAACTGCTTTTAAGTTGGTATAAAGTGGTTGTTGTCAAATTTAGAATCAACAAGGTTGGGGTTGAATTTCACTGAGAGTGAAAATCAATTTATGCAAGAATTCAATCTTATGTCCCTTTTCAAATGGGGGTTTATTGGGAACAGTGAGAAGTATTTAAAATACCTTTGAACTTGTCACGAATTATTAGTCTCGTTATTGATAGGCTTAAAAACACCTCTTAACTTGGCGAACTAAGCTTAAATACATCCTCGAACTTCGCACGAATTATTAGTTTCGTTCCTAAATTATTGATAGGCTTAAAAACACCCTTTAACTTGGCGAAGTAAGCTTAAATGCACCCTCGAACTTGGCATGAATTATTAGTTTCGTTCTTAAACTATTGATAAGTTTAAAAACACCCCCTTCCCCATCCTAGCTTCATATTTCTGTAACTTATTAAATTTTAATTTGAAATTTGTCTAGTTTCATTCGCTGCCATATTTTTATTATCCCAAAGTCTTCTTATGAGATTGTCATATTCCGACCATGAAATTTTTAACGTTGCCAGAAGTTCACATTGACAAAAAATAATCATAAAGAAAATAGAAAAAGAAAGAAAATCAAGCAATTAAAAATGAGAATGAAAAAAAAAAAACAGATTTGCTTTGAGGTCACCATTAATGAAGGAAACATTAAATGAGAAGAAGGGTATTCTAGTAGTTTGGTAATTAAAAGTTACACGAAAATTTTCTTTTTTTTTTTCAATAAGGCTGATGTAGTCTTTTTTAACTTTTCACACACTTAAATAAATTGTACTTACTTGTTATGCCATGTCCATGCGAGAGGGGTGTATCTAAACCCAGTTCGGCAACTTGAGGGGTGTTTTTAAGCCTATGAATAGTTTAAAGACAAAATTAATAATTCGTGTCAAGTTCGAGGGTGTATTTAAGCTTGGTTCGCCAAGTTGAGAGGTGTTTTTAAACCTATCAATAGTTTAGGGACGAAACTAATAATTCGTAACAAGATTGAAGGTGTTTTTAATACTTCTCTCTTGGGAATATTTATGTGCTATTTATAATCTATTATTATGATTACGTTGTATTCAATATTTAAGAAGAGGTTGGGGATCCCCACCTTTGGTGAATGAAAAAACTCTCAAGCTAGTTCCCCATCGCTTATATTAAAAAGGATTAGTCTTATGGCTGCAGGCTGTGGTGATACCTTGAGAAACCCCTCAAAAAAAAGTTATTATACACAAATAAAGTAATTTAGTTAAATAATACTTTAAGTCATTATATAGCTTCATTTAAAGAAAAACCATAGCTCAACAATCAATAACTTTTTATCTTGTGCCCATGTAAGATGACAAGTTTATTATGTATAAAGTGCATTCAGCTCTAGTATGGAATGCTTTGCAGCAAAAGATGCATCGCCTTCTGGGAAGTGGGATGAGCGAATCCAAACTTCAGATTGACCATTCCATTGTGGGAGACTAAAGCAGCTTCGGTGCCTGTTTTTGCCCATTGGACTGAATACAATCAGAAATACTTGCGCTGAAGATGTTGGATTTATTTCTTTGTAACACTTTTTTTTTCTTGTATAAGGTTGTCAATCTTGTTGGTTTTGTTATTGGATCAATAGGTTGTGTTTTATAATTTTTCTCTAGACATTCATTTAATGCTAGAAAGAAGGAAAATTTTCCTTCTTTTTTTTTAGGACTACCTACTCTTGGCGGCATTACGTTGGAACTAAGGTGACTCTCCAGAAATATCCAAATGATTTAGTTTTTTTGAATTTCTCAATGCATGTTAATTATGATCTGAATCTGATAATGCAGATTATAACGCATCCACAGCAGATGACATACAGGTTCATTACTGGGGAAACAGAACACCAACAACATGAGATAGTACTTGGTCATTTTAGAGGAATTCATTCACCTTGAATTAGTCCGTTAACCAACTACACTGGTATCCCAAACCGATTAGATTTTTTTGATTTTTCTTTTTTAATCCCAAACTAGTTGCAGTCGACTATGGACCAATTTGGAAGGTTGCTTTGGAATGTCAAACGCCAATGGAAATCACAGTATTAATGGTAAACCAAGAGTATAAAATCCTGAGAATTTTGAAAACATCTGCTAGGACCAGAATAGTTGACCACCTTCAGGGTGGGATGATAAAAATTCAGCAATCTATTGTGCATGAACTAACAACTACTCAGCATAAGCAGAAATGATTGCCAAAACTCAACTCCCATCTAAAGTTCCTACTCCTCACACTCAATACTCTCACCTGGTTCGAAAATTTCATTTTTTTGACAGATTAGAAATCACACAAGAAGAGAGTGATTTCAAATATGTCCTTGGCATTCTTAAGAATTCCACAACAAACTTAATTTTCTTCGAATTAAAGTATCGCTTCATTGCTTACTCTTATATGAACTACCCCTGCTTTTGGTGTCTCATGCATTGCTATCACTTGTTCCCCATTCATTTGGAGATCCTTTACTACTTACTGCACAAACTAACATTGGACAAATACACTAATAGAAGAAAGGATAATGATGGCTATACAACACAAAAATTTTAAAAATGAAATATCATTTCATCATCTAGTGGACCCAAGGTTCAACATATAAAGAAGTAAACGAAAAATAGAGCAAAACAAGTTGGAAAGAAAAATATTACCCTTAATTTGCTAAATTTAACTCGCCTTCTCATGTCACGTTTAACATTGCTTCATACTGTTATCCTACTAAATTAAGTCTTCTTAAAAATATGGAAAAATGGTTCAAAACACACTCCTACTATGACTGAAATTGTTGTTGCACACTCCAACTTTGCGGGGGTTCCTATGACCCTACATGTCTATTTTAAAAAAAACATTTCAACTTTTTTTTTTTTAATTCTTCTAACTTTTCCTTTTTCTTACTTTATTATATTTCATATTTCTTTGTTTTTTTTCCAATTTTTCTGCTGCCAGGAAGCCATAGATCTTCCTCTCGTTTCTCTTTCTTCTACTTCATTTTTTTCTCTTTTTTAATTTTATTTTTCTTAAAATAATTAACAAATATACTCTTAAGTAACTAGAAAATATAATGTTCAAATAACAAAAGATAAAAAATTGATGGTAAGATTTATTTTTTGAAATTTTTTTAATTTTTGATTGTAATCTTTGATATCAATTAGTGTGGTTGGAAAAGTTATTCTCTAATTGAGTTTTTTTTTTGTTAACTGAGTCATTGTGGATAATATTTGAGTCATTGTGATTCTAATTAAGGTGATATGAAAGAGAATGAGTGTGAAATTGAAATGGATTTTGAGTTGGTGAAGGATTTGTAGAGCATTGGAAGGATGAAAATAATGTCTATAGTGACAATCATTGATGCTGTACCGTGTGTTAAATATGACGAAAGAAATGAAATTTGCGGTGATAATGGAAGAGTTGGTGGTGGCATCAATGTCTTTTTTTTGGTGAAAACAATGGCATGGTGGAGAAGATGAGAGAATGGGAAAAATAGAGGAAGAAAGAAAAATGAAAAAGTAAAAGAATACATATTTTAATTAGAAAAAGCAATTTTTTTTTGCATTTTTCTGCTCTCATTCTTTGAGTGTATTACACTTTCTCTGCCATCTAAGCAATTACAGATTTAATAATTTCAGTTAAAAATATTTTAGAGGAGTTATAGGACCTAAAAGTTTAAACTAGTATTTATTCAATCATATGTTACTTTAACAATTGTCAAGATTCTTTAAAATGTGTAGCCATTGAGTTATTAATATTATAATGCATATTAAAAAGATAAATAAATGACATCATCTATTTTTAGTTCATATATTCAATATTTAAAGTTTGTCATTTGTACAATAAAAGAAAAAAAAAGGAACAAATGATGAATAAATCAAATAAGTTTAGTTTATATCTCGCTAGAATAAAATTGAAAAAAAAGAAGAAATATGTTAAAACCCGTAAGTCCTTAAGTTGCCTTGAGTCATTATTGGCTAATGATAAAAAAAAAATAATCAAATTTCGTAAATATGGCGACAAGCTTGAGTTTTGCAAATGAAAGAGTTTTTAAGGGTTTAAGTTGGAAAAATTTGAGTTTTCTGTCCGTTTTAAGTTTTAATTATTGGATCATGATTTTATTAATTCTATCAGCTCTGAAATGTCGAATATGATTTAGGAGAACTTGCAGAACTTAATTTGGAGTTGAAATGAATATTTTAGGTCAAAAGTTGCATTTTTAGTTATTACCGGAGCCA
>JAPFFP010000080.1:15368612-15380741 GCA_026153255.1 Solanum medicagineum
ATAAATAGATGCAGGAAATATATGAAAGAGATATACCTTTCTTATTTGAGCATAAAAGAAAAACATTTTCAGAAATTTTCTTTTATTTTGTCAAGTAACACCTTTTCAGGACTGATGATGAAAGAAATAAGTGAGTTAATAGTACCAAACCTTGCTACTGGAGTTAAATTTCCTATCTCCAAAAGTAAGCAAGACACGAAGAGAGAGAGAGAGAGAGAAATAAACTCAAAAATGAAATCCAGGATAGTCTAAAGTCATACAAGAATCAACCACAATATCAAAAGGAAATCCTAATGGTAATTGATTGCCTGAGAAGGCATTTGGTATCTTATATGGAAAACTTCCATTTTGCTATTACTATGCAAACCTATGTATGGAACATGTGAAAGGAACAGCAATGATGGTCCAGAACCTCTATGTTATAACACAGTTAGCAATTTCCAAAACAGAGCACGTTCACTACTGAAGCATCATCACCTTCAAGCCTACACAAAATGTATGCAACTGTGATCCCCATTGTCGACCGGCTTCTGTATCAGCCAAATAACGGTTAGCCACAGCAGCAACAAGTGAAGAATCCAGTCCGCCTGAGAGAAGCACACCAAATGGTACATCCGTCATGAGTCTCTTAACTACAGCCTGTATAAAATAAATGTAGGGAATAAAATCAGCATTTAATGCAGGCATCAACCAGCTGTTTCTGCATGGTAAATTTCATCCTCAACAATGGGATTTCTTCTTCAGTATCTTGGGAGTAACCGGGTGTATGCCAAGAAATACCCTCTAGTTCCTTCAAAATTGGCAGAGAGAGTTTTCACAAGGCTTTTGCCCTCTCTGGAACAGTTCCAGCAGCCTTTTAGTGGAATTTGGCTGGAAAGAAACAAGAAATATTTTGGGAACAAAGAAGAATCCTCACCAAAATCAATGGAAGTTATATGTCAGCTTAGATTTTGGTGCAACACTGCCATGGTATGGCTAAATTATAGCTCAGCTGATTTTGTGAGCACATTATGCAGCTTATCGTGGAGTTCTTTTTTTTTTTAATGTAACTGCTCATAGCATTCTCTTTATGATGTTTACTAATGAAAGTTACAAATGATGATTAAAAAGAATAGCATTTAATGCACTAAATCAGTAGTAACAGACAGTAGAGAATGGGTACATAAAAAGGGAAAATCCCAAGTAAAGCTACTGACACAGTTTACACAAAGTTGTACAATTTGCATGTGAAGGTCAAAAAGAAATGACAATGATTGAGACCAAATATCATGTACACTCGAAGTGAAAGATGCTTACTTTTTATTACATTTAAAGGGCTATGTCAAAAACATGTCCGGGGAGCATATAATGGTTGCACCACTTTTTTATGCAACATAGAAACAAGCGACATCCAGAATAAACTGAAATTCTCGAAAGCACATAAAAACAAGCCATGGCCACAATAAACTGACCTTCTCAAAAGCCTTCCGTAAGACAAGGTGATCATATTGAGCAGAAGGAATGGTTTCCGAGAACCATGGTGGGTTGTACCATCTTCTAAGTCCTCCTGCACATATAATCTATTTAGAGGTAGCACGAATAGCTCTCGAAAGCAAACACTTGAAAGGATGACTTTGATGACAATGAAGATTTTATATATCCCCTTTATACCAGAGACTTAGGTTCACTTTTTATCCATCCAGAAATCAAAATGGTGAGTTCCCCCATTCTATACTCCAAGGATGTAAGTTGATATAAATAATACTCCCATCATTTCATTAAATATGATTTCATTTTACATGACAGTGTGGATTGGACAGAGTTTAAGATGTTAATATGGCTAGAGTATCATATCAGTACTGGTAGAAGAAATATTAATGTAATGGTTGCAATATAGAATTAGTGTATATATAAACTTTAGTAACAGAATATTCTCGATCTTCTACACCGTCCATAATAAAAGAAGTCATATAAATACTACTTCATTTGGTATTTATCTACGGGATCCTCTAGTTTAAGAACTCAATAGCTCCTTTTGATTGAGGTTTCATCACACTGATCTTCCTTTATCTGGGAAAGTAGATTATTTTAAGGCAAATAAATACATAAAAAGGACGTTCGAACTTTGTATTGCACTTACAATTTTCTTTTAATCCATGAGGGGTTCGAAAGTAAAATATAATCTGCTTAGCTAGTACATAAGTACAAAACAAAAGGATTTATGTCATTAATGTTACTAAAAGTACTCTAGCATCCCACCATCCCAAAAGACTCCTCAAGATTGAAGCTGCATTGATTTTCCTAAAAAGGAATTATTATTATCATTTTATAATGTGGTACCCAGGCCAGCTTGCGTGCACCTCCACTAATTTCACAAGGTACTTGCTACCTCCTACCAACACGAATAGCGGGTACTCTTTACACCAAGGGTTGGACAAATGGGAAGAAAGCAATTTTGTGCAACAAGAACATGTAGATCTCACTCTTTTGGTTAATCAAGAGATAAATAATTACACCATCATTAAGAGTTTTAGGACTGTTTTCAACCTAGTCCTAAAATATGAAATAAACAGGAAAAGTATGTTTACCATACAGGAAACATGATCAGCTATCAAAAAGAATGAATTACAGGCTCAGATATGAGCTTCATATGGACATACCATTTTGGCTTGAATAAATATGACCGGGAAGGAAGCTAACAAATCGTTCACAATCATCACTTAAGGCTTTCATCTCCGAGGAAAACCATATGGACCCTGCATAAAAGTAATATTTATTTCAAGTCACTGCTTGCATATACATACACAAAGTTGTTTAAATTTAAACTCGTGCAGTCTTATGTTACATGAACCAATTGAAGTTTTTTTTATTTTCTCTACATGCAGAAAGGGCTAAAAGCAAATTGTGGAAAGATAAAATTATGGACATGGGCAATAACGCGAATGTGCATCAACAGCTGTTTAGACTGACTGTGCAAAACAACTCGAATTGAAACAAACATGTCTGTCAACTTCAATGTGTAAGGTTCCAGGTCAAAGAGGTACATTCTACCTTATGTTCTCCTTTTCCATTGAAGTGAAATATGTAACACTAAAACACTTTTATATCCTTAAGGCATTAAGAAGAAGAAGCTCACAATCAGTTGCAATCCATATGAATAAATTGTAGTCCAATACATACATGGTCTAAGCACACTAAAAAGATAGACTAAACTTGGAAGGACTAACATAGTAATACCGTACAGAGAATGAAGAGCTACATCTATTAGAAAAATGAAATGACATGTGCAGCATTCATTACCATTTTCACCACCAAAGGAACACAGAAACTCATCCACTAAACTAAAAAATTGTCACCATCAAATTATGCAAAAAAAAAAAAAAAAAATCTTCATTACAACTATTCAGCAAGATCTTCTGTTTCTCCATAAAAGCATAAAGGATCTTCACCATTACCATTTTCACAAAAAAAAAAAAAAAAAAAAACGAATAGTTGAATCTTCCCAAAGTTAAGAAAGAGGTGGCAGAAGTTGCTTAACTATCCAGCAGTGCAGAAAAAGGTTGCTTCCTTCTCATCATGCTTTGTACATGATAGCATATGTTACGCATAACTATGACCCTGTTTTAGAGATTTCTCTGAGTAGCGCAAGCATCACATGTCAAAACTGGCAAAAAACAAGTTACTTTGTAGGGGGATTTGGTTTTCCATATTTTCCTTCAGAGCCAGTTCTGGAAGTTGTTTTCCTTGTTCACCCATGTGCAACAGGATTTTACATAGAAAATCCCTTGGTCTTAGAACCTTCCAAATAAGAGAATCAACATCTTCAACCAAAAGAGTCACAACCTACAATTCATGCAGAGATTTTGGTATCTCCCAATCAAAACATTGCACTCTGGATTTCAAGTTCAAGCTGTCATAATTCCAGCACTGAAAAACTGACTTCCCAGAGTCCACAGTGAGGTTGTAAAGATTTGGGGAAGGTGTCATTTAGGAGAGTGTCTTATCCACCCATCATGGAGCATTGCATCTTCCTCTGTCTCCTTGCTTGATTTGTTTGGTCCAATGAAGTGTTTCTTCTGATCTTTCGTGAATATCAGAGCTAACTTGATTTGGTTACATGCATTACAAGACATGGTCAATTAAATATCTAATCCTTTTTGGGTTTGAGCCTCTATCCTTTTCCATTCAAATTATTAACTGCTTTTTTAAGTTAAATACAGTTTGTTCAATTGTTTGAATTTCACCTATGCTCTTTCCCAAGTTTTTGTTTAGCGACCTTTTGTGGACCAAATCGACCCCCTACACTTTTTAACCCATTTTGGACCAGTTTAAATTTGAACCAGCCCGCTCTAGCCTTGGTGTTAAATTTTGCAAAATTTATCCATTACCAGTTCTCTTCTGATTCTCTCCCTGGTTCCTTCTCAATCAATGACCGCAAACAACTTCACCTTATTTCATTTGAAACAACGATAAATTTCTATTTTCAAGCCTTACTTTTGTTCCCCTGAAGATGAAGATGACTGGAATTTGGGGCTAACATTCCCATCATCAGCAAAAGCCATAACAGAACTATTCATCTTCTACAAAAACTTAGCTCGTCACCTTCCTTTGGTCCTTTTCAATGATTTTATCCCTCAACATATATCCTTAGCCCCAAGATCAGTTTCAGGAATCCTCCACAAATATCACGATTCAAGAAACATGGACGACCAAGAAAGCCTATTTACTCACTACTCTAATCCTTTTCTTCCTCGTCAGCTTTAGACAACCCATCCTGAATGCCCAACAATCAATTAGTAGGTAACCTTGAAGACGAAGGTGAACGGAATTTGGAGCTGACATTCCCATATTTGGTGAAAGCCATGACAGAACTGTTCATCTTCTAGCAAAAAAAAATTCAGCTCATCACCTTCCTTCGGTCCTCATAATGATTTTATCCCTTGACATATAACCTAAGCCAAGATCACATTCAAAAATCATCCCCAAATATCACAATTCAAGAAACAAGTCCAGGCAACATGGATGGCCAAGAAAACCTACTGTACTCACCACTCTAATCCTTTTCTTCCTCTCCTAGGCTTTTAGACAACTGGTCCTGAATGCCCAATAATCAATTAGTAGGCAGCCCTTTCTCATCTATAGCAATGCCCTTTAAAGAATACAATCTATTTCCAACTCTATGATAGTTGAAAAAGGAAAAATCCCAAGCTCAAAAAGTCCACCCAAAACAAAAACTTCCTAACCTATAGTTTCCAAATCGAATATCGCACCTGTTGATCCCCTTTATTGAATGAACTGACATATCTTCACAATTTTTTCTCTTTTATGTTTCTCCAAATCATAAACCAGATCTATGTACTAACAGTTTTCAGCAAGTGATTAAGCCGGCAACGCTGCTGTCTTCTTACAGGAATTCAAAACAAACAACATCTAGCTAGCTGCTTCTCTTATAACTGGTGGTCAGAGTTCCTTAGTCTAATCTCACACCGCTGTATGGCGAGGCTTAAGTTAATGTTGCTTCAAGTTGTATGTGTTGTTCGCTGGAGTAAAAGACTCGCTGAAGATTGGGTTAAACTAGCAAATATAGATGTTCCTGTTACAGTGTTAATTACTTTAGCAAGAAGAACCACATATACGATAGGGTCCTATTATACATTATTTGTTTGTGAGAGAGTATATATCAGAATTATAGTAGGTAAAATCACAAGTAAAAAACAAAGGGCCTTCAAATAACTAACAGACATTCATCGAAAGGGTATTATGCCAAAAAATAGTTATATAAAAGCTACATACCATCAAGGCCCCAACCCATATAAAGGGGTGTAATGCCAATGGCATCCCGAGCAGCAATGAAACTTTTGTCCCGGGTGTCAAGAAGAACAAAAGAGAACATCCCATCCAACATGTCAATGAAGTTTTCTCCATGTTCTTCATACTGCCAAAGGTATATCCCACAGTACACATATAATAAGAAAGAAATTATGACAGGAAATCTTATTTTCTTACTAGAATTCATGTTTTAAACTCTTGATGAGAACTTTGAGTTTGGGTGTTTTGAAATATTCTGGCAATGTAAACTGAGAAGTCATGTATATTCCTCTAAATATATTCTCAAAGTACTTACAAGATGAGCAATAACTTCACAATCACTCTCAGTTCGAAACTGATGGGACTTCAGTTTTTCCCGTAATTCCTTATGGTTATAGATCTCTCCATTAACCTAAAACCAAAAGAAGAAGATGTCAATCTTATGGAAGAAAGAATTATCAAAATCAAGCTAAGGGAGAAGGTCACAGTAGCCTAGCAAAGGCTCCTGAAAAGTGTGAATATTAGTTTTTAGCTATTTGACAAGAGAAGCTTATCTAGAACATGAAAAATAAAAATGATGCATCAGTATCGTAAAAATACTCATACCACCATTAGCACTTTATCGTACAGTTAATGCAAATGACAGAATTGTATCTTCTGCAAGCTTTTTATTTTAGCTGCACATTTATCTTTTGATTTCAACCCAAACAGTGCAATCATGCATGATGTGAATCATTCCTGTATGCTAACACGAATGATATCATTTGAACTACAAAGATCAAATTGACTTATGTTGCGTAGAAAAGTCGTACTTCTACATGACCAACAGATCTTTCAATAAACTGAGTAAATACTAATAACAATAAACTCTGTCAATCGCCTGGTTACTTACTACAGATAACGCTAAAATGAAGAACTAAAAGTTTCATCACAAATCCTTTACTTCTAAGTTCCTTTCTTCTCTGTTAAGTAGAGAAACTTTACCCTACAAGAAAAGCTTGTACTCTAGAAGATCAAAAGACACAAACTTTGTCCGCAGTCCATTTACTGCTATGATATTAAAGTATATAAGTAATTATATAGTAAAGAGTTTCCTACCGCAACAACAATGGTCTTGTCCTCATTATACAGTGGCTGATCTCCAGAAGTTGGGTCTACTATTGCCAATCGTTGATGAGCAAGATAACAGTCCTCATGGCTATGTAATCCACTCCAATCGGGTCCTCTGTGGCGCAACCTACAATTAACATCAAGTAAAACACAAATTATGATGATTTTCAAGTAATAAGAATTCCTTCTACAGCAACACAGAGGATGAGACAGTAGTAATAATTAATGCTTATCATACTCTAAAGCAAAGGCTAGAGAATTAGATCCAGAGCCAACACAACATCAATTAAAAGCGGCAAAGGCAGCCAATTTATAAAATTAGATTGGGAGTTGAAAAATGTGATACTAAAGACAATGGGGATCAGTGTTAGCAACGCGGGTACAAAGCATGTCCCAACCCAAAAAAAACGACAGCTCTCTGCAAGAAGAGTGTCCCAACAAGACGCAAATTACTTATTACCAGCAAACTACAGAGATGAGAGGAGATAATAGTCAGCAATTGTTAAAAGGGAATGAACATGTGGCCAGTAAGCCAGAAAGCAAGCAGGTAAGGCCAAAAAGCTGAATGTTGGGAGATTTCCCCTTCTTTTCTTGGACAGAACACAATTGGCCAGAACCAATTTTTTTAAAAATTCTTCAGGAAAAAAAATTGTTTACAGGAAGGAAAAGATGTCCACAGGAAAAGAAACTAAATATGCAGCATCAACTGGGTGCATGACATATCAAACAAGATAATTGTTACACCCGATGAAATTACCAAATTACCCCTAGAAAGTAGAATGCTAGCACAACAAATCATCCTTAACTCTTTTGGCAAATCCGAGACCGGAATCATGGTTAGCGCAAAAAATTGTGGGAGGATTCTCGAATGAATTTTAGGCCAACAAGAGCAAAAGACAATTTTTTAGGGCAAAATGCAAATTTCAGCAAGGTGCGCGACACCTCCACGTCGCGGACCCGTCGTGGATCTGCACTTAACTCTACTTCTATTATTTTCGACGAGGTTAGAAATTCGATCGAAAAAATTTCATAAAAAAATGAACTGGGAGGGACCAGGTCCGCACGGACCAGGTTCACCAGAGTTCAAAATTTTCAGTTTTAATGAGGAGCATTCCAAACTTTTTCCTACCCCTCCTAAACTTAACTCACGACTGCTATTATTTTCAACCTAAAAAGGGTTCCTAAACTCATTCCTAAGTCTTTTGCGCTAAATTGACTAAAGACCTAGGGCTAAAGAGAGGACAAGGGCTAGGGTTCAAGGAATTCAAGCCAAATTCTTACAAGTTTGATTGTCTATCTTAATCCCAGGTATGTAAGGCAAATCTAAAGCATAGAATTGTCCTTACATGTGCCCATGATTGTGATAAGATGAGTTGTGATGGAATTGATGTCCCCATGATTGTGTTATTTTTGAAAACTTCCTTAATGTAAAACCTATTTTACTTATACTATATAATTGATGATTTCTATAAACTTATTTTCTTGAACAAATGATTTGAACCCCTATTTTATGTATAAACCCTCGATACTACTTGATTAAAATTGCATGAGTGAACCTAGGGGATGAGTCTAGAGCCTTGACATGATGAATATTGATTGTGAATGTGATGTGGGCATGATGATAGTGTTGATAGAACTGGATGTTCCTATGAGTCTTAATAAATTGAACTCAAATTATTGGTCTAAATTGATAATCCTTTTAGTGATTGTTTAAACCAAAAGATGTGATTGGGAATTTATTGGATGGTTGATAGACCAAAAGGTTTGATTGTGACAGAATTGATAAGAGCCCTTACGAGACTCATTGATTGGGATTGATTGTTTTATGAGCGTTGAGTCTTGGGAGGAGTATCAACCCCGAATTGAGTAAGAGTAAGTCCCATTCAAATTCAATAACTACGTCACCATACGCAGGAGAGGATTGAACTATTAAGTTGGATTTTCCTTATTTTTATTGTCCTAAGACAATAGGACTTGATTTGACTAATAGATCCATGATTGGTTGATTTGTTCTTTACCATGGCAAGGTATTGAATGGACTGGCAACACGTCGATTTGTTGCACGATCACTAGCTCATAAGTGGTCGATGTCGGACAAGAAAAACTCCCATCTAGGTCTTGATAATACTCTGATTGGATTGGATTGGATTGATTTCTATCTAAACCTTACTCTTGCTTAGACTTAAGACATCTTGATCACGTTCCTTACTTTCTTGATTTGAGTTATCTGAGTTGATAGTATTCCACCTTGATGCATGTTTTATTCTGCCAATTTACACACTCGTACATTCCACATACTGACGTCTATTTGGACCTACATCATTTTATGATGCAAAGACAAGTATTAGGGATCATCAACATGTGCTTCGTTGAGGATCTATTCGCATGCAGTTGATTGGTGAGATCTCCTTGCTTTCGGAGGATTTCCACATTATCATCATCTATATATTAGAGTATACATTTGCTTTTATTTTGCTCTGAGGTAGCCAATGGCACCATTTGAATAGTCGATAGAGGCTTCATAGACTGGATTGCAGAGTTGTGATTGGATATTGTTTTGACTAGTTTCTTTGATACTAGTCTTATTTAGATGATTTGATAAGATTGGTTGGCCTTTGGCCTTTAATTGTTGATATGGTGATTTATTCCTTCGAGTTATCTCTTGATGGTTAAATCTTCCGTTGTAAGATTGTGACTGAATGAATGTGATGAGGCCAAGTGGTTCGCTTGGAGACTAGCAATGGTCTCCGAGTGCCGACCATGCTAGGGGTACCCCTCTAGGATATGACAAACTTGGTATCAGAGCACGGAGTTCAAGAGTCCCAGGGAGTCTATGAAGCCACATCTAGTAGAGTCTTGTTTATGGGTGTGTTGTGCACCACACTTTATAACTAGGAGGCTATGAGACATTAGGAATGGTTACATTTCTTTCATACTCTGATTCATGCTATAGAGTTACAACTCTATGAAAGCTCTCTTCTGATTATGCATTTGCATTTTGATTTTTAGATCATGCCTCCAAGAAGAGCTACTAGAGGAAGACGGCATCCTGCCAGACAGAACATTAACCAGCCTGAGCCGCAGGTCCCTGCTGAGCAGCCACCACAGGCTAACATCAGCAATGCTAAACTTCACCAAGCGATCCAGATATTGGTATAGGTTGTGACAACACCTACTGCTAGACAGTGAGCAGTCAGACAGGATGCTCACGATACATCCAGAGTCCATGAGTTTCTGAGGATGAACAACACCCAATGAGGATCCAGAGAACTACGTAGAGGGGCTGAACAAAGTGTTTCAGATTATGCATGAGGCTGAGGTTGATAGAGTGAAGTTGGTGGCCTACCAGCTCAAAGGTGTTGCCAGATTGTGGTATGACCAGTGGAAGAAGAACAAAGGAGAGGGTGCCTCAGTTCTGACTTAAAGCAACAACAGTTATATGATTTGATTGAGGAGTGCTAGGAGGCCATATTTGAAGAAGCTTTCTTGGGGCGCTTCTTCCAGAGAAAGTTGAGGGAGGCCAAGGTAAAAGAGTTTTTGAACCTAAAACAAGGTTCTATGACTAGAGTTGTGCATTGTTCGGTTCGGTTCGATTTTATACATTATCGGTTTGGTTTATCGGTTTTTAAATATGCTAAACCAATAACAAACCAATAAAATAATTTTAATCGATTTATCAATTTTAATTCCTTAATGGTTCGATTTTTCGTTTACCCAATAAGGATGATAATGAGGATTTGCATTAATATAAACAGATGGAGTATGAAAGAGTAAAGATTAAAGACTAAACACTAGAGTGGATAACTAAGCACTTAAGTACGATAAAGATTAAAATAGGTAAAGTACTACTATAGTGTCCTATTATTATTAAATTACTTATATTTAATATTTACGAAAAGGTAAAATAATGAATTAGTATAATCTTATTGAGTTATCAGTTTATCCAATAACCCAATAGTAAAAATCGATATCGAACCGATAACCCAATAATTTTTTTTCGAACCATTAAAAACTCGAGAACCTAATAACTCAACAACAATAAACCAATAACGTTTTTATCAGTTCAGTTTATCGGTTGGTTCGATTTTTGCACACCCCTATCTATTACTTTGTAGGAATATGGAGTTAAGTTCACGCAACGATCTCGGTATGCTCCGAAGATGGTTGCAGATAAGAGAGGGAGGATGGGTTTATATGTTAGTGGGCTAAACAAGTGGCTGGAAAAGGATAGGAGGGAGCGATACTTGTGAGTGATATGGATATCGGGAGGCTAATGACTTATGTACAGCAAACTGATGAGGAGAGCCAGCAAGACAGGGAAGAGTACAGGAATAAGAAAGCAAAGACATCCAGGCATGAGATTGGGAAGAAAGGGAATGGGAATGTAGCAGGTTTCAGTCAGGACCAGTGCCATCATCCGCTAGTGCACCTGCACCCAGAAAGAGAAATGAATAGTGGTCTCAGAAATTTACAGCCCAGGGATCTCAGTCACTGGCTAGTGTGGCTCAAGGTTCGCTGGGGAAGCCACCATGTGGAAGGCGTGGCAAACTTCACTTGGGAGAATGCCGTGAGGGAGGTCATGCATGCTACAAGTGGCCAAATGGGTCAATACTAGAGGGATTGTCCAAACTGGGCCAACAAGGCTCAATCTTCTACACCGGCACCACCGGTTAGAGAAAATCAGAGGGGTGTTACTTCTATCACGAGCGGGGTAACAAACCGTTTGTATGCCATGGGTAGTCGCCAAGAACAGAAAACTCCCTAGATGTTGCGATGGGTATGATTCAAGTCTATACACTTGATTGTTATGTTTTGATGAATCGTAGTGCCGCTTTATCATTAGTGTCTCTGTATGTGGCTAGTAGGTTTGATAGAACTCCTAAGTGTCTTCTTGAACCTTTCAGTGTGTCTACTCTCGTTGGTGAGTCTATCTTAGCTGAGAGGGTCTATAGAGACTGTTTTGTATCAATCTATCACAAAGATACCATGGTCGACTTAGACATGGTTGATTTTGACGTGATTCTAGGTATGGACTGGCTTTATGTGTGTTATGCATCTGTCAATTATAGAATTCGAACGGTTAAATTCAAATTTCCAGATGAACCTATCTTCGAATGAAAGGGTAATCCTGTTGTGCCTAAGGATAAATTCATCTCCTACCTTAGGGCCAGAAAGTTGATCTCTAAAGGGCGTATTTATCACATTGTTAGAGTCAAAGATAATAGCGTTGAG
>JAPFFP010000080.1:15401932-15414787 GCA_026153255.1 Solanum medicagineum
TGATGAGACTCGGACTAAAGTTAATGACAGGTTGGAGGCTCGGAGACACACCTTGGAGTCCAAAGGATTAAACTAAGCAGGACCAAAACTGAGTACTTGGAGCGCAAATTCAGTGTTCTGAGGAATGAAGCAGACAACCTATCCCCAAGAGGGAAAACTTTAAATATCTGGGGTCCATCATTCAGAATAATGGCGATATCGATGATGATGTCACACATCGTATTGGGACAGCATGGACTAAATGGAGGCTTGCCTTTATAGTATTGCGTGATAAGAAGATACCACCTAAACTCAAAGGTAAGTTTTACAGAGTGATAGTTAGACCATATTTGTTGTATGGGGTGGAATGTTGGCCAATAAAAATTGCACATGTTCAGAAGATGCATGCCGCAGAGATGAGGATGTTGAGATGGATGTGTGGTCACACCAGGAGTGATAAGATTTAGGAATGAGACTACTCGGCAGAAGTTGGAGGTGGCCGCTGTGGCTGATAAGATGAGGGAAGCGAGACTGCGATAGTTTGGACATGTGTACAGAAGGAGTATCGATGCACTTGTTAGGAGGTGTGAGAGGTTGGTTTTGGGAGCTACACGGAGGGGCAAAGATAGACCGAAGAAGTATTGGGGGGAGGTGATTAGACAAGATATGGCGAAACTTGATCTCACCGAGGACATGACCCTAGATAGAAAGGAGTGGTGGTTGGGAATTAAAGTAATAGGCTGATTGGTTGGTAGGGTTAGGTGGTGTCTAGCCATGGGGAATAGTAGGGTAGTGGGAATAGTTTTTTTTTTATATTATATGCTGTCTTTATCTATTGTATATGTGTTACTTCTATCGCATTTACATATTGTCATGTGCTTTTCGTTATTAGTCGCTCTTCCTGTTCCCTTTCCCTTCCTTTCCTTTTTGTCATATCTAGTTTATTCTGCTTATGGGTTTTGAGATGAGGGTTCTCAGGATACAGTCACTCTACTTCGAGGTAGTGGTAAGGTTTGCGTACATTCTACCCTCCCCAGACCCCACTTGTGGGATTCCACTAGCTATGTTGTTATATATTATATTTTCTACTAAAACTTTTCGTTGCCAATATTCTTGCTTCATAAATATGTATATTCTTGTTTTAGTTATTTGAATCTATTCAATTTAAAATGTTAACTCAAAAACTATGACTTGACATCTGAATTAAAAAACTAGAAAATTTCACATTTAAAATTATTTTAGGCCCTCTTTGTAAGTTAGGCTTTAGGCCCCACTTTTGTTGAGCCAGCCATGTTTACTCACAAACTATATTGACTTAACAGATTAGAGAAATGAATATAATAATGTTTTCAGCACCAAACAGGAAAGCAGAATGACATGAAAAGTACCGTTTCAAGGATTAAACTTACAGGAATGAGAAAAGGAGAACAACTCTTCTTGAATTAAAAGATGCAGAGCGCTTGTATTTTCTCAATCTGTTGTTAGGTGTATCGTATACCTTCTCGGTCAAACATTTATCTGCCACTTAAAGAAGAAACACTTATTAACTTTTCATCTTATTGTATAATTAAGCTCAAATTATAGAATAGGTAACTCCAGGGTTCAGGGTTGAAATCAGAGACAAATCTGGTCCCGATATGAGGTGAAGGGACCACCTTTTATTACAAGGAAACTATCATCTACTTAACTGCAATAGAAGACTGGATGAATAGTGATATCTACTGACGCTGACTAAAAAAAGCAATTGCAACTTACAAAGGCAAACTATAGTATCAAGTATATTTGATAATTTTCTTTGATCAGTAGGTACATCTGATAATACACCATGGTAAAACATATATTTTGATTAATAGCCTAGAAACAAGTTGGTATAGGAACAAAATCAAACATTTTCATCTGCAGAGAACTCTTCAGGATATGAAAAGAACAGACATGGGGAGCACTTCATGCACATGGTAAGCCGATTGCATTTCACTTTTGGGATATTGAAACTGTAATGTAATTAATTGGGTGACAAGGTTTTACAATTTTCCCCCCATACAACTGCAAAAAGAACTTTAGTGACTGGATTTCAAAGTACGAACAAGTTGATAACACGGGAAAGGGAAAAACTAGTTTAAGTACAGATTTGGAAATAGGTTAGTGTGGCATGTTTCAGCTGTCACATCACTGAACCGGAATATCATTGACACTATAAGACAGCACAGTTACATGTCATTATGTACTTCGTGACGTTACTTGTGATGTTATAATAAAAAAATAAGAAAAGAGGTTTGATAGTTGGATACTGAAGAAAATTAATCACAGGAGTAATCCACAAGTATGCCGTAAAGCAGTTTAGAATGCATTAATATTTAGAGAATTCTTCTACTCTTTAAACTAGTATGTGGATATAATCATGAGAATTGGAGACTGTTAAATGACTCAGTTATTTCACCAAAGAGCAACCAGATCTGACAACCTACCCTGAAGAAATAGTTTCTGTATTTGAATATTTCTGACACACTAGTCAAATATATATATATGAATGAAAATATAGGAAGATTCAACGTCATGATTCAAGCTCATTAGAAGCATCCAATTGACTTTAGTAAATTTGATTAAATGTATTTCAGAACATGATAAAGAAAACTACAGAAGAAAAAGAACAGGTATCATCTAAAACAAAATTCATTTGGAAAATGCACAGCAGAGTGATTGAATGCAGAATAGTGTCTACCTTTACAAGCAAATTTGGGCAACTCAAAGTTGTTATTCATGATCAGTTGCATGAGCTTTCCTCCCATCAGTGATGAAATTTCTCTCTGAAACATACTCTGAAATGCAATTAATTTGTTGATGTTTCAGCATTACATTGACAAAATCTTAATAAGAGAACAAACAAATACCAGATAAGAAAAAGCACCATAAGAACCCTCTAGAAATGAAAATTTTTAATGATATTAAAATTATTAAATTCAAATACGGCACTTACAGATATACAATCATCGGTCTTAACATTCCCACTCATTTCTTGAGTGGACTTAGGTGCTTCAAATTTTCCTTTGTCAATATCTATGGCCAAACAATATGAGCCATAAGCATCTGCACTATCATTCTTCAGGTTGGTGTGGTTTCCACCATTCAATTGGGCATCCATTGAAATTGGTGCTTTCACAAGTTTTAGATTTGATTGGTTCACCATATCTAAAAGTGATTCACACAGAGGACCTGTAGTTCCTTCTTTGGGTAATTTAACAACATTCAAGGAATCTTGGCTTTGCTGAAACAGAAATAGTTGAAGTTACTTCAACACCCTAAATTGAAGAATTTGAAGAGAAAATCAAATGAATAGAGAACACCATATGATGATTAACCAGCACATGAATGAGTACTCATTATTTGGGTAAAAAAGGAGATTGGAGGAAATTTATTAAATAGTTAAGTTTGGTGATTAGGGAAGTGCACATAAAAGGACAGGAGAAGCATAAGAAATATTACCTATTGCCTAAAGTAAAATTATAGTAGCACATAACATATGGTAGCAATGTGCTACAGCTTACAAGAAGTTCAAGATGCATTCTGCTTTAAGTTTTCTCCATTAAATGATATAACCTAGTACTTCTCGTTGTTTGGACAAGGGACGTTATAAAATGATATCGCTGTATCTTAAAAGATTTAAGCTGCATGTAAGCCAGGACAATTTATCCTTGGCACATTAAAAAGTTTACCTTACACTGACCTAGTTGGAAGTTGATACACCTCAAGTCATAGAGAGAAAATGTGACAGCAAACATCATACTTCTGAATGATATGCCTAACAAGGTCATCATATGAACTCTCGAAAGCAAAAGGAGACACAGTTTCCAATTGTTATGCAAAAACTAGATGAGATCTTAATAATTGAACCATCACAAAGAGGCCTTTAATTGTGGTTATAGATCAACTCTATAATATTTTTACTAATCTCACTTCCAACACCAATAAGAAACAAAATCGACATTCAACGTCCAACTAGAAAATATGGGGAACTACAAAGTAGGCAGTTCTTGTTAAGAAACAGATTGTTATGTTATGTCTGCTGCTATCTGTGTTCATATCTTAGAATGAAAATCAAGAACACACTCTCTTATAAGCACAAGACACAAAACAAATAAACACTTTCACACCACATTAAACAAATTTGCCAATCAAATAATTGGTTCAGTGTTCCCTAGTTTCAGCAATGACAAATGCATCAGCATGTAGGACTTGCATTTCAACTTGATCGCCAGTTCGCATAAATGGTGACAGAATATAAAATAAAGAATATCTAAGGGACAGTGACCAAGAGTTTAACTTTTTTCAGAACTCAATTGGTGCAAGAAAACCATCCTATCCTAGATAAAATACTAAAAGCTGAATAACCCTAGATAGTGCCCAAGCTGAATAATCCTAGATAGTGCCCAAAGTGTCGTTGATGTTTTAATGTTGTCTAAGGAATAGTAACTAGCCTCAACTTATGACCACCACTTTGCTGATAAAACAAGAGAAACAAAAACAGTACCTCTTTCTGACTGGAAAATAAAGGTTTCTTTTAAAAGACACATCTACTCAAAATGCAATTGCACAACATTTATGAGTTAACCACCAACACTTGCTCCATTATTAAAAGCTTTCATATCTCCAACTGTATCTCAATAACTTTCTTTAGAGTAAAATAAAATATGCAACCACAATGACCTTCCCCACTCGTGGGATTTCACTAGGTATGTTGTTATTGGTGTTGTATGTATGCAACCACAATGACCATGAAGAACCTTTAGGCACTACGTGCACATAGAAGTTAAATTTCATAAAAACGCATTGAAGTGAACTCAATCTAAAAAATCAATTAATGAGTAAAATGATTTGCAGGGCTACTCCAACAGAAAAATAAAGAAGTATCTGAATCATGAAACAATGAAAACAATGAAATACAGTTTAATCTACTCAAAATTTAAAAGAGAGAGAGAGAGAGAGAGAGAGAGAGATCGAATTGTCATTACTACTGGCATTACTTGCCAAAACTCATATCTTCATAATTTGTACAGAAAGGACAGGTATAAGCATTTAACCCACTGTTCAAACAGAAAATTCAAGGACCGCAATGAACTTACCTTTTGCGTTTACAAGCAGATTAACTGCATCAGGAAAATCAAAATTCCTTATTAATAAATCAGTCATACCACAAAACACCGTTCTCACTCTTAGCTTCGTAATTTCTACAGAAAAAGACAGCTACCTGTCCGCAAATCATCAAAATTCCAACAATAATCAAACTCCGAGCCAGACAACAAGGAGAACAACACAATGCAGCCTACCTAACTGAACAAAAAACCTCACGGAAAGTTCAATCGACTCAAATATGGCAACCAATCTCACTCTTATCTTCATAATTTCTACTGAAATGTCAATTCAATTTCTGCAACTGGACTCAGATTACACACTTCATACAGATAAATTGCATAAAATTCCAACAATGATCAAAATCTGAGCCAGAAAACATCAAGAAGAGCACAATGTAGCCTATCCAACTGCACAAAAACCTCAAGCAAACTTCAAATAAGACATAGCGTACAGTTTAAGAAAAGTCAATTTGATTCCAATAAAGCATGATATCTTCCACCGAAAACCTCACCTCTTGGCTGGAGTTCACCGCCATTGTGTACAACCAAACAAGAGATTCCGAGAGGTCTATTTCCCCAACTGCATTACGGTATGTGTATGTATGTATAAATCCAGAGAGAGAGAAGGGGGTAGTTCGTTGGGGGTGGGTGGGGTGAATATGGAACGTTACAGGAAGTAGAGGGGGTGGGGTAATATGCCAGGAAAGCTCCTGATCACGACATTGATGATCACGACAAACATCTATGCCAGTTTGGATTTGGACAGAATTGCCCTTCTGACATGCATTAATGACATTTCTATATAACTCTGTATTCATTTGCCTGTTGACGATTATAAACTTGCAATTATTTTTCTCTTCTAGGCTCTATTTTTGCTTTTTATATTACTGCTTTCTTCAATATCCTTTTCTTTTTACTTGCACTTGAATTAAAAGAATTTCTACAAAATAGTTTTTCTGGGTTCATCGGGCAGTGAGGCTTAGGTAATCTTCATTGTTGTTATTGTTAAAATGACGCGTGAAAAACACATTTAAAATTATTGAAGATATGAGTTTCATATTTAAATTATTACTCGTTATTTTTTATCACACGCTCTTGATGATAATCTTTTTTTTTATTTATTTAAAAAAATTCATATGATATTTCTTATGAATAAAATATTATTCTTTGAAAAAAATTAAATAAATTAGTAATATTAATTAAAATGAAAAATTAAAGTATCATTGTTCAAAAAGAATATATTTTTAAGAAAATAAAATTTAAAATATTTATTTTCCCCCATTCCACCACCCTCTTACCACACCCCAGCCGCCCCTAACCGCAACAACAACAACACTTTCCCACGACTCTCCAATTTTTTAATTTCTTTTATTAAAAAGATTTTAGAAAAATGCTTAGTTCAATCCTTCCCCCACAGTCCCTCCCCTTTAAATAATTTTTAGATGTTATTCTTATTTATTTAAAAAAACAATCCATCCCTATTCGACCTAGTCTCTTGCTTTTGAAAAAATATATATATTGCGTATATTTTTAGAAAAAAAAATTTACTGGTCATAAGAGTTTTTTAAAATGAAGTTTTTATTTCAGCTATATTCAGTAAGCAAATTAAAAAGATATTTTTTTAAAAATATATTTATATATATAACACAAAATAAAAAGAATAGAGTGAGGATTAAATGGGGTGGGATTTTTTTAAAAATAATATCTAAATTTTTTTCTTGAGAACAAGTGGGTGGTTTGGGGTGGGGGCGGGGGGGTATTCAAGTAAGATTTTAAAAAAAAAAAATTATAAAAGAATATTTTTAAAGAAGTAAATTGGAGGGGTGGGGGTGGAATTTTTGGGGGGAAGGGGGTAATGGGGAGTGGAGACGGTGGAGTGGAGTGAGATAGTCGAAAAAAATCATGAATATTAATATTTTATTTAATTTTTGTCAAGATGAACTATTTTATCCATATGGAATGTCATGCAGCAAAGTTATTTTAAATGAAGGAGATAGTATATTACACAGTAATGAAAGTTATTTCTCAAATCAATGAGAAATTGTTTATGAAATTCGCAGTCCAAATAATTTAGATATTAAACTTAAAAAAAAATAAATTAGGTGTGTTCTTGATACTTAACTTTTATTGTTATAGAATACTAACTTGTGTAATATTATACTAGTACTTAGATACATTTGCACATGAAACCAATATGTTACATTTTCTTTGTCTTAATTTATGTGAGAAAGATGAAATTTGAATAGTTAATTAGTTTTTTTATATATTTTAAAATATTTGAAGTTGTTAATTATTTTAGTTCAAATAATATGTGTTACTCTTTTTATCTCAATTTATGTGGGTCTGATAGAATTTCAAGAAATTGTTGTGATTTATAATATTTTTATATAATCTTAAAATATATATTAAAAAATTAAATAAATAAATAAATTAAAATGAATAGAATAGTGAATTTTGAGAATTAACCTCGTAACCACTTTGAAATAGTAGTAGTACTTAGTTAAAATATATTCCCTCCGGTCTTTTTTAAATAACCTTCTAACTTTTTGAAAATAATAATAGGTGTCATTTCCAAATTCAAGACAATATTATTTCCCTTTTTCTAAATTAATTTTGTTTTGATAAATTATGTTAATGAACTTTTAAAAGGCATTTTAGTTTTTTTTTTTTTACATACTTTAGCAGTACTGAAATAATATATTAGGTTCTTAATGGGTGTCACACGCTAGCAAATCATTTAAAAGGGATCATAATGAGTAACTATATATCATTTTTCATAATAAATTAAAAAGTACAATTATTATATAGTATAGAAACCATAATAATATATTCAATTTAAATCCGTTAGTTTTAAATTATTTGTAGCTGGGGTGTTATTATTTACATGTCTATGTCTTTTCCCCCGGCCAAGTTGAAGTTTGGTGCAGTATTAATTATAATTCCCAAAAAACAAAACAAGATAAATATAAATATTCTACTTTATATATATATATATATATATATATATATATATATATATATTGGAGGAGAGTATTTTAACCAAATGTATAATGCATTCAATATTATAGATGATTTTTAATATAATAAATATATTCAATTTTCTTGATGATCTCTAAAATTATGAGAAGAAATCTGAAATAAACTTTAAGAATTATCATAATTTATATAATACTTCACATTATTCAATTTTTATGACACTCTTTTCATATTTTGGGATTTCAAAATAATTTGATACCATTACAACGGTAAAATACCATTATGTACTATTTTTTCAGTATCATTAAACCATTTATATTTTAAGATTTGGTGTGATAATTAAAATAAAATAAAATAAATAAAACGCCTACACTATCACATCACACTTAAAATGCCTTTACACTATCGATAAATAAAATAAAATATATTGAATACTCCTAGCAGAACTTTTAGATTTGCTACTAATTTTAAAAGTTTAATTAATTGAGTGCTAAGAACTTTGATGATTGAATTTGGGAAAAAGGGTAAAAAAGATTTATGTAAAATTAGATAAAAATATTTATTGTTCATAATTTGGTCCAAATATGCACATATTATTAATAGTTGAGATAAAAAAAATACTCTTATTATTATGTAAATTAGTATTCGTACTCGCGCTTTGCGCGGTCAATATAAAAACTAATTTATTATAGTAATTTTATTACTCTATGTAATAAATATTGAAAATTATCATAGTTAAGCCTTCAGGCTCACATTCACCTGTTTATGTGTTTGATTAAAATATTTTTCTATCAAAGTTATAGCTTAAAAACATTCACTTATGTTTAGATGAAAAACGCTATTTTATATATATATATATTATTTAAAATTCTTAAGATCAATTTAATTGGATTTGTTTCACAAGATTACTTTTTTGAAATGGTTGATACAAGAGGTCATTAGATAATTTAGGGTGTTATCCATATAGCATATTTATAAAATTCATATGTATAAAAACAGCATAGTTACCTATATAAATTGTTATAAATTAATTATGTTTGTAGGTATATAAAAAGATAATGGATGAGATAAAATCTTTAATGATTCAATATTGATTTGTACCTTAAAAAAATCTAAAATTTTAATTGAGTTGTTGTGAAGTACAAAGAATTGACCGATCTAAGCTTTAAAAAAATTCAAGAATTGCATTGTTACTTTATTCCAAACACTCTACAAAATTATAGTAGCTTTTTGTTTTTTTTGATTAAAAAACTAATGTCAATAACAACAAAAAATTTCACAATTCTTGAATTTTTATATCCTAATATTTAAAAGAATTTTGCTAGTTTTATTTTTTAAGAAAGTCAAAATCACTATATTGTTTTAATAATTTTTTTAATTTTGCTATCAACAAATACAATCTACTGACTCCCTCAATAGTTTAAACAAAATTTTTCATCATGTTTAGCAAAATATTATGCTACAGTTCCTCAATATAGAGTATAGATTAAAAAGTATTGTATTTGAAGATAGGCATTATTATTAGTATACTTGAATTATATAATTCTTTGATTAGAATTAGTGCACAAATCTTTAAATAAAATTTGGATTTCCCATTGCAAATTTTACATTTAAAATTCCTATGTGTATAATCTATATGTATTTGAAATACTACAATGTATTTGATTTTTTTAAAATTTTATGTTAATAATTTTTGAGATTATATGTGTAGTAATCTTCAAACCCAATTCGATAAAAATATGGTGATCACTACTTAAAACTGCAAATTATATTATTTTATTTTTTAAAATATGAATTCAATTGACAATTTTTTGTTATAAATAAATTTTAAACTCCCATCCTTCATGTTTGATAAGGTTTCACAATTCGTAGCTTGTTCGTAAAAGTCTTTATTTAGCATTTTTGTTTTAATTTAAAATAATTTTTAAAATTTTCTCCATAAACTGCTTATTTGTTATAGAAATTTAGATCCTACAAATAGAATTTGAATCATAAGTAAAATATTTCTTAGTAATAATAATTGGTAAAATAATTATCAATATTGTAATAACATACACTAAATGAATTTTTTTGTGAATGAATACGATATTCACTCTGAAAAATAATCGATCGAGCGGTTTCATTAACACCCTTATCCTTAAGTCCATTTTGAAACTTCCTTTGCTATCTTCTTCTTTTGTTCCAATTTTTCTTGCTCGATAGGAGATAAAAATAAAACAAAACTTTTTTAATTACTAAAACATTTAAAACTCCTAATTATTTCTATAAAGTGAGATAAATTAAGGAGGTTGTAACCATCTTCAAAAATGTAGGATTAAATTCAAATTTTTAATCTTTATCTTTTAAAATCAATTAATCAATTTTAATCAAAATTTATATATAGATATTATTTAGAAATTCAAATTTTCAGAAACCTCTATTAGTAAATTCGACAATCCTTATTTGCAATTTAACAAAATTCATAAACGATCACAATTCAAAATGTTAGTACGAAGAAAACGAATCAAGTAGAGGTAACAGAAATATTAATTCTAATAATATTATTACTATAAAATTTAATACTTAATGATGTTTAGTGCTTAATGATCTAAAGGTGTATATGTATGAATAAGTATCAAAAAAAAAAAAAAAAACTTTAACATGAAAGTAATAGAGTTATACATCATGTAAGTAACTTCTTAATTATTTAAAATATAACATATTTAATTTCTATTATGTATGCAGATGTATATTTAAAATATAACATATTTAATTTTTACTATGTATGCAGATGTATATTTTCTTAAATAAATAAAATCAAGATATTTAATAATTTCTTCAAGAAAAGTTCATAGTTAGGTCAAGCTTGTAACTTAGTTTAAACTTAATATTAATATATTTCTTTTTGTTCTTAAAACCTTTCAAGCACATATACAAATCTGGTAAATATTCAACCTAAGATAAATCATGTAATATCTAAACTATGATATACTAAAGATTTAAAAACAAACAAACAAAAAATGATCCATAATCACACCATAATAAAGAAAAAATAAAGAAATACGTTTCAATTTCTTTTATAATTTTCTGATCATCTTATTTGTCTATATAACACATAATTTTTTTAAAGCAAAATAGAAGAGAAAACACAGAGAATCATATAAAATAATTTTTATTTACTATGTATTTAGTATTGCAAAGTATTTCCCAAAGAACTCCTCTTGCCTCTGCTAAGTCAAATCATTCAACTCCTCTTGATTGCTCTCATTTATTTATTTTTTTGCGTCTTCCAATGGGTTATGATACTGTAAGAGACAGTGAAAGAGAAAACGAACAATTAAAATGAATGTATAGAGTAAAATAAACATCAAACTGAACATAAGAATAAAAATAGATAAAAATCGAAGATACGTTATAGTAATACTTTTGAGAACAAATTAGATTTGGAACACTCCATAATTCAAGTTGTACAGGAACACTCCATAGTTTTTTTTGCTGCAGTTTTTCTTTCTGAAAAGATGAAATTATTTTTCAAAATTGAATAAAGGACTCTAATTCAATTTTTTTCTTCCTAATTTTTAGGAATCATTACGCGTGCGTGCGTTATTTATTTTACATTTTGTTTTTAATTTAAATTCATAGATAAGTATCACTATCATTAAAACTGTTTGAATTATTTTAAAATTTTAAATTTTATTCTTTTTAATTAAATTATTAAAATAATACTATCTAATTAATTGATATTTTAAAAATAGAGATTAGAGATTAATTAATTTTAAAAATAGAGATTAGAGATTAATTTTAATATAGATAGATTCAAAAATGATTTCCTTAATTTGAAAACAATTAACCGTAATTGCATTTTTTTTTTCAAAATACAATTTTGCAATTTTTTTCATTTTTAAAAAAAATTACTTTTATTCTAGTGCTGACACGTAGGCGCTTTTACTTTCATATATTATTATTATTATTATTATTATTATTATTATTATTATTATTATTAATTTTGTGATAAATAAGAAGGAATTGTGAAAAGATAGTTAAAATATTTGACAATTAAAAAATATGATAATTTCTCCCTAAAAAAAGGAAATCACACACGTCTCCTATTAGATGTTTAAGGGCACGTTAATTTTGCAGTTTAACTGCTAGTTTCCATAGGTAATTATATTATAAAAATATATTTGTAAGGTTGAAAAACTATATTTATGAAATATTTTAAAATTTTATTGGAAAATTACATTTTTTAAATATTGTAAAATCAAATATTAAAGAGTCTACAAATTTGATTATTTATTAATTGTAACATGTATTTTTTTAAAGAAATATCTACTAAAAGTACAAAATTTAAAAAATAAATTATTTTTATTGTGGCGCTGACACTAATTTTTTTTAAAAAAATTGATTTATAAATTAAGAAAATAACTGTAATTACATACATTTAAAATTAATTTCAAGAATTAAAATAAATAGCTGAAATTTCATGAGATTTTCATTTTAAAATATAATTTGCACTTTTTTATTTTTAAAAAACTATTTTTATTGTGACGCTGACACGTAGGCATTTTCACTTCTCTTATTATATATATATAGATTGAATTGCTTTTTCTAAAAAAAAAAAGCTATTTTCCTAATAGGTATATTGTTACTTTTCTTTTGAAACACATTTTTTTTCTAATAAAAGTATTAATTTTAAAGAACTCTTTTCTTGTTTTTTTTTAATTTTAAAATTTCTTTGATTAATAAAAAAGTGAGAAATATTTGTTTCTTAATCTCATTTTATTAATTAAAATAG